>VWZL01005651.1:57002-70886 GCA_013396915.1 Stercorarius parasiticus | reverse complement strand
CCAGGGCCGGGGGGTGGACCCACATGATCTTTTTAAGGTCCCTTCCAACCCAAACTATTCTGTGGTTCTGTGACATTGCCAGGGATGTCACAGGGAAGACATTAACCTGCAAGCTTGGAAAAGAGCACTGCAAAGCACTGGCCCATCACAGCATCCTCCCTGAAAGTCTTCTAAAGCAAGGAATTCTGGAGAGAAACATCTTGGCTAGTTTGACAAGCTCAGCCACTTCCTCGTGACCAGCTTCTAGCAGCTTGTGGGCATGTGGTGCTTGCCCAGCATGCCAGCCCACCAGGAAGGTGGGCCTTGTTGTGACCCTTTGCAGCTGGTGGTGGGACTAAGGTGTTCCTGGGGTACAGTACCCCTCATCCTGATGCAGACATCTACTACTGGCCTGAGAAGTCGTGCTGTGTCCTTGTCTCTCTTCAGTGCCCAGAAGCCCAGGGGTGTTACAACTGCCAGGGTCTGCAGCAGTGGGTTGTGGCCCGTCCCCCATGTCCAGGAAATCTGCTGCAAGGGACTCACCACAGCCCCTTTCATCAGAGGCATCAGCGCAGTCTTTTTGGCCATCGCATTCAGGGTTTTCTTTCCACACGCACTGGGTGTTGCGGCAAGTGAACATGTCTCCCGGGCAGCTCCCTGGGGACAGCAAGGCTTGAGTCACTCGTGTCTTCTGCAGCCCTCCCAGCAACTGTCCCCCGGCTTCCCCAGGGACAACCACTGTGGTGTCCTTATCGCTCTGCTCCCTGGCAGTGCCAGAGTCCCTCCAGGATGGAGCCAGGAGCAGAGCTGCAGCTCTTGTTGAGCTTGCAGGGGGAAAGGGGTGCAAGTCCCTGGGCCACCAGGTTATGAACCAGATGGGGCACAAATGCCTCTTCTTTCTGCAGACTGGCCACCAGTAAGGAGGAGGCTACAGGTCAGGCTGCAGAGTGCAGCCAAGGAGCTGGGGCAGATGGTTCCTCCTCCTGCCCGTCACTTACCTGATTTCAGTCCAGGTCTGTGGGGAGAGACCTCACTGGGACCTGTGACAAAATGGAAAGAACGGGGATCAGTGAGGGCGCCCCAGTCGGGGGCACGGGACCCGAGTGCTCCCGTAGGCTGTGCTGCTCCCGGGCCAGGGCTGGCAGAGGCTTCGCTTCGTCTTTTCCTCCTGCCTGGCCATCACCTTCCCTGCCCCAGGGCCAGCAGTGAGCTCCTGGCCCTGTTCCCTTCCCGGGGCCCTTCCTCAGTCTGCTGCCCCACGGGCAGCGTGCGCAGTGGAGGAGCAGCCACCTACAGCCCTGCGGGCTGCTGGGGCGATCCCGGGGGCAGGGAGACGTTCCCAAGAGCCATGGCAGTGAGCTGTCTGCCGGGAGCAGGCTCCGCGGCTGAAGCTGTTGCAAGGCTGTTGCCTAAAGCCGAGGGGTGTCTGTGCAGGGCTGCACAGGGCTCCCAAAGATCCAGGGACCCTGCCCGTCGTGGCAGGGAGTGCAGAGCCACCCACACCTTCGTGTCTTTCAGGCACATGTGTTTTTTTAAATCCGCTGGACCTGGAGTCCTATGGTCACATGCAACTCCACAGTCACGGAAGGAAAGGAGAATTTCTAGTCAGGTGGTTTCCGAGAAGAATTAAAATATGAGAAATATCTACCTAAGCAGGAATTATTGGTACAACTCTGAGGACTGCCTAAGGGCTGCTGTGTGCTTGTAGGTACAGACAACCCAGCAATTAACCTTCTGAAGCTTGACCTCTTGTCCCTCAGGCTGGTTCCAGGGGCTGCAAGAAAAGCCGAAGAAGCTGCAATTTATGCTTTAGGCTCTGTTGTTGCTGCAGGCCCCCAAAGCAGGGCAGGGAGCAGCAGGACAGCGTTAGGATTGGAGGGAGGACTGGGGCCTCCCCATGAATGTCTGTTGAGCAACCACCAAGATCTAGGCATGTTTCTGCTGCCGTCTTCTGAAGCCAGTAGCACCTGGGAGCCAGGCAGAGCATCTTTTGTTGATTTGCTTGGGTGCCTGGCAGCATCTCAATTTCTGACATCGCTGTTGGCGACAAAGCCTTGACTGGACACCCAGAGCGAAAGCCCCGTGGCAGTTTGGCTGTCTGAGACACAGGTTGTGGTTTTGCTGGTGTGACCTTTGGGGGCAGCAGCGCCAGCACAGGGCACCTTGCTCTGGGAGGAGCGTACCTGCAAGAGACGCGGAGGATATAGTCCCATAGGCAGCCAGGGAGAGACCCTGCTCCTGCAGGGCAGCCGCCAGCCCGTGCCTGAGAGCTTCCTCCTCCATGGTAGAGCTCAGGGGCTGGGAATCCTGGACAGCAAAGCGGAGGCGGAAACGGACAATCACACTCGAGTTTCCATTCCTGCTGGGAGACAGAATTAATGGGTACATGGGCTCCATGGTCAGTACAAGGGACAGGCTCTTCTGCTAGTTGCCTTCAGGGAACTCGAGGGAAACAAAACTAATTCTTAATAATTTAAGGTGTAAGTTTCTCTGGAGATGTGCTCTGGGTTGAAATAGTCATATGCATTATTTTTCTTTGGCCCAAAGTTCAGCTTTGGTTGAACAAAGCCGTTCTCCTTTCTGACTGCATTTCCAAATGAAAGAATCCAGAACATTGGTGTGAGCCCAGAAGAAAATCCAGCCTGGACCAAAAAGCAGTTCCTCTTTGTATTAGTTTTGCACAAAAACGCAGGTGTGAGCTCACCTTCTTGGTGGAGCTTGTCAGAACGCCCTGAACCGTGAGCCGCACAGACTGCAGAGCGAGCTGCCTACACTCACCTGTACCCCAGGATGGTGCAACCAGTGCAGCTCCAGTCCAGCTGGGAGTCCTGGAAACTGGACAGAAACTGCAAAGCAAAGAATGGTGGTCACACACTTACCAGGGAGATGACCCCAGGGGGATGGGACTCGATGATGCCTGGGATTTCGCAGGGAGCTGGAGGCTAGCAGAAGCATCTTCTCTTGTCTCTGCAGGCAGCAGGAGCACCTGTGTCCAGCTCACGTGTAACCCTTTTCCCACCCTGGTTCAGGGCACGAGGCAGCACGTCCCTTCTTTGTGCCTTCCTACCACCTCTCTTTTGCACGGGACAGACCTCAGCACACATTTTCCCACTCTACAACTGTCTCTTGGGGCCCTGACGTGGCCTCTCAAAGTGCAGCCCAGCCCCATGGTGTACCCTGCTGATGTTTAACAAATCCCTGTTTTCCTCCTGCCCTTGGCATCCAGATTCTGCTGAATGAGGACAGGCGAGCTGGTCCCTGGGCAACCACCACAGTCTTTCCCAAGTCTTCTGGCAAGCCCAGATCAACTCACCAGCCTCTCAAGAGCGGGCGTCAGCACCCTGTAGTAGTCTGAGTTCTCCGTCTGTAAGCTGCTGTTGAATGTGATTCCTCGCAGCTCCACCGTGTGCTCAAAGCTGGTCTCTCCCACGGGATGACAGGCTGTCAGAGAGGGAAGGTGTCTGCCAGAGTCACAAAGGGCACACGGAGGTTTGGGGCCATGGCTGGACCCAGCTTTCCTCACTGTCCGCTTTGGAACATCAGTCCCCCCTGGTCTGTGCAGTTTGCCTGTCCCTGACCACCCCTGGCTGCCTTGGGGGTGCCCCGTAGCCATGCTGGGCTACCCTGCACCCATGCAACAGGAACATTCTGCACTGAACTCATTTGAACTTGAAAATGGTGGATTTTTGTCAAGCCTGAAACAAAAGTTAATGAACGGGTGGGTACAACGTGGCAGTGCAATCCCAGATTGGCCCCAGCCTTGCAGGAACAGGCTGGGGAAAGGCGTGCCGGGTGTCAAAGCCAGCTTAGAAAGTGGTGCTGTACGGTAGAGCTGTGCTGGTGTGATCTGTCAGCCACGCCAGCTGGGGGCCACACCAGGGTGCATCTGCCATGGGGCACCAGAGGCAGCAGGAGGGAGGTGGGAGAGGCAAGGAGACGGTGGTCGTGCTCTGGAGTGAGACAGTAAAACAGGCAGTGGCCAGTGGCGGCAAGAGGCTGTGACAGGAGATGGCTGGGGCAGCGAGGTACGGTGACAGGAAATTTGGGAGTCACAGGGAGAGATTAGCAGAGAGGAACAGAGCATGTGTGTCATGCGATACTGAAGATAAAGTGCTTTAAAGTCAGATATTCAGAACATGAGTTGACTCCAGCCCTTGCAATTTGTGTGTCTGTGGGGAGAGTTGATCACAAGTTGTCCTCAGCAGAAGGCTTTTGAGGATTTTTGCTATGAGGACTGTGAGCTGTGCAGACTGTTTCTTTGTTGGAGCAGATAAACTGAAAGAACGTACCCGGCTGCGCACTCACCCAGCAGGATCCCCAGGTAGAGGGCTGTCACGCTGCCCACCACGGCAGCGGCAACGGTTACCTTCCAGCAGCTGGCCCTCAGTCCCCTTCTCTGGGTGCCTAGCACTGGCTTTTCCTGGTCCATGCTGTCTGAGCAGCTCTACAGCTGGCCTCTGTGATTAAAAAGAAGAGGAGAAAAAGGACAAGGCTGGGATGAAATGTGACATGCCAGCTATGGTTACCCCGGGAGCTCCAACCAGCGCATTGTCACAAGAAGTAAAACTGCGTCTTCTGAATGTGCCTCAGGCTGCAGTCAGGAGACGTTACTAATACCTCCGGGTTGTAGGACCTGAACGCATCAACCGTGGTGGCCCCTCCCTGTCTGGGTCCCCTTCCCTTTCTTCCTAGGAGGCCACAGCTGAGCACGGCTACGTCCATTGTGAGTACGAACCAGCCTGATGCCTCCATCTCTGTGCTCTGCACAGGTGCTGCTGCTGAGACAAGCTCTGGGTGAGCGCTCTTCAGCAGGCAGTCCTCCAGGCTTGCTTTAGCAACAGGTTTCAAGGTCCTACCACCGATGATGCCAGGGTGAACTGGTACACCAGCTCATGGCAAGGGCTGAATATAGACCAGGCTTGGCATCTTGGTTTGCTCACCCCTAGTAAAGATCCAAAAACCAACCAGTGTCACTAGCGGATGCTTTGGAGCTGCAGTAGCAGGTGGAACAGTTAAGTTGGAAAGTACAAAATTTATCTCAGAGTAATCTTTTAGGCCTGCAAATAACAAGACCAGACTGCAGTCACATCCTTAAATATGAAGCTCTGCCGTCTCAGTGGAGAGCTGTGGAGCGAGACCTGCTCGGCACTCTGGCTGTCAATGTACCAACGCCAATTGGTACTGAAAACCTCAAGAATCCTTGGCTGCTTCTGCTGGACCGTTCTGACCTGGCTACTGAAATCCTGACGCTAGGCTACTTACATCCCCACGGTATATGTTATGTCAATTAAAAGTGACTTAGTAATAAACCTCACCCTGTAGCGCTTTATGAGGCAGGCTCTAGGGTGAGGTTTCATACGTAGCCCAATGCAAGAATTGTGAAGGAAATTATAAAATCACAGTCAGTAAATTCAGTGGGTAACAAAACCCACCACAGTGTTTAGCAGAGAGCTCCCAAGTGCCTAATAATGCAGAGCAATTAATATGTGCTTTAATTACAGCTATGCTTCTATCCTGATGAGCAGTTTCTCCTTCCCTGTGGTCAGCACTGGTGCTTCCAGTATTTTGCTTCAAGTGGTACAAATATCCTGCACAGGCACCAAAGCCCCTTCGTGTGATCTTTCGTGCCTCCTGAGATCAACTCGGTGGCCTCTGCTGGACTTGTTCCGGTATGTCAATGTCTTCATGCGCTTAAGCTGCTCGGAAGGGATATGGTACTCCAAATGTCATCTCAAAAATGCCAAAGATGGGGCACTTTGATCTTGTTTTTCTCTCCGCACTCTTGCCTAGTACAAGCCAGCCTGTGACTGGCCTTCTTTTGCACGTCATCAACAACTGGGTATCAGTAGGAATGAAACAGCCTGAGATATCCTGCTTTACCCACGGACATTCGATCAGCCATGCTTCAGCCATGTTAGTCTTTGCAAGAAGCCTAGTGAGACAAGAAGGGGAACGGATTTCCTCTGGCCCTAAAATGTATTAAATTACTGGATTAATATTTATCTCTCACGGGTAGGAAGAAGACACACAACCAGTCCCTTCAAGACTGGCACACAAAAGTCTATGTAAGATAATTTAGTTGGTCAGATTGAAATACATGGAAATCCATGGCCAAAGGTCCAAAGTTCCTCAGTTTCAGAATGAGTTTTTTGAGGACTCAAACTCTAGCTGCGGGAAAACAGATCTACAGGTCACACCAGAAGAGTCTTGACAAGCCCAATTCATCTCTCAAACTTACTCTGCCTAGATATTGACAGCTTCAACAACATAAAACCCACTCAGCTTTTCCTTCCTTAGCCCCGGCCGAGGGACATCTTGTCTGGTCACTTCTGCACCGTCCAATGCCTACCAGTTCAGAAGATGCTGTGAGTGGTTGGGCTGGGAGAGCAGCTATTTACTGATGCTATAAATCAGGCTGTGAGTTCAGCAAAGAGGGAACCTGGGGAGGGTCAGCCTTTTCTAATGCAAATGCATCTAGCAGTGAAAGAGAGAGAGGGAAGAAAGGCACCCAGGACACAGGGAAGAGCTTTTCAGCATTTTCCAAGAGGCGTCAGCAGCTCTTTAAACTGAAGCTTCTAGATAAGTGATTTTAAAAGGTCACTTCTTTGTGAACAGACAGAGACAAAGGAGAGAGGAAGGGATGGTCTGTCCAAGACGCGTCTTTTTTTATAACAGACCTCCAAATATTCTTTTTGAGCTGTAACCGAGCCTGGCAGCGATAGGCACTTTGGGCCCCTGTGTTTTGCTAACAATATCTCCATTTGACAATTCAGCTCTGGCTCAGAGGAGACAGGTAGCCAACATTTTTTCCAGTGGTCCTCGTGACCTGAATACATACAGATGAGCAATTCCCTCCTCCGCTCTTCCAAGGGGTTTTGGAGTCTTGCGGTTTGCTGAACGTGGAAACGCAAAAATCTAGTCCAGCTGTGCTGACCAGTGCCACAGCGCTCTCACCGCCAATGGACTTTAAAGGAAGGACAATCGCACCTGAGAAAAAAAATTAACATCACGGACAAAACGGGCGCTGGGCGGGTGTTATTTTGACAACCCAAGTTGAATTGAACGAACATTGGCTGCATATAAAAAGTCATACTACAATAAAAGGTACTTGGGACCCTAGAAAGAAGTTCGTATCATTGATTACGCAGGCATTTTCACTGGAAAAATAGAGTATTTATAGACAAAGAAGCCTTCTACTTCCCGAAACAATCAAAACTTGTCTCCTTTGCTCTCCCTTTTAGCATTAGGAAAGTTTACTTTCTTTCGGTGTGAGTGGCGTGAGTCAAAAAAGAATTAGAAAGACATGTAAATGGAAAGCCCATCTTGCAAGGGCAAAATAGAGATTGGAAATTTTTTTTTAGTGAAAGAAGATAAAGACCATCGATAAATACGTAATGGAGATGAGTAGCAAGGAGCTATATAAGTTGAAAAACATCCTTGCGTAAAATCGGAAGAGCAAAAAGTAAATTTTAGTGGTGGGGGCAGAAATTAGGCATGTATTAACAGTCAGAGGAGCGTGAGTTTCCAGTAGGAATGCTGCGAAGAAAAAGCACATTGATTTTTTTTTTGCCAGATTATAAATTGTGAGTGGCTATAAAATACGATGCCCCTGACAGCAGGGGCAGGGGGAAACTCAGTGACCTAAGAGAGTCTTCCCAGTCCTGTCTTAGCGGGGTTTCTTCTCACTCCTCCATTTCAGCGGAGAAGGCATGGAAGATGTGCTACAAAGTCAACAAGAACTGTTCTGTGAAAATAACAATCTCCAGCTGTCCCCAAGGATCTGCCGAGATTCCTGGGAGATGGCCACCATCTCTTCTGCTTCCTGGCCACTCAGGGTTTGTTTTCTCCATGGGAGCCTGGATTTTGCTCCAGGGCAGCCTTGAAACATTCCATAGGATTTCCTTGCAAGATGTATTTTATTTCTCAACTTGTTCAGGCAGTGAAATTTCAAAATATAAAGTACAAATACCCATTTAGCCGTAATATTTCTTCTAATTAGCCCAACGGTCACTAACACCGGCTCTGCTCGTCAAGGAGGACAAGGAAGTAGCACGTGTGTGTGAGAGCGTGCGGGTGGGCTCCCGCAGCGGGTCGGGGGCGGGTGATGCCCAGGAGCGGCGAGGGGAGACGGCAGGGCCCTGGGAGGGAGGTGCTGGGTGTCTGCCCCTGCGCTGGGCACAGGTCACAGACTCCCCAGGGCAGGGCGCTCTGTTTCAGCCCGGTGTGCCCCATGCCGTGCACACCTGTGAGACCGGCCCAGAGCACACAACTGCTCTGCACAAACTGTGCTGGTCCTTGGCTTTAGGTAGAAACTGGCTTCTTGCAAAATGTGACAGCTCCCGAGGCTGGGGTGCGATGGTGACCCCCCAGCACTCTGCTGATGGCCACCTGGCAACAGGGCTTGCTTTTTCTTCATTTACCTCCACATTCCCTGGCCTCTCGTCTTCCTCTACTTGGTATTTCTCTTCCTTTGCCTCTGCTGCATCTTTCTCTTCATGTTTTCACCTCCTGAGGCCTTTCCTTCCGCCTTCCCAGCCCTCTCCAGCTCTTCGTGCTTAGTCTTTCTCCCTTCAGAAGAGAAATGCTCACATTCCTACCTCACACTGCTTTGCCCCAGGCTCCCTCCTGCTCTTCTCCAGCTTCTCCTGTTCCCCGTCTGCCAGCCCCTAGCACGAGGACACGAGCCAAGCCTCTCCTCTGATCTGTTGACCAGAGGAAAGAAACACAGGAAAGAAACAGTGGCACCCATGTCTTCAAAAGTCAACTTCTTGTACAGAGAACAAATGCAAGAAAATCCTAACTTCCCCAGACGGCAGAGTCCAGGATGTTCTGGAGTATTTGTGGCTTATCCCGTATTAAGTTGGAACCATGACAGGGTAGTCTGGCTCTTGGCACAGTAACACTGTGTCTGCTGAGCCTTCAGGACACAAGGGTTGTAAAACTGTCTCATGGTCTAAGGTCATGCCTGTAAGTCCTCACCCAGACAGAGCCTTTGCAAAATGATGGCACTGGTATGAAAAATACGCGACTTGCTTAAGGCAGACAACAAGATCAGCAGCAAATCCACCTGCAGCTTCAGGACGTAATAAGCATTTGGTCAAAGGTGAGTGAAGGACTCATGATTTTATCACCAAGATAAGACTTGGTGGCACTTCCGAGGAGGAACACAGCAGGAGCAGAATCACCTTTCTCCAGAAGGAGAAAGCCCAAAATGCAAGACTCCAACATGCCTCGCTTGGTGGGTTCACCATCCAAAATCACCGGCACCAGAAGACCAAACCACACCTGTGCCACCAAACCACAAGCTTGAGCAGAAGAGGGAAGACGGTCACCTGCGGTCAGTGAAAGCAGAAGCATGACCAGAGGAGCTGAAGGGATGTGGGTATACGAACCGGTCTGCTGGCAGAGCCTGGTGCGAGAAGAATCAAACCCAGTTATCACAGTTAAAATGGGGTCAAGCCTTGTGAATTTTTCCTAAGTTAGGAAATTAATTGTATGCAAATGGGGCTCAGCAATGATTTATAACCAGAGGTATCTGTTGGGTGGTGGTGCAGCACAAGGTCGTGTCAGTCTGGAGAGGCAAAGAACTGTGTGCCAGTTCCCCCTTATGGCTCAAGGACACCCCAGGGCTGCACTGTGAGTTGGGCTCCAGAGGAGGAAGGGAGTGTTGGAATAAAACTCTTGCTTCCTGGTGAGCCTATACGTCTTCCTTTAAATCTTCTGATGAGTTGATGACATGCCATGAAAGAAAGCCCCTGCAGAAACAGCAGCCAGCTGGTAGAATCACAGAATTTTGGGGTTGGAAGGGACCTCTGGAGATCATCTCCTCCAACCCCCGGCCAGAGCAGGGTCACCCACAGCAGGGGGCACAGGAACGCGTCCAGGCGGGGTTGGAATGTCTCCAGAGACGGAGACTCCACCACCTCTCTGGGCAGCCTGTGCCAGGGCTCTGCCACCCTCACAGGAAAGAAGTTCCTCCTCATGTTGAGATGGAACTTCCTATGCTCAAGTTTGTGCCCGATACCTCTTGTCCTGTCCCTGGGCACCACTGAGAAGAGCCTGGCCCCATCCTCCTGACACCCACCCTTGCAGTATTTATAAGCATTGATAAGATCCCCCCTCAGTCGTCTTTTTTCCAGACTGAAGAGACCCAAGTCCCTCAGCCTTTCTTCATAAGAGAGATGTTCCAGTCCCCTCAGCATCTTGGCAGCCCTTTGCTGTCCCTTCTCCAGCAGCTCCCTGTCCTTCTTGAACACACAGAGAAAGGCCAGAGCGGCTCAGCATCACGCCGGCTGGAGCAGACACTACCTTCATAAGCACAGACAAACCGTCCACACGATCAGCAGGCACAGTTAAACCAGGTTTGGCTATTACAGCTGCCTTCTTTCATGTGGCGTGAGCATCTCCTGCCAACAGGCTGGTTCCTCGAACAACCCAACACTGCATTTCTTTAACGCTTTTCTTTTAACCCACCTCCGACTTCTGTAACTGCGCATGTAGAGCTGTGCGCGTCCCCCACCTCTCTGTAGGTTAACGTGTAGTGGGGTCATGCTGCATTTGAAAGGCTGTACCCTTCTTCCCAGCAGAAGGAAACACTGTCACCTAAGACGCTGCAGACCCTGGGCTGAGGACGCCTCTTTTCTGTTGAGGTAAGTGAGCAAAGAGCCCCCAGCAGCGTCAGCCTCCAGACTGCCAGCAGCCTGCAAGAGAACAAATCTGCTCCGGGTGTCACCAGCCCCGGCCATTCAGTTTAGTAACAGCCCCGGCTGCCTGCTCACTGCCCCTCGTGGAGGCGCGTCTGGTTCAGCTGCAGTCCTGCTTTCAGCAAGGCCAAGGACACTGTGCGGGCCTTGTTTATTGTCCCTCTTGGACTTCAAATGTCTCTCAATTTACAAGTAAGAAGATCCTCTCCCTGCCTGCCAGCTCTGCAGTCTCAGCTGGGACATGACAGACAGGCTGAGCTCCCTGGTGCTCGTATTGTCACTGGTAACAAAGGCTCTAACATCATTTCCACCTTGGAGACACTCAGTCCCGAGCTCGCCCTTTGGTAACAGAGTACGGGGCAGATTTGTACCTGCTATTACTTTTTAAACTTTTAGCCACGGGTTGCACAGTAACATAAAGGCTGCCTTCCTCCCCCCAGACTGTGCCGGCTTCACAACTCTGTGCAGATAGTAAATACGGAATACACATGGGGAGTATCCAGTAAGCAAGGAAGTGCCATTTTTGTCCAGTTACTGTTCACAATAGGAGCACTATACAATTTGATACTTTTCATCTCATGAATGGCCAAGAAAAACTCAACATGCTTCACTCATGGCGTTCCCTTTAGTGACAACCACCCTCCTCCCTTGGACACTGTGTTTGGCCCAGTGCAAAAGCTGTGGGAGAAATCTCGATGCCGATGAAGCTGGTGGACATCCTGGGACCAGAGGTTCTTGGAGGAACTGGGGCTACAGTAGATGTCTTCATTTTGCAGATAATCACGTTTTATTCTTTCTTACCAGCTTACATACATTAGAAGCAATGTGTAAATTACTTTTTTTTTTTGTATCTAGCTTCAGCTGTTATTACAGTTTGAGAGGTAGGCATTAACGTTCATGGGCAAAAAAACCCCCATGCTACCCTGAAACCAGTCATCTGCAATGCGTGGTCCCTCAAAGGGAGAATTCACATCGAGAAACCAGTGAGAAAGCAGAAATTCACACAGAGAGCCGGTGACGAAAGACGTCAGTCAAGCAGGGAACTCACAGCGTCTGAGTCAACGGCATTTTTGTCATTGACTTCAGAGGCTGCAGAATGAAACTCCGCACATAACCAGTGCGGGATACTGCCACCTGCTAAACTGGAGTGCTGAGGCTGCGTGACCATGTACAGCTTCTGTCCGCCCCTCCTGCCGGAGACCCTCCCCGAGCACAGGCTGCAGGATGCTGGCGCAGCAGTGGCCAGTGGCCTCCTTGGCACCCTCGCCTGCCGGGACCTCCCTTGAGCATGGCCCGGGGAGATAGGCCTGAGCCCTCCGCAGGGCAGCCTGGCCGCTGGAAGACAAGCGGGTGCAAAGCAGAGTGACACCACTTGTCGAGCCCTTTCCTTCAACCGTTGGAACAAAGCCCCATCCAGCTGCAGAAACGTTTACTTTAGCTCAAATGATGGTGCTATTCCAAGCCCACGGAGGTTGCTACAAGGTTTGTCCCACGCCAAGGTCAAAACTGGTCACAGCCACGGCTGTGTCACTAGCGTATTTCACACAGCAATAATGTTGCTTATTTTAGCGTTTAGGTCGGCATTATTGCTAAAGCTGCACTATTCATTTCCCATGAAGTGGGAAATGAACTTCCCAGAATATTTCATAATTCGGTATAGCTTTTAAATAACGTTGACCATTCTCTTTGTTTGGTTTCCAGAGTGTTAAAAAAAACTAAGACGTTCATCCCTAACCAGTACTTTCAGAGAAGAGGGTCCAGAGATCACTTGCCACCAACACTCATCCATTAAGCGACACACTGGGTGTAGCTGAAGACATGCTGGTTAACAGACCAGAGATGGAATGTCCTACTTCTGTAAGGCACCACTGCCCGAAGTGTCAAACTTCCACATAAATTCGATGGGGAGCCCTTTTCTGTGGCCAGTGTTGGTTCCTTTGGTCTGATTAGCAGAACAAAGCCCCTCCAGCATCACTGATTTGTTTGCGCAATGTGCTCCCAAGCCCCCCCCTCCCCCCCCGAATCATTTTAGAGTCACATGGAATCGAAAAGCACTAAAAAGCACTCCAGGGTCACATAAGGAAAATTATTTAGCCATAAGCGACTGAAGTTATTTGTGTCTCTTAGCTCAAATAAAAGGTGAGATGTTTCCCCTAACAGGCAATAAACCCAGGAACGAGCAGTTTCCTTAGAGCCGGCAAAGCAAGAGGAATTTCCCCAGGCACGGGGGCAAAATCCAGCGGGGAGGAGCAGTTTCAACTCCCCACTTGCCTGGAAGTGCCCGAGTGCAGGCAGAGACCCCTGCCCGAGCCCTCCGGCCCCAGCCCAGAGGGGCTGGCTCTGCCTGCGCTGCCCACCCCGGACCCACCTCGGCTAGTGCGGGCGGGCGTGTGGCCACCGGGGCGAGATGCGCCCAGGAGCGGGGGCAGCTGCCAGCGAAGGCGCGGGTTTCCCTCTTCCCGCCCGAGCCAAGAGCTCGACACCTTGAAGTAAATGAAAAGGACTGTTAAGAAGGAGCAGGAACTCACCTGCTTTGCTTTTCCCGTTGCCACCGAGTTGTTTTTCCCTGGAAACCTTCTCCCCCGGCGCGGCGGCGGCTGCCGTGGGCTCCCCCTCCCCGGCGGCTCTGACCGCGGGAGAGGCTGGGGGGGAGGGTGGGAGGCACACGGGGAGTTTGCATCCGGAGCTTAAAGGCACAGGCTGAGAAGCAGAAACGATTCACCTTGAAAAGCCGGTTTGTTTCTTCACGGGGCTTTGGGTTTAAGCGTTATTCCCCCCCACCCGCTGCCCCCGTCGGACGCTCGAGCAGAGGTGCCCCAGCTGCCGCTTCTCCCCAGCCCGCAGCGCGCTGCCCGCACGCACCGTACGGCTCCCGTTCGCTTCAGCAGCGGTTCACGGGCGGGAGAGAAAGCAAAGCTNCCCGGCGGCTCTGACCGCGGGAGAGGCTGGGGGGGAGGGTGGGAGGCACACGGGGAGTTTGCATCCGGAGCTTAAAGGCACAGGCTGAGAAGCAGAAACGATTCACCTTGAAAAGCCGGTTTGTTTCTTCACGGGGCTTTGGGTTTAAGCGTTATTCCCCCCCACCCGCTGCCCCCGTCGGACGCTCGAGCAGAGGTGCCCCAGCTGCCGCTTCTCCCCAGCCCGCAGCGCGCTGCCCGCACGCACCGTACGGCTCCCGTTCGCTTCAGCAGCGGTTCACGGG
>VWZL01005651.1:28988-56979 GCA_013396915.1 Stercorarius parasiticus | reverse complement strand
CTGAAGTGCTGGCGATTCACGCCAGCAGCATCGAATTCGCCCCGCTCCCCAAAACGTGTCAGCTCCATGCATCAAACTGCGTGGGCGAGCGGTTACCGAGCTCTGTCCCATGCACACGGAAAAAAGAAAAGGGGAGCGCTTTTACAAAAAAGCCACTCATNAACCCGCCTGGACG
This sequence comes from Stercorarius parasiticus, assembly GCA_013396915.1. NCBI lineage: Eukaryota > Metazoa > Chordata > Aves > Charadriiformes > Stercorariidae > Stercorarius > Stercorarius parasiticus. The sequence continues at coordinate 56,804 of VWZL01005651.1, read as the reverse complement.
CGTTCCTGTGCCACCTGCTCTGGGTGACCCTGCTCTGGCCGGGGGTTGGACTGGATGATCTCCAGAGGTCCCTTCCAACCCTACGATTCTGTGATCCTGTGATTCCTCAGTCGGACATCCGTAGCCCTTACAGCCCATACTCTATTTACCATCCTGACAATCTCCATGTGAGGAAATGGCCTCTCTGTTGCACAGGGACAGGCAGGGATTACCTGGCATCACACACGCCTATGGCAGAGGCCGAAACTGGACAGGGTTCCTCGTGCTGAACCTGATGTTTGAGCCCACAAGTGACTGCCAAGAAACACATGAAAAACTGCGAACTGGTTTTGCTTTGCTCTGAATTTTTGCCTGCCACTTGACACAGTCAGCTCTCGCACGATTGCCACTTCTGATCGTAAGTAGCTTCAACATTAACAGCAAACTTCAGCAGTTGGTGTGTTTAAAAGAGCAAAGCAAGGAAAGAACGTAACATTTTAAAATCATAAAATGATCATAGAGACTTCTCTGAAGTTGGTTTTGACAAGAGCGTATTCTTTCATTCCTGACATCGGCTGTCCCACAGACCTCTCCAGACCAAGCAGCAACCACCGAAACCTGTTTTAGGTTCCCCCCTGAGCACCCATAATGAAGACTCAGACTGGGCTGGTTAAAATTCCTCCTGCAGGTTCAATGAACCAGGAAAATGCAGCAACCTCTGAATCTAAGTGCTTTTGTCTGTAAGCGAGCCAGTGATTGCCACAGCAGCTCCTGTCCTTACTGACAGGGAGGGGAGATACGGCCGCAGTAAGAGAAAAATCATCAAAATCTAGTGGGTGCATTAGTGGTAGAAGAGGTTAGAAGTGAGGAGTAGCAGCAGCAGCCCCTGCGCTGCCACTGAAGGAGCTGGGAGCGACACGTAGAAGTTAAACGAGAAGAGAGTCACTACGCATACGGTCACCGGCAACCAAACCGCCCAGCTCAGCTGGGGCAGCTGGGGCCACTCTGCTCATCGCCGGTTTGCTGCCCACACCGTTACAGTGTACGGATAACATAAATGCCGCACTAAAGCAATAAAATACTCGAAATTCAACAGAACAGTGGGGAAAACATCACGATGCACCAGGAGGATTTAGACGCCTTTAACAGTATTTAGCTGGTTTGCCACGTTGCGGGGTGGAGCGCTGAAAAGGCTTTGCGCAGGATACGTAATTATTTCAACGGCCAGAAAACGTCTAGGTACAAACCACACAGCCCAGAGGGCTTTACATCAATGGATTTCAAAGGCCATTCTGCTTCCCGGGAAAGCCTTTTTACTGGGAGCATGGAAAAAAATGAGGGTGAGGTTAAATGGTTGTGTCTCCTGGTTGTCTTCCTGGGGTGCAACAATTAAGAAACGGAGCGGTGACAGAAAATAACAGCTTATGGCAACTAATCAGAAAGTCAGGGTTATTTTATCATGTGAACCTCAACCTGATACATCAAGGGTGGGTGTCGCACGCTCTGCAGCGCCACTCCCAAGCCACATTTTCGGTGCAGGTTTTCTTCTTACCACTTTCTTTTCCCGCACTTGGAAGGCACATTCCTTCGAGCTGAAGGGAACAATAAAAGTGGCCGTTGATTTCATTGCGTTTTAAATTTTGACTTCAGAGACATAAACCGATCAAAATATAAGCAAATATAGGAACGGTAGAAGAAATAATACTCATATATAAGTTCATGAGGAAATTTGAGAAGAAAAACATTTTTTTCCATAAAATCCAATTCTGCGCTAGCAATTTTTATAAACATAGAAACCTGATGGTTATGTGCCTTTTTCTTGCTAGGAGTTTCCCCCTCTTTTTTTCCCCAGAAATAGTATGGAAATACTGAGTGGCTCACTGACTCCTTGTTAATGGAAGTTATTTGACCTTTGCTGGAATTGTTTTCCGTGTTCAGCAGCCACCAAACAGCCCCGGAACGGCCACAGCATTGTGTCCCTTTGCTGACCTCCAGCCTGGGTAAGGTGCAAAATAAATATACTCTTGATATGGAATTCTGGAGGTCTCTAAACCAACTTCTCACTTGAAATAAGACCATCATCGCCCTCATCGCTGCAGTGGGTACCGGGGATCTTTTTGCCGGCTTTAAAGAGCCTACCGCCTTCGCTAACGTGACAGTAATGAGGTAACAGAGTGCAGTAGGAAGGACAAAAGAAACCTCCTGAACTTCAATGAGACTGAAAAATCCTGCCCCTGGGATGAAGTAACCCCACACCAGAGTCCATGCAGCTCCCTAATACCCTCTGCCTAATACTGAGCTTCCCAACATGGACAACAGATCTAGGAAGAGGCACCAGGTCAAGGCTTGCTGCTCAGGTGCTGTTTCCTTGTGTCCTCCAGGGAAAAGAGGATTTCCCCTGCCCTACACAGAGGGGAACATGGAACGTTTGAACGGCTGGACTATATACGTGGCTATGTGCTGGCAGAGGACGCATACGTACGTGACCGTGATGAGGGTAAAAACCATAAGGGAGTCCCATTTGGGATATGCGGCAAGAGCTATGGAACTTGTAACCAGCGAGCTGTGAGTGTGAGACTCAAGTGTGTCTTTTAGTTGTGGCACGGCTGGGGATGGGGGGTGTCGCTGTGTGCACAGCCAGCGCAGCCTAGTCACGGAGGAACTCCCCACTGAGTCACCTGCACAAGTGAGATAACGAACTGATTGGAGACAATAAACTGACTTGAAACCAGGCAATGGACTGAAGGTCTTCACCAGAAAGTATATGACCTGTGAATAGACCAGTTCCTGTGCTTAAAACAGCCATCCCCCGGTGGAGAATCCAGCCATGGCCCCGGGGCCGGGGGGAGAATCCAGCCCTTCCTTCCAGAGCCTGCCCCGGGCAAGTTGACCGTAGATAAGATGCATGTAAATAGTCAACGCTAACTGTTCCTGCAGATGCAGAAGTGGTCACATAGGACAGATCTTCGGTAAAAATGTAAGATACTTGGGAGATGCTTGGAATGTAATTAAGACAACCAGTAGTGCGGTGCTGGTGGCAGAACCATCATCCGGCAGAACAGCCGTTTAGGGTCTTGCCCAACCCAGATGAAGACAGCCTCCTCTTTGAAAGATTTAATTCCCCATCAGAGAATTACTCTGTGCCGAGACCAATCATTTAGGTTTTAGGTTTGTTTTGGTGTTTTGTTTTGTTTTTTTTTTTTTTTAAAAGAATGCTGTGTCCATGCCTACACAACAGATACAGCATTCTAAGAGTCATACAACTCGTTTATTATGCTAATTTTGTGTATGTTTAAATCTAGAATACTAGTTACTGTTTCAACTAACATAGGATGAGGTTTAGAATACCTTAGGATGCGCTTTGTGGCCAGACCGTGTCTTAATTTTTACTACCCTTTATTTAACACAAAACCTGTCTTTCTGGTTTTGAACCCTCTTTGTCCGAATGGATGGAGCTCTGGCTCTTGATTCCCCAGCAACAGCCCAAACAGAAAGGATGGCTTGCTGCAACCCTTTTTTTTTTTTTTTTTTTTTTAAAGGCCAAGTAACACAAGAAATTTCTCAATTTTCTGTCTTCCCGGCTGTATTGCACACCTAAACGTGAAATGCAGGGCACTCCGAAAACCCTGGGCACAAAAACACAGAGTGGAAGTGTACCTGTTTTCAGTTGGTACCATTCTCGGATACGGCCACGACTTGCCTCATAATTCAGTAGAAATTTACCATTATTCTAAAAAAAAAAAAAAAAAGAGTAAGCCCCTTCCTTCCCAAGCAATAGCACAACATGCAGCGGAATCGTCAAAACCGATGGGATCAACACAGCGACCGCATCAGGGTTAGAAACGCAGGGAAAAGAGATGCCTCGCACGGACTGCTCAGGCAGGTGAAACACTGCTTCTGGTGTCGAGTCTCGCACAGTAACGGAAAACTTGAAAAAGCAATTCACAAAAGGCAAGTTTTATGGCTTTTGCGTGGAATCCAGCTGAAGACAGAAGCCGTGCGCAGCGATCTTTTAAATCGCAAAAGGCCTTTTACCACGTCCTGGTGCAAACAATGAAGAGAAGCAAACAGCTGGATTTCCAACGTACAGGTGATACAAAATAGCAAAATTCAGTTTAAAAATTAAGTATCTTTATTTTTACAGTTTTAGAAAATTTTTACAGTTTTAAACTACAACAGGCTAAAGGAATGTAAATTCCAGTGTTTTTTAAAAGCAAAACAGAAGGGAAAAAAAAAATCCACTGCAATTTCAGTTGACCCGTCCTTTTCAAATTTGTTTTCTTTCCACATACCTGAAATAGGCTTAATTATTCCAGGGAAACTTCACCCTGCAGAAACCCTTGGGTTATCGCTCATCTCTTCTCCTCTTCCCCCCACTGTTAGTTTTGAAATAGGGTTTTTCCCGTGTTACACCACAGAAGGAAGCAGCAAATCTACATTTGGTCACCGGAAATGCTATGTATTACAATGTATTTACACATATAAAAATATATATTATGCTAACGCTGTGCAATTGGATCCAAGGCCGTAATTCAGTCCGAGGGATGGCCGTTATCAAAACCATGAGGAACTATAGAGACACAGGGCGGAAAGGACCCACCCAGACTGAACTGAAAATCTGATGCGCATTACAGTAAGACCTCCGGTTTTTGACAAACAGAGGTGTTCACCAAAAACGCCTTTTGCTACTTGGAAACAACATTGCTTTTTCTCTTGGTCTTCGCAATGACTCTATCCTGTTGTCAGCACAGGAAGATATTAGTGAGTGTTCAGTTCTTTATTACTTGCAAACAACAAAAAAAATAAGATCGCTTGTACCATGGATTTAAGACACTTATATCGTAGATAAAAGACACAGATTACCAATTTATCTGTCCTTGTAGATACCATCCACCAATTTTGCAAGCCATCACCGAGCAAACGCTCCACCTTCTACAGTCTGTAGGAAAGAAGAGTCCCCCTCTTCACACAGGGGGGCTGCAGTTCAGGGATCTGTTGAACCAAAACTATGAAGCCAACATGCATAGCGTATATGATTAATTGACTAACCAACAAGGTAAATGAGATGCAAGATAAAAATCAAGGAGAAGGATCTTCATTTTATCAGCATCCCTGACACAGCTGTTGACTGACTACATCCTTTCAGAGAACTAAATCCCTGTTTCTTTACATCCCATCTACGCTTCGTTTCCACAGCTTCAGCTTGTTCGGCAATAGCAGCCCCTGTGCAGGAAAAATACTTGAACTGAGTTTTCACACCAGTCGTCCCACACTGGCCAACTCTCTTAGCCGGGTTCTTTCGGTGGTAGTGTTTGTTTGTTGGGTTCTTTTTGGTTTTGTTTTTTTTTTTTTTTTTTTTTTTTTTAAATTAAGGGGCTAAACTGCATAGAAGATCTTAAAATAGCAAAAATATCTCGTAGGTTTTGGATGAGAAGAAACTCCTTCATTCAGCACTGTATGAAACGAGCTTCAAAAGTTTATTCCTCATGCATACATACGCCGAGTTAACTGTGTGCATTCGCAAGCGCTAAAATGAACAACCTTTAGAGTTTGCACTCTCCGTAACACTAGCCTATATACTATTATTTGAACATTATTACAAAGTCCTTCCACAAAGACATCAGACATTTAAAACTGTTCTACTTACAATGTTACCTCCCAAGAATAAACTTCCTCACTGCAAGCAGCTACTATCAAGCGTCCAAGAAACTCGCATGAAGCAAACAGGTATCTCAGCTCATAAACCCTCTCCGTGCTCTTCGCCTCCAGCCCCCCATATAATCCACCGACAAAGCGCCACTAAATTCCGTTTTAGTGAAGTAACACCGGCACTGCTCAAACGGGACGGGGGCGTCGCGAGGATTTGCTAGAGCCCCAGTTCCTCCAGCACGGGGCTGGATGGAGAAACTGGAGGAACACGGTTACAAATAATGAGCAGAGCATCCCTGGCCAGAGCCGTCAATCCGTATTTTTCTTTAAAGACTTCGGTTTTACTTTCAACCAGGCTGAAAGTACCCAAGCTCATACTTACTGTCGGTGACTTCCAGGATCAAATGATTAATTTTTAGTGTTAAAGTGTGACACAGCCCCACCCCACGCCCCTCCCCGGGATGAACGCAACACACAGCCCGGGCATCAGGCTGGGCTATAGTGACCGATTCCCAGTCACGCGCTTTTTCGACAGCACTCGGAGCCCACTACGAATCAGAGATTTCGTTTTGCTCTCCCACAGCTTGTGCTGGCTCTACGAAAGTTTGAGAATCAAAAGGTCGTTGGGGAGGACAAGTGACAAAGCACGAGTTGAAGACAAGCAGGCAATAGATGCTCACACCAGCAGACGTGGACCATCGCCATTAACTGGCAGTTAGAGAGAAATAAGGCTCCCGCCCCCCTCAGGCCTGGTGCCACAGTAGAGTCTGTGGTAACATCCGTCACACACTCAGTTGTTTGAGGCCTCCCCTGTCAGCTATGAAAAAAACCAGTTTCTGACCGAAACCAGATCGAACCGCGCCACTGTGGGGTCTGTCTTTTTGTTGTCAAGCTAAACCTGAACCACTGTTTTGAGGGTTTTGTTCAACATGAACTGGAAAAACTTCAGTCAGAGGAAAAAAAACCAAGAAAACAAAACCCAAAACAAACCCCAAACCCTACTGGTTTCTTGCTCTGGAAAACATATGTCAAGGATTGTGCTCCTCAGAGACACCACCAGCGTCCGACCATCCCAGCCATTTAAAGCTCGTATCCACAAGAAGGAAGTGGCAGGTTTATGGCATTTTCCTGACTACAGCTACAACTTTAAGATGAAAAGAGCTACTTCTATCCTTTACAAACTTCTGGCTTGAGGAAAAGGTTATTGTATTGGAAGCAGTGTCAGCTCTGACCCTTGTGTACAACCCAACGCTGGTCTCCTGGAAGCACCACTGCTCAGGGCATGGCTGTTCAGGGAGAGCATCCCACTCCCCGACTGGAACTCATTCAGCAGTACTTGACTATTAGGTGGTGTTTACCTGCTACTGCAGATACAGCTCAAGTCACTAATATATCTATTTTTTTTAGGAGCTATGATGAGCTTGTTTACTTTGAGACCATGTCTCTGCATATTTTCAGCTAACCAACGTTTACGTTAAACACCCAAGGGAAGTTCACAGCACACAGTGCACGTGTGTCGGCAGTAAGCATTTCCCAACCAAAGTTTCTAGCCTACAGATCATCTCCGAGATTTCTTGGAGATAAAACCCTGGAAGTTTACCATCTGGAGCTAAACTTGCATGCTAACATGCAGGAAAATACTGGGAGAAATTTGATAAACTGTAATGCCACCTTCAGCTAAGGTGGAGGGAGGTCATCCTCCCCCTCTGCTCTGCCCTGGGGAGGCCGCACCTGGAGTGCTGTGTCCAGTTCTGGGCTCCCCGGTTCAAGAAGGACAGGGAACTGCTGGAGAGGGGACAGCAAAGGGCTGCCGAGGTGATGAGGGGACTGGAACATCTCTCTTATGAAGAAAGGCTGAGGGATTTGGGTCTTTTTAGTCCGGAAAAAAAGATGACTGAGGGGGGATCTTATCAATGTTTATAAATACTGAAAGGGGGGGTGTCAGGAGGATGGGGCCAGGCTCTTCTCAGTGGTGCCCGGCGATGGGACAAGAGGTAACAGGCACAAACTTGACCATAGGAAGTTCCATGTCAACATGAGGAGGAATTTCTTTCGTGTGAGGGTGGCAGAGCCCTGGCACAGGCTGCCCAGAGAGGTGGTGGAGTCTCCGTCTCTGGAGACATTCCAAACCCTCCTGGACGTGTTCCTGTGCCCCCTGCTCTGGGTGACCCTGCTCTGGCAGGGGGTTGGAGGAGATGAGCTCCAGAGGTCCCTTCCAACCCCTGCCAGTCTGGGATTCTGTAAGGAAGGTGGCTCCAAATTATCCCAGGAGCATGCACAGTTGTAACCCTTGGCTACCAGCCGATCAACAAGAGGACCAGGAGCTGCAATATTCCCAACAGCTGCTGGGAAAACAGAACCGAAACTGAGCCACTGCATCACAAGAAGTTAAGCCCTCTACTAGTTCATGAAATTATAGATGACTCTGTGCACAATACACTAGCGCACAGTTCAAGAAAATCCAATTTAAGCACATTATTTGTCATCTCTCACTAATCCACAGTTGGCAAGACCTTGTCTTTACTCCACGTAATTTGAATATTTACCTGCAAAACTGGAAGAAAAAGCAAGGGTGAAACAATCACAGAAGAGCACATAATTGATAAATGCAGAAGATAAAAGAGGATCAGTGAGGAGACAATTCTCTTGTGCCAGTGCCAAAGGAATCTTTTGGTAGAACACAAGGCTGTCCTGTTCCGAAAGTGTTCCAGGGTGCCAGGAACATTCAATGCAACTGAACAAATTAAACATACATTTGAAAAAAAAAAATATTCTTATCTGAGTAGAAAGAGCACTGCCTCTATTTAACACGTGCTTTGATGTGGTTTCTTTCCAGAGGATTTATCATCTTTAAATTAACAAAAGAGTCTTTGTAATACAAGATCCGAGTTGTCAGTCACAATGCTTGCAAAACTCCAGTACAGCACTTCTAAGATATAAACCGACTGCTCTGGGATAAAGTTCATGCCATGATGGCATTGAATTATAGAAAGCCCGATCCTCAGACGACACCTGTACTCAAGTGGGCCAGGGCTTGTTCGCTGGCATCTGATGTAGGCGGCACGACACGGCTCTTGTCTCCGTGGTTAAATTCCTTACTCTCAGAAGCCGACGAGCTCAGCGACCGCATGCATCGCGAATAGCCCTGCCCCACAGAGCTTTCATATGCTTCCCGTGACTAACCACTCAGGTTGTTAGCCATTCACAGAGACTTTTGTACCACCTGCCCCAAAATTCCCTTGCTGTAATTTAAGCCTATTCATTCTAATACCATCCAATTTGCAGCAGCATTTCAGATTTTTGGATATTTAACATACATGCCCTTAGGTCTTCTCTTTGGACTAGTAGTTTTGGACCTCTCTGAAGTAAACTCTTCCACTGCCATTCTTTTTCCGTAGCTCCTCATTCTTTCCAAGCCACCTTCACTTTTTTCTTATCCTTTCTTTCCCTCTCCATCCTACCTAGCACCGCTGGCATAGAGCCTAACCCGAAAAGCCAAAGAGCTGTAAGTGCGACTCTGCGCTTCACGTCCCGCTGGGAAACCACACTCCAGATAAAATACCTAAAGATTACCCTTTCCTTCTTATGCTAAACAATTCATATCCCTCAGCACTGATGTTTTCTGGACATCATAGTCCCTGTTCTCTTCTGGACTCTAATGATAACGTCCCAATTTTCCTGAAAACGCAGCCCTTACACAGATTTTATTTTAAAACACCAGAGGTTGTATTTGTCACGGAAAAAGGCACCATCTCTGCAGGCTTTGGACAAATATTTGGATCTGCTGGTATGTCTGTACTGAAAACACTTACTTGTGTCAAGGCGATGTGTGTCAAGTGTCAATATTGCACATTACTGCTTAGCCAGCTTATTTATCCATCAATGTACTACAAACAACGTGCCAAACGACGAAAGCATGTAGAAAATGCTGTTTTGTTAACTGATAATCAAAGCTGCTATTAAAAAATAAATATTACAGGGCTCTACATCCTACACAGCCAGTGTAGTGCAAGAACCCACAAATACACGCACTGCCCAACTAAGGGGGTAAAGAGAAGAAAGGTAAGAACAAAACTGCAGGATCTTGCACTAAAATAGCTGGGTATAAGCATTTACTTCAAGGCAATGCTGTTACCAAACACCCGATATAGGCTTTTCTTTTTTTTTTTGTTTTTTTAAAATTGTCTAGCCAGGAAAAGTTCTACAGACAGTAGGGTGAGATATCCAGGAAACACAGAGCATATATGTGGGCTCAAGTATGGTGTTTTGAAAGAGATTTCAAAGGCAGAACCTACAGGAGAACATGGATTGTGGTTAAGTAGAAAATTACCTTTAAATTCTCTAAGCATTCTTTCGCCCATCAGACGCTAGAGAACAATAAGCTGCAGGTAAACGCACAGCAACTCCCAAATGAAATATTAAGTAATGAATGCAGCCGTGTTTTTAATTATTTTTGAAATCAAAATCGTATTATTTCAGTACGGTTTACTAGCTGGTTTCTTTCTGACTCCAGCCAGTGCTGTTTCCCAGCATACTCACAAGTCAACAGGCACTACCATAAGAGTCAGGAGACATTCCCAGTCTGAGCGATGCAGCACGGATGCAAAAATCAAATCTGAAACACAGAAGCGTGCGTGTCTGAAAAACGCTACCAAGACTTGCAAGGTACTCTTAACAAAAGCCATCCTGAGGCTGAGAGAGGAGCAGTTTCTGAAGGAAAAGCTTGACTGATGATCTGAGATCATGACAGCACCTAAAAAGCTCAAGAAATTTGGCATGGTTAATATAAAAGGAGGAGGAAAAAATGAAGCTAACAGTCTTCTAAATGAAGCTTTCTATTAGACATGTTAATAAACCTATTGGAAAATACGCTGTGCTGATTTTCTGCCTTCTAGCATTTGTCCAAGTTTAGAAAAAAAACACGAAATATTTTCACAAGTATAATTCTTATACATGTGGATGTGCTATTTTACTGCCACTGGTAAAAACCGAATATATTTTTTTCCTGTTTCTTTTTTTGTATATCTCATTTAAAACCCTCTTCCTTTGTGACAAGAAAAAAAAAAATCCCCAAAATTAAAAGAGGGTTTAGGATCCTTCTCCCTTACTTGTCACCCTTCGTAAAGTCTTTCAGGTTGCACCCTAACTTCAGCTGCATTTCTGCAGCCCTTCAGGAGGACGCAAACACTTGGGTCCAATACATCAATTTTTCAGACCCAGGAAAGAATCTGATTCTCACTACTGTGATCCAAAGAGATTTTTTTTAATGTTTTTTGTTGTTGTTTGGATTTTTTTTTTAAATTTTTATTTTTTTTTCAGTGGAGTTGGTTTTGGTGGTTTTTGGGGTTTTTTTTGGGGGTGGGGGTGGGGTGGGGGGTTGACTAAAACAAATGCTTCCCCTGAACACACACAAGTTTTCAGAACCTGAATCCTTAGTATTGAATTTTTAGATAGCCAGCTAAAGGCTTAGTATGTGAAAGATGTAAACAAGAAGGGCATCAACATTACTTTTAACATTACTTTCGTTACTTTGAGCACCTTAAATTTGGCGGGGGACGTACATCTGCAAAATCAAATAAAATAAGAGTCATATCCAGCGTAGCTATCTTCACATTTTCCTATTAAACGTTAAATTTTACATTATGCTGGCCAGGGAGGTTTTTGAAAGACTAAAAAGCACAGCCTTGTTTTTTGATGGAAGTGATTGAACTGCCCAGGATCAGGGTCCAAACAGTCGCAGCCAAATCGGTGCACCAGGGTCACCCAGTTTATACAGTACTGGAATAGTCAAAGTATGTAACTCATTACCAGTTTACATACTTTAACTGGAGATATTGCATTGAGTAGCTATCGGGTTTTTTCAGCATTGATCTCTGTAGTTTGGAGAAAAAAAAAAAAATTAAAAAAAAAAATCACACTTAAAAATAGAAAACCCCTGGAAACAAAGGTGAAGCACATGCTCCAAGCAGACCTATCTAGAATGTAATGTGAACAAAGCAACTGTTAAATGCCTACAAGTTAAGTGTTACAAATTCTTCCATTTTAATTGAGTTATAAACAATTCGAGAAATAAACTTTCCTAACCCACAACATATGAGAACCAACGCTAAAATACACTTTCAAGTAGATGATAAAACGAAATGCTCCATCAGTAAGCTACTGGCTTTTAAGTATATAAAAAGCTATTCCAAATAACCTTATGACTGAAAGACAATCAAGGCAAAAACCCCATAGATCTTTGAGTCAGTCTCTAAACTTGTTTTCTTGCTATTTGTCAAGTTCATTATTTAAACACAAGGTTTTTTTCTTAATTTAATATACATACTTATACAATGGCTTAAATTAAGGCATAATCCAGCTGGCTGAAGTTTTCTGTAAAACGTCTCTGCTGCTTTTTATTAGTAAGAATTGGTTCAGATTACTGCTGGCAAGAGTAACATAGTCCATTAAAGAGGAGATTGAAAACCAGATCTCTTTAGTACTACTCTCTTCCATTAAGGTGATTTGTATATTAAATGTAGTGCAGGCCTTTGGAATCAGGAATTCTTTCAAGGAACTCACCATTAAATCAATTTATCAGCCAGGGCTTGAGGTTTTAAGCAGAAGCTGGTAAAACTCTGAAGCCATAGTGTGGTTTTACAGAAAGGCTTTCACATTCTAGAGAAAGAGTAGTATCCACCCAACGAGAAACAGACAAAAACCAGAAGTTATCATCCAAAAAGCACAGGGCAAACATTTGAAAGACCGAGACAAAAAGACAATGGCTGAAGTGTACAGACAGACAACGAAAGAGAACCCTTCCGACTGCAAGTCAACACGCCAACTGGAGACTCTTAATTTAAAAGCGTTGCCTCTGATCCTGTCACCGTGATGATGTTTTTGTAAATGACACTTTGGGCTCTCAAATACTCAGAAGAGTATTGCTTCCATGCAATTTGCAATCATATTCTAGGATCCTAGAATACTTCCATTTTCTATTTCAGTTTCAATGTGAAATGTTTGAGGCTTTCTGGGATTGCAATTTAAGTGTAGAACAGACGCCTTTGCTAAAGGCAAATGTTCTTAGATGGAACAAGTAATAAGCAAATCACGTCATCCCTCTATGTGTACTAAAGCGGATGCATAAGAGACTCAATCATGTCATACAGGAAAACACACAATTTCAGGAATATAAAGTAAGACCAGCTGCACCCCAAAAAGTTTTGAATTCACAGATTTAGTCCTTCATGATGACGTGTAACAAGAGGTGCAAAATAGTAGGCTGGATCACCACCTCATTCCAGAACCTGACAGGCCATGCTTTAGCTGCTCTCGGGACAAAGACAAAACATGACTGAGGCAGTTGTTAGTTACTGAGCAGCAAGTACCTTTAAATCACAACTGACTGTGGCACCGTATGTGCTCCCCTGGGAACGAAAACACCGGATTATTTTCTTCAGAATTATAAATTGCAATTGTATTTCTTAAATAACAGGTAGAAGCTCAAAACCCCAAACATATGATCTTTTACTGCCTGACTTGAACATTTTCCCAACGAAAATACTGCCTATTAAGCACAGTATAGTGCTGCTACCTACTTTCTTACCTATTTGCTTGCATTTTATTTCTAAAACATTAAACATTCTTAATATGCTTTTGCATCCAGTGTTCTGTGACAAACACTGTTTATTTTCAGAGACAACCCCTCGAGTTCATAACAGCGCTTAGAAAGCTTCCTGTAGCTCCATTCATCCTGCCTTTTAAACTAGACTAGTAGCCAACCCAGGTACCTGGAAGTAAAAACGAAGACAAAAAAAGTTAAGAGGTGCATTTAATGCACCACGGTAGTATAAATCCTTTCAGAGGCTGGTAATTTAACCATTCTCTGCATTTCCTGAATGTCAGTTTATACTAAAGCATCGCCCTGTACCAATGTCTTTAACACGTAGGGGAAAGCAAAGTAAAAGGTGACAGTAGGGAAAGTGCTAAAAAAAGTATCATGTTTCTCTCAACTAAGCATTGTAGCAGACTTGTTCAATGCTTTTCCTCCGTGATAACCTATGCTATGCTAAAGCAGCAAAGTAGCCACACAAGCACAGAGTACTGTGTAGTAAATAAAGACTCTTAATACTATCCTGGTATAATGAAAATGGAACGGTCAAAGGCATTCACTAATAAGATGATCACTGAAATCCATCCATTAGAACCCTTGTAGAGCACCATATTTCAGAAAGATGTTTGAAGTGTATAGCTGTACCAAAGCTGGAGGCAGAACATTCGTTGATGGATTTGATGATCAGACTCCCAGTGAGGTTCCTCAATGAACGCAAACACTACTAAACCAGTCCTAAATACATACTGGTTTTATATGGATATGTTTGTGAGGGAAAATAAGGAGTTCTTGTCACGTTGTTTATTCCAGATGTTTTTGCTCTGCATTTAGGCATTTGCTTTCAAGGTCGTCCTTATTCTCACCAGCTGGTTCCTCACTCTGTGCAACAGAGATTTCTGACTGGTCCGTCTTTGTGTCAGTATCAGCCAGCTCCTCTGCAGCCGTGGTGGGGCCACGCAGCTCCTTCACATGGAGGGTAGGATTAGTCATTTGCTCTGTGTCTTGTTCAGAGGCTGGTACGTTGCTATCTTTGGGAAGCTCGGGGCAGTTGACAGGGGCTATCACCAAGGGAGGCTGAGGTAGGTCTTTCTGTAAAGGGAAGATCAGAGTCAGAAAGATGGAAAGCAAGAATTACTGTGTCCAGTTATCAGGAGCGATGGTCATACAAGATGAAGATTACAGGTCCATCATCTCCATTATCATTCTCTAGCAGTGGACACATGCATACAGTTATGCCTTTGTGTTTTATAGAACACAAGGGGATTTTTTCATCCAGAAATGCGTTTAATTGCTTTCTGCCTGATCGTTCCTTGCTGATTTCAGATGTGCTCTGCTGATTACGCACGAACAGGCAAACAGCACTTTGGCACTTCTTCATTCTCTGGTTTCGCCCACCTTTACTATCAGTGTACAACAACCGGCAACTTTTCCATCACATTTCAGATGATCTCAAATATTTTTCCAACAATTAAATTAAATTCTTTACAGCAAAGTTGTGAAGGTTATCACAAATAATTGAATAACAAATGAAACTCACTGGAGGGAACCCATAAGCTTAATAGATTTGCCCTTCAAGTAATTATTCAAAAATCTATAATCATGCATCACAATAGGAATGACTCCTTTTGGAATCAAATCAATTTCATTTGTACCACTGTGAAACAAAGCGATAATTTACTATATTGAACTAGATTTCTACCTTCAAAAGCAGTAGGCTGTGAAAAAATATGAAGAAAAATATTTTAAGGACATATTTTATATAATATTATAAAACATTATCTTTTCTATAATATAATAACAATAATAACAATCATTATAATTTCAACAGATCAAACCAGTAAAATTATGGCAGAACCAAGAAGGACAGACAAGGTCTACCTTACTTTTCACTAGTCAGTTAAGGCGGCCATAAATATTTTAAAAAAAGAAAACCTTACTGAGGCAAAAAAAAAAACTATGTAAGAAAGCAAACAAGCAAGCAAAACAAAAAGCTTTGGTTTTGTTGGATAATACTGCAATATTTTACTCAACTTTAAGTCTAGTTAGGTTTTTATAACATTAGTATTTCTTGAAGACACTCATATCAAACTGGTATTCACCGCAAAGCCGCTGCCCGTCCAGAACATTGCAAGCTCCTTTCTCCAAAGAGCCACAGCAAAGCTGGTGAGAAGCGTACAGGGTACCAGGTAGAGGAGAGCGGGCTGGCCCATCTGCATCAACGCCAGGGCAACAAAGGTTACGAGAAGGCCTATGCCGTATGCTGGAAGGAAACAAAACCAGCAAAAAAAGAAAAAAAAGTTACTCACATATATAGCTCTGCTCAAGAACAACTAAGGGGGCCTACAGGAAGGATGAGGAGGGACTCTGGATCAGGGAGTGCAACGACAGGACATGGGGTAATGGTTTCAAACTGAAAGAGGGGAGATTTAGATTGCATATCAGGAAGAAATTCTTTGCTGTGAGGGCGGTGAGCCCCTGGCCCAGGTTGCCCAGAGAAGCTGTGGCTGCCCCATCCCTGGAGGGGTTCAAGGCCAGGTTGGACGGGGCTTGGAGCAACCTGGGCTGGTGGGAGGTGTCCCTGCCCAGGGCAGGGGGGGGCACTGGCTGGGCTTTAAGGTCCCTTCCAACCCAAACCAGTCTGTGTAATTAGCTAGATGTGCATGCTAACAGGAACTTTTTCAAGAAATACGTAAAACAACATCTCCAGAATTTTTTCAGGCCTCGTTAGGCACGAGCATTATATACACAATGTAAACTTGGAATAGTGCTTTACTGAACAGAGCTATTACAGTCTTTCTACAAGTAACAACATGTTGTGAAAGCAGTGTGATCAGCACAGTCCATCCTGTGCAATTAAATCATTAGCTTAAGCAGTCTGATAAAGGCAAAAACCAAATAATTTGCCTCGTATTTATGAAGTCAGGTACAGACAATTACTTTGACCATTATAACATGTGCTTGTTGTTTGGCCTGGTTTTGGCTGTTTCTTACTATCCTGCAACACCACTAAAAAGACCCCAAACAAGCCAGCTGTATGTTATAATTTGTTACTATTTAATTTCTGCATATATCCTGCAAAAATTATTAAGTAGAACAGAAGCAGCTAGGATGTCATATTGTAATTATTTTCAATTCCATTTTCAGAACAACGAAGCTAAATCCATCTGGTTCCTGAGTAAAAATCAGTTGAAGAAAGATACTGAGGTGCTGGAGCGTGTCCAGAGAAGGGCAACGGAGCTGGTGAGGGGTCTGGAGCACAAGTGCTGTGAGGAGCAGCTGAGGGAGCTGGGGGTGTTCAGCCTGGAGAAAAGGAGGCTGAGGGGAGACCTTCTCGCTCTCTGCAACTCCCTGAAAGGAGGGGGTAGCCGGGGGGGGGACGACGGTCTCTTCTCCCAGGGAACAGGCGATGGGGCAAGAGAAAACAGCCTCAAGTTGCACCAGGGGAAGTTTAGATTGGGTATTGGGAAAAATTTCTTCACCAAAAGGGTTGTCACACATTGGAACAGGCTGCCCAGGGACATAGTGGAACCACCATCCCTGGAGATATTTAAAAGCTGGGCAGATGTGGTGCTGAGGGACATGGGTTAGTGGTGGACTTGGCAGCGCTGAGTTAACAGTTAGACTCGATCATACTAAGGATCTTTTCCAACCTAAATGATTTTATGATTAGAATACTCAATAACTTTTTACAGTTCTTCAAAAACGTTTTTTTTTTCAGGGCACATTATGTTATTAGTGAGAGTTCCTTATATCTAGTTGAAATATTTCTTCTTGTGGTTTAAGTCCATCGTCTCACATCTTATCCCTGTGCACCTGTAAGAAGAGTCAGTCTGCCTTCTCTGCATCCTCACATTAGGTAGCTGTGGACAGCATCAGAATCTCCTCTTTGCCTTCTCTTCTTTTAAAACTGCGTGCACCAGCCCTCAGCCATCTTCATGGCCTCCACTGGATTTACTCCAGTACGTCCATGTCTGTCTTGCACAAGGAATCCTCATTAAGACTCAGTCTTAACTGCCAAATTGAGGGGAATAATCGCATCTCTCATACCGCTGACTTAATCTTGCTAACGCAGCCCTGTATGTGGTTAGTTTTCATTGCTGCAATAGTACACTGCTGACTCTTCATCGATACAACATCTTCCTATCAACTTCTGTAAAAGTGTTTTGAAAGTACCAAATAAGACAACAGTTTCGTTTATTTGAGAGGAAATTATTTAATATTTGGTACTTTGAAACAAAAGCATCTCTCTAACCCTGCTATAGGTCTTCAAGAATCTATTTTTTCAAACGAATTCCTAAAGCATTTTTTTCATTAAAAGCTTCCATGACATTAACTGCAAGCGTCTTAAGTCTTCACTACCATACTTTGTTACAAAGCCAACGGAAATCTGTAAGATCTTATTCATCAGTTATCTTTAAGTCCAACACAACTTTAGAACACAACTTCGTGTATTCTAAAAACTAAAGAAGAAAACTAATTTAGAGGTGTTAGAGCCAACATAATACAACTCGTTGCATCATAGGTCACAGATTTTTAGAATACACAAGAAGTCAAGAACAAAGTCAAAGGAAGATCTCCCTGAACCTGAATTCTCACATGCAATAAACGCAAAGATTCATGAATGAAGAAACTAGAATGAGTAGCTAAGCATGTATAAAGAGTATAAAGACAGTGTAGACATAAGGGTTATAGTGAGACAAACCAGGGTAACAAGAAGCTCTGCTTATATATGGCAGACAAAACAGCTCAGGAAAATGACATCAGAAAACTCGGTGATGGAAGGTCTGGCCTTGATAGTACTTTGCTGAAATATTTCTGTTTAATAATCAAGAGAGGAGAAAACTTAAAAACTAAACTATGTAATATGAGATCAATGGTATGCTTTTAAAGGGAGCAACTCCTGTAGATATTGTGGTCAGGTGTTGCTGCTATACGTACCTACTGTGCAGGATACAAAATAGACTCTGGACGACTGCACCTGAATATCAAATCTATGGCAATAGGCTACCAGTAAGCCTAGGAAAGGAAAGAAGAATTACAACATTCTTTCAACCAATTCACACATTAAGATAACACAAAATCATCAAATGATCTAGGAACTTTTAAGATTTTTGGTTTTTTTAAACACTTATTTGGGCGCTCTGGTGTTTAAATATTATGATGGCATCATTTAGGAGGCCACAGAGCTTACAGAACAGTTATATGACAACACAAACCCAGCACAACAGAAGCACTCTAATAATAAAAGTAATGTCCACAAATACAAAACATCATTCCTTCCCTGATAAACAGTTGTAAAAATACAGAGTTCACAACAAGAATAAGTGTAAGTTCATCCCTTCCTGCTCCTGGTAAGGACAGTAGAAATCTGTGGTTAATGCCTATGCCTATTATAGGTTGGGTGTAGGAGGGGACACGGACAGGGATGACACAGTTCATATTTCCCAAAATACAAGAAAATAAACAAATGGTTTCTCAGAAGAAACCTGAAGGCCAGAAGATGCATACTTGTTTTCACCTGCAGTGGTGCCAGGCATACTTCTACATACCAAAGTCAAATTTGAGAGAAGGTGTGATAGAAACAACGGATGTTGTGCGACTAACAAAATTATGACGTTTTGAGTGGCTGTATGTGTGTTTGTACTCAAATCATGTGCAAATGGACAAATAGTTTCCTCTATTCACCACACCATTAAATATGTTCTATACTACAAAATTAGTTGCTAAATCAACTCTTGAGATTTCTCTACGTTTCTTGACAGCACTGCACGTGAAACTGAACCATAAGATTCACGTGCACTTAATTTCTTATGGAAAAAGCAAACTGTGCAGAAAAAAAAAAGAGCATAAAAAGATATACTTACAAATTCGTCAGGTTTATAGAAGTCAAATCAAGCTTCCCACTTGAAGCAGAAGTACAAGAGGAATAAACTAATATGCCAGTGCAACAAGTAAAATTCTTAACACGCTAAACAAGGAAATACCTGGAACTAAAATGTCTCCAAATCCTAGGAGAGAGAAAGGCCTGTCGCACAGAGCCAGCGGCGAGGAGTTCAGCCGTGGAACCTTCAGAACCATTGGGAGCTTGAGACGAGAGAGACAAACGCCTTATGAAAAGCTGTTTTCTCTGCATCTTGACACCATCTACCAGAACTTGCTCCTATTGTACTGAAACTACAGACTTTAAATACAGCAAATGTACCTTTTTTTTTACACTATAGATCCTTATGTCTAAAATCTTTTATTAATATTACTGACAACTACCAAAATGTATTTAAGATAGGAGTGACGCAACACTTTCTAAAAACAAACAGCCAAGACAACTCCGCGTGACAGACATCTCAAACCACTGCATTAATTTTGAAGTCCTCACCTGCAATAGGCTATCAACTCTGCTTTAACTGCAGGAACGTAAACAAATTTAGCTAAGCTGCCACACGCATAAGAAATAACCTTTTATATTTCATTCTACTGGTTGTAACAAAAGCCTCAAGAGTAAAGACCTGAATAATTTTAAATTTTTTTTTTATTCTATTTTCTAATAAATTTAAATTTTTCAAATCACTTTAAAGACTTGTTTTCCCCCCAAGTGTTCCTTGCACTTTTCCTATGCAAATTATTACATAATTTGCAATGTTAAGGCACAGTAAGTTCATTGCAAACGTGTATTCTCTTCAACACAGTACATTAAAGAAACCTTATTGTCTTTTTTTCCCTCTTCTTATGTTAGTGCCAGAATAATTTTATCTGCTTATACTAGCATTACTGTTTTATACAACTCATTCTGTGCATAAAACTGAAACGAAAGGGGTACAAAAGACAAGAACGTAAGAGGTTAAAGAAATTAGTGTGGATTAACCCACTCATAGCTCATCCTGCAAACAACTATTTTCTTTACTATTTTCCCACGTGCAAGTATTACATTCCTTGCTGAAGGGAGACCCAGCATCCTTAAAATCCTTTAATTAACAAAACCAGTTTTCCTACAGATTCATTTCTTATTTGGTTTGCACACCGTATGTCACTATCTCCTACATCTCACGTACTTTCCTCCCCAAGTCAGCCACATCACGTTGTGCTGGCTGCTGTCAAACGGTGCAGAGCCCCTGAATGCTGACTTCTGTTTTCTTTCTGTCTCCAATTCCCATTTCTCTCCTTTGCCTATAGCCTCAGCTTTTCATAAAGCAATTATCAAAACCAGGGAGTAGGGGGAAGAGACAGACTCATCACGTAAGTTTTCTCTTCAGGTAAAAACGGATATGCTTCATTAGCAATAAGTTATATTTACAAATGCGGTCAAATGTTTTTGTGAAGCTGAGCTAACCGTCTATCCTTATACTGAAACCCCTTTAAATCAAGATAAAGGAAGACGAAAGCTGTTGTGATGAACCACTAAAGCTCTGCTTTGCCCCCTGTGTTCGGTGTAGATTTTCAGAGAGCTTTAGGAGCGCTTATTTCCACGTTAAAATTCTTTTCAGACTGGCATCTCCGTTTCAGCTTTGTGGTCTTGGAATCTGAGAGAAGTTGAAGGTGTAATAGCTGGAAATTAGTGCCACGTTTTCAGATTACACACAGTTACCTTTTCATGAGTGGCAGAATCAGACGGGCCTGCAGCCACCTCCACCATTATACTCTCCCCGGTCTAAAGAAAAAAGGGGAAAATTGTAAATCAGCACTTCACTGCGCAGGTCTGGGATCATTTGGGAACACACAAAGAAACAGGTCATTACACTTTGCTCTGTGAGCAGCAGGCACTAGAGAAGTCCCTGCTCACTGCAGGGGGGTTGGACTAGATGACCTTTAAAGGTCCCTTCCAACCCAACACATTCTAGGATTCTAAGTACTTCACTTACCTTTGTTAGAAAAGGTGTGATAAATACAAAGAATACATCATACACAAAAAGAACCATCAGGAGCAAGGTACAACCCTGAAGGAAGAGAGAAGATGCTTGGTATTTACAACTATGCATTCGTAAAAAGCAAAGAATTAATAATTAGCAACTTAAGACTATTTGAGGGAAAAGCTAACAAGGACTAAAACAAGTCACCCATGTATTTTTCTTAATTCCGAAATATTTTAGATGGAGGAATTGGGTCTCACATACGCCATATAAAAGAAAGTAATTCTTAGACACAAAATTACATGTTAGTCCCTAAAATTCTTTATCATATAAAATCCAGAAACGGTGCTGTTTCAATTTGTTAGGAAACATTAAAAAGTTCTGCATTTGCTCTGGAGGATGCTCGGCATAGCTTGAAACAGTACCCACATTACTTTGGCCAATCTGTACAGGGAAACGAATTTATAGGTGAAGATAACTTGAAACAGAGCTTGAAGAGCTGCCTAAGGGGCACCTAAATGACTAATACTGATTTTTATCTTAGGATACTGAACAGGTTCTGGAAGATTTGAAAAAACACCAGAATGATGCACCAGTTGTGTGTCAAATTTGAAAAAAAAAAAAAACAAAAACAAAACCCCAAAAAACCAAACAAAAAACCAAACCCTAAACAACACAAAAACCAAAAAAAAAACCCCAAACCCCCACAAATGAGTATGGGTGATTTACTCTCTACAGAACTTCAAGTTACCGAACACCATGCCTAACAATCATATGCCACTTATTGGTCTATATTATACTCATCACATCACTCTTTTCCACACTACATGAGTGGAAATGCATTTCCAAGCCAAGGTACTCCATTATATGTGGCTCCTCTGTTCAACTATATACAGGCAAACATCCCCTTTTCACATCTGTTTAACTTTCATACCTTAAATGTAGGCAGTCGTATTGTTTTCAACATGTAAAGACAGAAAGCGATTCCTAAAGCATCTTGCAGAACCCAGGCCCACCTAAAGAAAGAGAGTAACATTTTGCAGGCAACAGCAGGAAATCCAGACAGAGCTTTGTCCTCGCTGAGGACCTGCCTGGGACAAAAAAAAAACTTTATTAAAAAAAGTATTTGCTGGAAATCACCATTGTAGTCAGCACGGATTTGCAAATGGGAAGTTGTGCTCCATCAACCTGATAACATTCTACAGTGAAATGGTTTGGTAGCTGGAGGAGCAGCAGCGGGGAGATTGTCCCTCCAGACTTCAGTAAGGCTTTCCGCTGAGAATCTCCCTTAAGATCCTCACGGAGAAACTGATGAAGTAAGGATGGGCTGGATGGACAGTGAGGTGGACTGAAAACTGGCTGAACAAGGTCAGTGAGTACCAAAATAGGAAGTGCTGGGGTCCTTTGGCCTGTGGATATGCGTATGCTCTTGTGCGCTGAGGGAAGCCTACAGCTGGGGCTGTTGCTCGACTGGTTTTTTGTAAGTGAGGTATAGAAGTACCAAGGCTCTTTGCTTTCCTCTCGATTGCGAAGATCATAGAGAAGTAGGATTTGAGATACAGAACACTAAGGTTTCCCTAAAATTGCTAAGGTCTAGATGCAGACGAGAGCATTCTGTTGTGATTGATACCCGAGCACTTGCTGATGAGGCTTTGCGCACTCAGCTTTGAGGCAGAAAATGGATTCCCTAGTCCTAAATATCCCAGGTTGGAATAGCTCTATAGTACTTCTGTACTCCTCAGTCTGACACTTATTTCTCTAAAAGGCGTTTCAGAGTTGATGCTTCCTGGATTTATGAGTTCTGTCAGTGAATGATCCACAGCTGTAACACAGAAGATGGACCCCACAAAGGCAATGACAGGCATTCAAGGCACAAGCGAGACATCTTTGGTACCACCAGCAGAAACACAAGCCAGCACTTCAGTTCCAACACAGAATCCCTGACAGAGGGATCGAGAAGATGAACACAGCATGTATGTATGGGGAAACTGCGGGAAAAAAAAAAAACACAAACCACGCAACAAAAAAACCCCCAGAAACAAAAAACTGTAACAGAACTAGTAAGAACACACTCTAATTAGGTACCACAGCAACACTGGACCCAGAATTATTTACTCATATCAGACAGTTGAGAGAATCTAAAGATCTTACAATATTCACAGCTCTTATTCTCTCTGAGCAGATGTGCATGCAGACCATCACCTGAAGAAATAAGTTAGACAACTTGTGTCCAGCTTTCCATACCACTTCAAAAACATTGTCTTAAGTCAAAGAGATCAGAATATAGACTGGGACTCAGAAATTCCAGCTTAACAAGAGATAGTTTTCCGTAACTTAAACCAACACTAAGAATTTCTGCCCAAGTCTCTATTTTCTTTCCTGTCACTCCTAAATTTGGGATAAGTTTAGGCTCCTACAGATGTCAGTTACTTGTACTATAAAGCATAATACAATTTCTAGCACAGAAACTAAAATATACACTTACTGATCTTCGTTTCTGAAGACTCCCCAGACTACACTGACAGAGATACAAAATACTGCCAACAGCAACATCCGGACCTGTGGACGCTTGTGAAAATAAGGCAAGTTGTTGTCTGGAATTCTGAAAAAGAAACACACCAAAGCTACAGTTGTCTATGTAGTTACTCTCCTCCTTTATAAACATTTTGAAGTACGAAACCACCTTGTAAATCCCACACCAACCCAACATTCTAAAAAATTAATTTTGCCTATTAAAAATTAATAGTTGCCACATACCTACACTTTCCCAAGGGGAATCTTCTTACAAAGGGAGACAGACAACTGTAAAGACCAATTGAGGCTGCCAGGCAGAATATTCCTATGATAACATAGACTGAGAAAGAAAAAGTAGTAAGTCCAAGTAGTCAAAAAAGCCTGAATGAGAAATAAGGCTTACATTTCACCAGTGAAAGTTAAATTCAGAGACTTCAAATGATTGTTGATTAGATTTATGCTCTTTAAGTATCTAATTCTAGCTCATTTTACTCAGGTGTACTTTATGCAACAGATACTTCAACAAATCAAAACCTCTGTGCTAATATTCTTAAAGTCAGTCATCAAATCATAAGCCTAAAAGGCAACTTATGGTGAAGTGTTTATCTTCTCATTATGAGTATATGTGAGCATTATAAGGGAACTCTTAAAATCACTCGGGAGCAAAATTAATTAATATAGGTGGGATGCATCTTTCCTAACTTCCTCAGAAACATGAGGATGGAAGCTCCAGCGCATTAGGCTCTCGTTCTTTTGTCAACCGATTTGGTAAGGGATCAGCAGAAACTTATCTTTATAAAATGATCCTGGATCCTATAACTTAACTTCAAATTGAAGAATAATAGAAAGACAAGTATAGGTTTGAGAACACCTCTGACAAAAATAAAGAGTGGAAGACATTAAGTCTGTATCTACTTAATAAGCTTGAAAGAAGCTCTATGATTGCCTAATCCAACCTCACTAAAACTGGGTTTTCTCACAGGTTTTTAAATCATACTGGGATGAAGAAACATGGCAGAAGACAGACGTTTCATAATTATTTTCACAGTAAAAACGTCCTTTAAATGATGGCAGTCTTGTGATATTGAAGACGCATCAATACAAATACAACTTTAAGAGTACCTAAGTGGTCATAGAAGAAATAAAGGAGGACCAGCATGGAGCAGCACATCACTACAAATACACAGATCATTATTGGAGTCACATCAACTGTTTCATCATCGTGTTTCTCTGCCCCATCATCACGTTTGTGCTTCATGTACCGCCTGAAAGAGTAACATGGCTATAATCAGTCCATTCCTTCCGCAACAAAATACAAAAGGGCACTGAATCTTCAGCAAGAACTACATGGGGTTGGAAAACATGACATCAATGCCTGCATTGATTTCCACTCAAGTCAGTGGAACTCCACAATTTTACATGGATGTACGGACATCAGATATAACACAATGCATAAAACAGTAATCACTGCATTAGTTTATCAAGAGTACTATTTTTCATTCACTAAGAACTCAGAATCCTGAAAATTACCACCGAATGATTTGCTGACTTCAGAAGAAATCCTAAAGTCAGGTTGTGTATATGAAGTACATCTTAGAACGAAGCGTGGCACAGATGACCTCCTCCCCTCAACTCCACTTACTGGCAAAAAGCAACCATAAAATGTCAATAAAAGATTCATAATAAGCATGGTATATGTTAGCCATCTGATCAGTTTGTTTGGCACTGTACTAGTAAAACAAATTTTTTTATTTTTACAAAAGATTTTTATGGCAAATTTTTGCAAAAGCCCGAGTAGAAAGCCTATTACTATCTAATTTTCCTTCTGAGCTTTTCAAACGTTTGGCTTTTTGACAAGGCAAAATACTAAAAGACTCTACATGCAAATTACGCTCTAACAGTTTCAGGCAGCGACAAAGCCAATACAAGGCCCACGGCCTTTCCAATGTCTCATCAACATTTTCCCATTCTGCTCACACAAGTCTCCAAACCTCTTGAGCAGAGCTACCAGGTGATCTTTAGATAAATACCATGGGTTTGGGTTTTTTTTCTGTGAAAAATACAAGAAAACTGACATACTACATTCCGGTTACTCACTTTTTCACATCTCTGCTTCCTGCCCAGTAGCCTCCAATTGCGACAGTCCCCACAGCCATGACAAATATAATCACCATGTTATAGTCCAGCACAGGCTCATTTGGTGCGTACATGGCCCCTTTCACTGAGCTGCCGAAACTCTGCGGAGGCAAGTACAAGTTATGGAGAACTTCCAAAAAGCTACCTTAGCAAAGGTCGTTATTTACTTTTCACTAAGCAACCTCAGAATCAAGCTTTATCATAAATACTTAAGAGCAATCTAGTGGCTCTACTATTAGTGATATTTATCTCCAGCACCAGCTCCATTTTATTCTGAAGATGAGAAATTCTTGGCGCAGGAAGTGGCAGGGCTCATTGAATAGGCTTTAAACTACATTTGAAGGGGGAAAGGGATGAAACCAGGCTCTTTAGAGGGAAGCCTGGGGGTGGTGTGCCTGTGGGACAGCATGCTAGTGAGGTCCCTTGGTCTGCTGACTCAGTGAAGGCAGGGAACGGAGATTCATGCAGCAGCAGAGACATGAGGGTCATTAATGGGTTAGAAACGATGGCTGGGAACAGACAGGTAGGAGTTAAGCCTTCTCCCAGCAAAAAGGTGGCAGGACCAGGAACCCAACTGAAGTGCTTCTACACTAATGTCCGCAGCATGGGCAAGGGCAACAAACAGAAGGAGCTGGAAGCCATTGTGCAGCAGAAAAACTGTGATGTAGGCGCCATCACGGAAACGTGGTGGGATGACTTGCATGACTGGAGCGCTGCATTAGATGGCTACAAACTCTTCATAAGGGACAGGCAAGGAAGGAGAGGAGGTGGAGTGGCTCTGTATGTTGGGGAGTGTTATGAATGTCAGGAACTTAATGACGGTGACAACAGGGTTTNAAAAAGGTGGCAGGACCAGGAACCCAACTGAAGTGCTTCTACACTAATGTCCGCAGCATGGGCAAGGGCAACAAACAGAAGGAGCTGGAAGCCATTGTGCAGCAGAAAAACTGTGATGTAGGCGCCATCACGGAAACGTGGTGGGATGACTTGCATGACTGGAGCGCTGCATTAGATGGCTACAAACTCTTCATAAGGGACAGGCAAGGAAGGAGAGGAGGTGGAGTGGCTCTGTATGTTGGGGAGTGTTATGAATGTCAGGAACTTAATGACGGTGACAACAGGGTTTAGTGTTTATGGGTAAGAATCAGGGGGAGGGCCAAAGCAAGCAGACACCATGGTGGGAGTCTGTTATAGACCACCCAACCAGGATGTAGAGGTAGATGATATATTCTACAAGCATCTGGGAGAAGTCTCAAGATCACTTGCCCTCGTCCTGGTGTGAGACTTCAACCTACCAGGTATCAGCTGGGAATACAACAGAGCTGAGAGGGAACAGTCCAAGAGGTTCCTGGAGTGTGTTGGGGATAACTTCCTAACACAGCTGGTGAGGGAGCAACTAGGGAAGAAGCCCTGCTGGATCTGTTGTTTGTAAACAGGGAAGGACTTCGGGGGGACATGAGAGTTGGAGGCAGTCTTGGGCATAGCGATCAGGAAATGATAAGAGTTTTCGATTCTTAGAGAAGCCAGGAGGGGCGTCAGCAGAACTGCCACCATGGACTTCCGGAGGGCAGACTTTGGTCTTTTCAGGAGCCTGCTTGACAGAGTCCCTTGGGAAGCAGTCCTGAAGGGCAAAGGTGTCCAGGAAGGTGGGACAGTTTTCGCGAAGGAAGTCTTAAAGGCGCAGGAGCAGGCTGTCCCCATGTGCCAAAAAACAAGCCATCGGGGAAAAAGACTGACTGAACAGAGAGATATGGTTACAACTCAGGGAAAAAAGGAGAGTTTATGGCCTTTGGAAGAAGGGGCAGACCACTCAGGAAGGCTATAAAGCTGTTGTAAGGCTATGTAGGGAGAAAATTAGAAGGGCCAAAGCCCAACTAGAACATAACCTGGCTTTGGATGTTAAGAACAATAAAAAACGTTTCTATAAATACATTAGTAATAAGAGGAGGACTAAGGAGAATCTCCATCCTTTATCAGATGAGGTGGTAAGATAGTGACAAAGGATGAGGAGAAGGCTGAGGTACTTAATGCCTTCTTTGCCTCAGTCTTCAGTAGTAGACTCGGTTGTTCCCCGAGTACCCAGACCCCTGAGCTAGTAGATAGGGG
>VWZL01005651.1:0-28719 GCA_013396915.1 Stercorarius parasiticus | reverse complement strand
GTGGCTGGAGAGCTGCCTGGCAGAAAAGGACCTGGGGGTGTTGGTCGACAGCCGTCTGAATGTGAGCCAGCAGTGTGCCCAGGTGGCCAAGGCGGCCAACAGCATCCTGGCCTGGATCAGGAACAGTGTGGCCAGCAGGAGTGGGGCAGTGACCGTCCCCCTGTACTCGGCACTGGTGAGGCCCCACCCCAAGGGCTGTGTCCAGTTTTGGCCCCTCCCTACAGGAGGGACATTGAGGTGCTGGAGCGCATCCAGAGAAGGCCAACGGAGCTGGTGAGGGGTCTGGAGCACAAGTGCTGTGAGGAGCAGCTGGGGGTGTTCAGCCTGGAGAAAAGGAGGCTGAGGGGAGACCTCGCTCTCTGCAACTCCCTGAAAGGAGGGTGGAGCGAGGGGGGTGCCAGTCTCTTCTCCCAAGGAACCGGTGACAGAATAAGAGGAAACAGCCTCAAGTTGTGCCAGGGGAGGTTTAGGATGGATATTAGGAAAAGTTTTCTCACTGAAAGGGTTATCAAGCATTGGACCAGGCTGCCCAGGGCAGTGGTTGAGTCACCATCCCTGGTGCTATTGAAAAAACAGGTAGACGTAGTGCTTAGCAATATGGTTTAGTGGTGGTTTTTGTCAGTGTTAGGTTGATGGTTGGACTCGATGACTTGAAAGGTCCCTTCCAACCTAGGCAATTCTATGATTCTAATAACCTCCAAAGAGATTTGCATTTTTTTTTTCAAAATATAATAATGTAATCTTCATGAGTACAATTCTCTATAGATTCAAAGCTTCTAAGATGGACTTCAAATACTGTTGAGCAGTGACTCATTTAAATTTGATGATATAAATCCGAGCATTTAATATCGAGTTTACCTTGCCAATATCTAACATATCAGTATAGCTGAGCAGAGCCACAGGAATATCAATCTCTTCATATTGACTCCGGTTACCCCCAGGAGGAACCTGAAAGACAGTTAAGACCAGTAAGAATATATTCATTTCGCCAAATAATTGAAGTAGTATTTTGGAAAATATTCTAGAAAGGAACACAATGACAGCAAAATCTCAAAGTCAAAATGTATGCCCGCTTCCAATAAAACGTAAGTCATTAAAGACTGTAACAGCAAAATGCAGCAACCAAACTTCAAGCAGCATCTTTTGCACATCAGGGTCATGGTTTTATGACTGATGCGTGCCTCTAGTATTGACTACAGTATTCAAAACTACTAATTTTACAAAACATACACTGGTGATGCTCCAGCTGAATCTAAAGCACTAGATTCACTGTGCTCTAGATCTCACCGAAGGTAGTTGTACGAGTCAAGAAAACAACCTCCTCCTTTGATTTCATATGACAGAAGGATAATTCTGAGCCCTGTCTATATACACATATATATTATTAAAAGAGGAGCATCAAGTACCAGCAACGAGCACCGAAGAAAAGACAATATTTAAAATCAGAGGAGTATCAGCAATATAGAAAGACAGAAGGAGACTTACCAGTCTCTCTCTACTAACAATCAGCAGCCCACGAGCTCCATTTATTTGAGCAAGCCTCACTTTCTCATAGAAGGTGCAATTCCCTCGCATCACCATGGGGATTTGATTATTAAATCCCCCATCAGGTACATCCGAAGGAGAACACAAAACGGATGCTGTCTGATCCTGCAGTTGCAAGAGTGACTGAAAAGAAAGAAATTAGTTAAATACCTATATACAAAATAAAATTATAAAGAGTCAAGAGCAGAAACCATAGAGTTTCTTAAAGGTAATTTAGAACTTTCAAGTAATGGAGTGATAGAGTGTTCTTAGAAAAACTTGAAAGCTGAAACAGTGCTGCCCTCTCCATTACGTAGGGTGCTGCCTTGCTTCACCTTATTGTACAGAATTCTGCTGGTAATAAAATTTGTGTTATAATCTGCACCTGCATTTGTTTTCTTCAGCACTGCTGCTGTTCCGATGCACGCATGCAGGATACAGAAGGAGCAGAGCAAAGTGTTACAATTGCTAGGTTGGCACAGAGCGGCAGGCTGAGATGATGTATAGTATGAGCCGCTAGAAATACAAACACAGGCAGGGGTATAGCACAAAAGCATAGGGAACAAAAATAAACTTCCATTTTGAAACCAATCGTATCCAGTTAGCTGAGATTTTGGATCCTAAGCACCTGGATACTGGATTCTAAGCTGCTTCTCTCACTGCTTGCGATTCAGAGATGTTGCAGGCGTGCCCCAATTCCTTAGTTTTGGCCCTCCCCAGACCCAAAGACATCTACTCTGGTATGTTTACAGAGGAACAGCCCAAACACAATTCAAGGTTTTAGAAATAACACCGGCACAAATTGTTCCTTGCAAAACCTAAACAACAACAAGTACCTTTGCCCAGTTCTACTTGTAAGTCACCTGAAAAATGCAATTGTCTACCAAATAACTGACTCTCAGTGTGAGCCGTGCTGACAGAAGCAGCTCACAGCCCCAGTCTTGCTTGGAGTTGACCTCTTAGGTTTCAGAAGTGTCTGGGTAAAGTTTTAACCTGAAAAACTGACACATGTAACGCTTCGCATTAGAAATCCACAGCTACGTGATACAATACGAAGTAGTTGTATAACTGACTCTACTGTTTTAGGAGGGAAAGGTATGGGTCAAGCTGTTAGTTGCTCCAAGCTTATTCAGAAAACTGCGGTCTCCAACCCGGCTCCTACTTCAGGGACAGTAAAATGTCTCTACACACTCTTCCTGGTTGTCTAGGTTTCAGGAAAGCTTATCAGCTCTGTCAGAGCATAACCCAAACGCAGAGTGAGCTCAGGTTAGTGCACTGCATCACCTCAGTTAATAAATTGTACTGCTGCAGTACTGGAGGCAAGGAGAAGGAGGAATAATATGAAAGAAGGGAAAGGTGCTCAACTGGTAGATTAAGGAATACAATGAATAAAATGAACAGAGCATCAGTCAACTACTTCACATCTTCCCCAATTAGTAGCTCATTCAAAGTGTATTTGCTGATTTCACCATTCAGGGACAGTAACTTTTTCTCACAGAATAGAGGGAAGAATTGACTCAACTGTCAGCTCAAAAGGCTTTGGATACCACAGCAAAAGCTCGGGTCAAACCAGGACAGCTCGACACTGTGACTGCTTATTCCTACACTTGACAGAACTAGGAACCACTGAGAAAGCACTACAGATCACAGCTCAAGGCCATGTGGCATCTTGTTGTATCATTCTGACACACAAGAACTCCTTGCCAACCACAGGTAACTGCCGTTTTAATTTAATTGATCATGCTGTGCGAAAAGGAAGCTTTTTGTTTTGAACCAGAAATAGTAATTACCTCTGCACGCTGCTTGGAAAAGAACATTGCCATCATTGCCTAGCACCACCTAGGATGATCTTAACAGATAGAAATATTTTCTAAGTAGAGCAAACAAAGTAGTTGCTTAAAATTCTACTAATCCAGGTTAGAAATTAGAAGTTTCCCTGTAACAAAGGTGTTTTTGAATACATTGTTCTGTCATTGCTTGACTAGGTACTTACAGCTTTACCCAGATCATGTGGCAAATGGGCCCACTGAGAGTTGAAGAGGATGCAGTAGTCTTTCCCTTTGCTGCTCCCCTTCTCTGAAAGGACGTGTACCATCCCATACTCGCAGTACACCTGAAAACACAACAAAAATTTCACTACAAGAATTTTAGGTCACATGAAATATCAGAAGCGATGGGTGTTACTTGCTGTTGACGAGCCTCCTTTGCATTTTAAAGAAGAACGAAAGATTCTACGAAGTTTCAGTATCTGCGCAGGGTGTACAGTGGCATTTGTTATTATTTCAACCATACTTCAAACAAAGACTCCAGATACATTAGGCAGATTGCCTCCTACACAGCAACTAGTCAAAGAATCAATTGAAACCTCACTGAATGTTACTGAACGGGTTTAAAAATCAAAAACCCAAGCAACCAACCCCAAACAGCACAGCTAGAATGGTGCATACGTGTATATAACCAGAGCAATAGAAAGAAGCTGGATTACGCCAGAACAGACAAGAGAGCTAGAATAAGAGGCCTGGTCCCTACCAACTCCTGAAAGTACAGCCTGAAGTAACGATCCATTCCAGATTCACACCTCTCCGAAACTCAGCCTTGGGCACCTTTGCTGTAGGTCT
This sequence comes from Stercorarius parasiticus, assembly GCA_013396915.1. Lineage (NCBI taxonomy): Eukaryota > Metazoa > Chordata > Aves > Charadriiformes > Stercorariidae > Stercorarius > Stercorarius parasiticus. The sequence continues at coordinate 24,577 of VWZL01005651.1, read as the reverse complement.
GACAAGACCCCACAGCATCATTGGCTCTCTTTTTTATGTCCTAGGTAGCACGTGTAGATTCTCAAGACTACACACGGCATATACTTTTCCCTGCTTCAGTGACCAGCAGTCACTGCTGTCAAAACTCCAACAACACTTGCTACAAGTAGTGAAGATTACATACCTAAGAGTTATAATTACAGGACTGTAATGGGTCTGGCTGGGATGGAGTTAACTTTCTTCATAGTAGCTGATACGGTGCTGTGTTTTAGACCTGTGACCAAAACAATGCTGATAAACTAATGTTTTAGCTATTGCTGAACAGTGTTTGCATGGTGTCAAAGCCGCCTCTGTTTCTCACTCTGTCCCCCTCAGTGAGTGCGCAGGAAGCTGGGAGGGGACACCATCAGTCAGATGACTAACAAGGAGATACTCCATGCCATATAACGTCATACTCGGCAATATAAAGTGAAAAGAGGGGTTTTTTTAAGGAGGCTAACCACTTTTTGCTCAGGAACTGGCTGGGCATCGGTCTACTTGTAGGAGGTGGCAAGCAATTGCCTTTGTATCACTCATTTTGTTTTCTTTCTTCTTCTACTTCTCCTTTGCTTATTAAACAATTTTTATCTCAACCCAGAAGTTCTCTGGCTTTTACTCTTCCTTTCTTCTTCCCTCAATGAAGGTGGGAGGACAAGTGAGCGAGCAGCTGTGTAGTGCTTACCTGCCTGCCTACCGGGGTTAACCCACAACAAGGTCAGAGAGGCAGAACATGACAGCTTCACTCCAGTTGTTTATAGATAAAATCCCTTCCTTAACTTGAATAATGAGCTTTGGCCACATTTATCTTGATGCTTAGCCTCTGGAACAGAGCTGAGTTGCAGTGGATCTACACCCAAGCACAGCCCAGGCTGCAGTGCTGAGCTGAAGAACTGGGAACACTCCCCTCAAAGCCGTGGGTGCACCTCACGCATGGTGAGCCACAGGCTGCGTTCAAACAGAACAACCTGGCCTACCTCTCTTTACTCAAAGCTCTCTTAAAACGGTTACTAATTCCTCAAAGCTTCAAGAGGTCAAAAAAGACTCCACACAAAGCCTGAGTCTTCACCTAATCAAGGCATGCTTGTGGTATAAGTTATTTCCAGTTGATACGCAGCCTGGCTTCAGGTTGGAGCTACCTCAGCCTTTACTGCAGCTGCCTCCACACCGTGAGCAGCCCACGGTAGCACAAATAATCCCAGTTGGCTTAATCATGGAAATGTCACAATTCTCCTGAAGAACTCCAGGAAACTGAAGTAACAGAACCCAGATCCTGTAGGAATTTGGGGAAAGAAAACAAGGACTAAAGACTACAAAAAGACAATGCCGAGAGCAAACACAAGTTATATCTGTATGAGCTATTATGTAGTCAGGAAAAAATTGACCACATATTAAAGGCAGCATTCTCAAAAGACTATTTTAGCCCAGTGAATTGGGAATCCAGTGTTTAGGAATACCAAACATTGTTAATGTAACTGGATTCTTCTGATTATAGTTTCTGTATTCCAAGACCATTTGCTTCCTATTGTAAGGGGAAGTTTCTCCATTTTATTGGCATTTTAATTGAGAACTCTCAATAGTCCTTATTAGTACTAAACAAATTTCAAAGTGCTAAAATAAATAAATAAATAAATAAATATATATATATATAAAAAAATATAAAAATTTGAAACATGTACAAAAGCTGACCTGGCTCTCACCTTAACTAGTCACACATTTTGTTTCTGGTGAAACACCAACCATCCATTAGTGACCTCAGGGCACAGAGTGAGCAGAGACCATCAGTTTACCACCGCCACCAGGTTCAGGAAAAAAAAAAATAACCCAAAACCCCCCCCCAAACAACCAAAACCCCTCTCTATCTTATTTTTTTATCATCCACCTTCANTCTTCTTCCCTCAATGAAGGTGGGAGGACAAGTGAGCGAGCAGCTGTGTAGTGCTTACCTGCCTGCCTACCGGGGTTAACCCACAACAAGGTCAGAGAGGCAGAACATGACAGCTTCACTCCAGTTGTTTATAGATAAAATCCCTTCCTTAACTTGAATAATGAGCTTTGGCCACATTTATCTTGATGCTTAGCCTCTGGAACAGAGCTGAGTTGCAGTGGATCTACACCCAAGCACAGCCCAGGCTGCAGTGCTGAGCTGAAGAACTGGGAACACTCCCCTCAAAGCCGTGGGTGCACCTCACGCATGGTGAGCCACAGGCTGCGTTCAAACAGAACAACCTGGCCTACCTCTCTTTACTCAAAGCTCTCTTAAAACGGTTACTAATTCCTCAAAGCTTCAAGAGGTCAAAAAAGACTCCACACAAAGCCTGAGTCTTCACCTAATCAAGGCATGCTTGTGGTATAAGTTATTTCCAGTTGATACGCAGCCTGGCTTCAGGTTGGAGCTACCTCAGCCTTTACTGCAGCTGCCTCCACACCGTGAGCAGCCCACGGTAGCACAAATAATCCCAGTTGGCTTAATCATGGAAATGTCACAATTCTCCTGAAGAACTCCAGGAAACTGAAGTAACAGAACCCAGATCCTGTAGGAATTTGGGGAAAGAAAACAAGGACTAAAGACTACAAAAAGACAATGCCGAGAGCAAACACAAGTTATATCTGTATGAGCTATTATGTAGTCAGGAAAAAATTGACCACATATTAAAGGCAGCATTCTCAAAAGACTATTTTAGCCCAGTGAATTGGGAATCCAGTGTTTAGGAATACCAAACATTGTTAATGTAACTGGATTCTTCTGATTATAGTTTCTGTATTCCAAGACCATTTGCTTCCTATTGTAAGGGGAAGTTTCTCCATTTTATTGGCATTTTAATTGAGAACTCTCAATAGTCCTTATTAGTACTAAACAAATTTCAAAGTGCTAAAATAAATAAATAAATAAATAAATATATATATATATAAAAAAATATAAAAATTTGAAACATGTACAAAAGCTGACCTGGCTCTCACCTTAACTAGTCACACATTTTGTTTCTGGTGAAACACCAACCATCCATTAGTGACCTCAGGGCACAGAGTGAGCAGAGACCATCAGTTTACCACCGCCACCAGGTTCAGGAAAAAAAAAAATAACCCAAAAAACCCCCCCAAACAAACAAAACCCCTCTCTATCTTATCTTTCTATCATCCCCCTTCATGTCCTGCTGTTCTCTACCCACAGATCCAACTCCTCCCTTCCCACTTTCTTTGTCTCTTCCTCCTGTCCAGCACTCTTAAATGAAACTGGTCATTGACTGAAGACATGTTTAATTGCTCTATTGCTCAATTTTAATTTTCCCCAAGCAGATTACTTTGTGCCTACCAGAACTGTTGAAACCTTGTTCTGAAGAGAATTTCTTCATCCCTAACCACTTTTGCTGCTGAATTAGGCAGAAAGTTGTGGCAGACTAACCTGTCAACATCTAGTTTAACATTCATGAACTGAACAGACTAACGATTTGATAATTATACAGTTACACTCTTACAAACACATCTTACACATTTATTTCCCCAGGTAGTAGCTGAGAAACAAGATGCTAAAGACAACTGGAGGCAGCAAGTCATGTCTTAACACGTTTGTTCAAAGATACGTTAAAAGAATCGATCAGTCTCATTTCTCCCTCTTTATTTCAAACCCCACTGCACAGAAGTTACGCTGCACCCCTAGGAGACAGTAGGGTAAAAACATGATTTATGGAACACTTCAAAGAATCGTGCTTTAAACATAAACCATCTCCACGCTGCCTGGAGGATAAACGATGCCATTCTACTGCAAGATGTCAGCAAAGCAGTAAAGAAATATCATCCTAAAAACCTACAGGAGGTAGAGACTTTTGTATTTAGCTCTTTTGTATATAATTGGTCTTCAGTAACTCACGCAGCAACTTTTTCCTTTTTTTTTTTTTAATAACATTAGCGTTCATCAAGTGCTCTGAAATCTATTACATTTATCCTGATGCGTGCTGGACACGGCAGGTTACGCTGTTCATTTCAGTGCAGATTAAAGCAACTCGAGCAAAGTGCAAGTTTTCAAGATACAGCTATTTGTGGAGGAAGGGAGACACTACTGCGCATATCAGGTGAGGAAAGCATGTGTTTAGCAAAAAAACTCCAACGATTTGCCATGGTGGACTTTTTAACTCATATCTCAGCTATCCAACCATATCACCTAAAACCTTTTCAACAAAAGGAATAAGTACTGAAAAATAATCCATTATTATTATCTTGAACTTTACTTTCAAGAGTAACAAGCCACGCAGATCCAAATAGAAAAGACCAGAACAAAAGTGTTTCCTGCTTATTGTTACAGGATCTGACTGGGCATAAAAAAACCCCCCAAAACATTGAGTAGATCAGTTTTGAATATTACATGTACAATTGCCTCCAAGATTTTCAGGCAGTTTGGCAGGACCTAGATACCTGTAATTGAACAGCTTTATGCATTTGAGAAACAAACAACCCGTACAGTTAAAAGTTTTATATTTATAAGACATAAGCTACACATCTTTAAAACAAGAGAAAAAGAATAGGGTGCGTTGCTACATTTCCATTTAGATAACCATTACTGGAACTCCATAATAATTCCCAGATGGCACACTGAAGACAGTAATACACAATTACGCTTTCTGAGCAACTTAATGGATGTTCTTTAAAGAAATATTAAGGGAGTAAAAGGTTCCTAATGTGAAAGGCTCAAAACATTTTAGAAGCTATGTGGTTGTGTGTGCCAAAAGCCAAGTAAAAATCAAGGATGAGAGGAATTAAAAGGAACATGAGCAGGTCTAAAATCAAAAGTGGGTGTACAGAGTTTTAGAAAGTCCATGGAGAGTAGAGTCCATGGAGAATATAGATTAACAGACATTTTTACAAAGCAATTATCACTTAGCATCAAAGCATAGTTCTGAAGGCTGTTAACAGCCATTACAAGTTTGTTCTTATCCTCCCACCTAAGCAGAGCCACAGGCATCAGAGTTTCTTGTTTAAGTACCACAGGGCTTTGATGCTGCCAGTTCTGTTTATACTTATGTCACTAGGTGTCAGACAACAAAAGTTCAAAGCAGTGCAGCTTATGCACTGGGATGGTGGCAACATTTATGAAGGTTTTTAGTTCCTAGGGATCACTCCATATCCGAGATTAACCCATGAGAAAATGTACGCTCCTGTGCAGATCCTACACAATGCCCAAGGGCTCTTTTCCAAGTGTTTGGATATCAAGCCCAGCCTTTTTCAAACAGTGACAGAAAAACAACAGCTGTTGTGACAATACGGTGTTTTATGATACTTGCTTCTTACAGTACACAGGATTTAGAAAGCACTACAACAAGCTTCAATAGGAACGAGCTTCCTCGTTTCAAACAGCTGAAGTAACTTCTCCACATAAGTAGTGTATTTTCCATTTTCCCTGTATGAATAAGGAGAGAGTATTTGTATTTAAACATTGATTGGTGACATTTAAACACTGATTGATTGATTAAGCATTGTTTGGTGACAGCCAACATGGCTTCACTAAGGGCAAAACCGTACCTGACAAATTTAGTGGCCTTCGAGACGACATTACAGTGTTGGTGGATAAGGGAAGAGCAATGATATCATCTACCTGGACTTGTACACAGCATTTGACGCCACGCGACACTGACACCCTTGCCTCTAAATTGGAAAGACATGGATTTGATGGACGGACCACTTGGTGGATAAGGAATTGGTTGGACAGCCGCACTCAAAGAGTTGCGGTCAACAGTTAGATGTCCAAGTGGAGACCAGTGACGAATGGCATTCCTCATGGGTTGGGACTGGGACTGGTGCTAACATCTCTGTCAGCAACATGGATGGTGGGATTGAGTGCACCCTCAGCAAGTTTGCCGATGACACCAAGCTGTGTGGCACAGTCGACATGCTAGAGGGAAGGGATGCCATCCAGAGGGACCTGGACAGGCTGAAGAGGTGGGTCCATGCCAACCTCATGAAGTTCAACCAGGCCAAGTGCAAGGTCCTGCACCTGGGTCGGGGCAACCCCCAGCAGAAACCCAGGCTGGGGGATGAAGGGATGGAGAGCAGCCCTGAGGAGAAGGGCTTGGGGGTGTTGATGGGTGAGAAGCTCCACACGCTCCGGCAACGTGCGCTGGCAGCCCAGAAAACCCCCGCAGCCTGGGCTGCATCCCCAGCAGCGTGGGCAGCAGGGCGAGGGGGGGATTCTGCCCCTCTGCTCCGCTCGGGGGAGACCCCCCTGCAGTGCTGCCTCCAGCTCTGGGGCACCAAGAGCAGAAGGACACGGAGCTGTTGGAGCGGGGCCAGAGGAGGCCCCGGAGATGCTGGGAGAGCTGGAGCCCCTCTGCTGTGAGGACAGGCTGAGAGAGTTGGGGGGGTTCAGCCTGGAGAAGGCTCCAGGGAGACCTTCCAGCCCCTTTCAGAACCTAAAGGGGCTCCAGGAAAGCTGGGGAGGGACTCCGGATCAGGGAGGGGAGCCATGGGACAAGGGGGAATGGTTTGAAACTGGAAGAGGGGAGATGTAGATGAGATCTGAGGAAGAAATTGTTTGCTGTGAGGGTGGTGAGCCCCTGGCCGCGGTTGCCCAGAGAAGCTGTGGCTGCCCCATCCCTGGAGGGGTTCAAGGCCAGGTTGGACGGGGCTTGGAGCAGCCTGGTGTGGTGGGAGGTGTCCCTGCCCAGGGCAGGGGGGTTGGAACTAGATGGTCTTTAAGGTCCCTTCCAACTCCAACCATTCTATGATTTTATGATTGTTACCAAACAGGCCATGTCACAAGCAAGACATCTGCAAAGCTGGAAATCTGCTAGAATCATAGCTTTATGAAGATTGTTGTATAATTAACACAAAGGGAAGTGTTTCATATAAAGCTGCAAAACAAGGGAATGGTTTTCAGACAATAAAAGCATAAAGTCTGAGGGCACAACTTAAGAGGCAACTGAGCCAATCTAATTGTTTGTGGCATTAGAAGAGAATGCTTGTTTGCTCTGAACCTCATCAGACCCTTCCATGGTTTATTTAATGCATTAAAAGGGCAGAACATTCCCCAGCTTTTTGATGAGTGAGTTTTTGTCATGTTGGTGAATTAATGCAGCTCAGAGACAAGCATTGGGGCTTGCAAGTTAAATGACGGAAGAAGGTGGAGAGGAGGAATTCAGCTCACTCATATTTGAAGAAACTACAGTGAGAGTGACTGAGCCAACCTAGTGGCTCGTTCTCGTTTGTTCCTCCCTGCCTCCGTCCCCACACTCATCTGCACACCCCATACACTTTTCCCACTTTCATTAGCTGTCAGCTGATTTAGTCACCTGAATCTCAAGAGAGGTTTAACAGACACTAGGAGCTGTGTTCCTTGAAGGAGGGAACGAGCTATGCCTACCCTTACAGTACCTACCATGCAAGACACAGAGCGGAGTTCCCAAGAGCTAGGGTGCGTTCTTTCCCATGAACCGCACTGAACAATTTGGAGACCATCAATAGCAGACAGCAAATTTGCACACAAAGAAAATACTCCTTCAACAAGCACTGCACAGTGGAGAGAGGTCCATATTCATAATGCAACAATTCCATGAGACCAAATTGTCAGCCACCACTGTAACGCAGAATTTCAGACAGTCTTTTAAACTCTTTGGACCTACATCACAGAGCACTCTCATTTTAAATACAGAAACCATCACCTCAAATCAATATTCTGCTGAAAGCTACTATAGCGAAGACCAGCTAGATCCAACATGCTCACTGCAGATCATGGTACTACATTCTTCGTTAGTCAAAGGCTCACGTATATCTGCTGTTGTTACAGGACAACTGAGAGGTAGCAATACCACGAAGGAATGGTTAGAATGAGAGGGAAGTTAAACAAACAGTGAGGACTCGGATACCAATGCAAGATCTAAGTGCAGATTGTACTTGCACCTACAAGATCACACCCCTCTTTAGGTGTTCCCAGATGAGGGCCCAGATTTGGGAGAACCATGCTTCCCTAGCCAAGTTGTTCCTTCTCCCTATATAAATCAGAGTTTAGAAGCGAATGTGGGCACTACCTCACCCTGCCCTAGGGGAAAAAAAATATCCTATTATCATATCTGAAGGAGGGAGACAAACGTATATTCCAAATATGCCCAAGAGCACTAATAAAAGAGTAAGCCACTGATAATGAGTACAGGTGGTACACAGCAAACACACACAACAGCTCATTGTGAAAGCCGTCAGTTTTGTCCCCCCAGAATAACCCCACCCCATCAGTCACTGGTGTATCACGGCAGTACAAGTCTATCAGAGCACTCCTCTCTGCCACAAGTGGATGATGTACTACCTAAAGCCATACCAACATGTGCAAGTACAAGAGACGTAGAAGTATGGCAAAATACAAGGTATTCAAACAAATTTTAAATGAACCCGCTTGGCTAACAGAAACATATTAGCAGCATAGCGTAAATTTGCTTTTTGCTGCTGCAGCAGGCCTGTTTCAGCACTCCAACCAGCCTGTTCAAAGCTTGCTCCAGCACATTAGCAATATTCCACTGCACAAACACACTGAATGACTTGCTTACAGAAAGGAAGTATGCTGCAACGTATAGAGCTGAAGCCAAGACCTCCAAGCGTCCACCAGTGGACTACCTCACCTGCTGTCCTTCCACATTGTGGTGTGCTCACCTTTTCCAAACTGACGGATCAAACTGACTCTATGCCAGTCATTGACCCATTCTTATGTTTTATTAATCTGTGGGGCCTATGCTGGCACTACCAGTCCACTTGAAGCATTAACAGAGATGCCAAAATGGGACATAGGGGGAATAAGGAAGGGATGTTGAAGAAAAATAAAGAAAGGGATGATGGAGAAATAAAAAAAGAAGTAGTTAACTAGCAACTAGACCATTCTGTAACTAAAGATCACGGGCAAGGATCTGGTAAGGAGACAGGTATGGAAGAGGGAAAAATTAGACGGTCATGTTAAGATGCTACACCAATAATACTCAAGACGACATAGTACTCTCCAAATTACTTAACAAACAGTTAAGAACTTAAAATGACACTTCAAGATTTTCAGAACACAAAACACCTGAACTTAAAATACAAAAACCATGTACCATGCAACAATAGGTAAAAATCCACTCCCTCCTGTATCAGGATTACATGCACACTGTCACACCCTTAAAAATTTATCCTACAAAACTTATTAACGTGGCAAATAATGAGAACACAAGACTCAAGACAGGCTATGGGGTCAAGTTCAGCACAAATCCCCTCTCTTTTCTGCTGGCTGCCTTCTCAGAGCGAGTTTGTCAGCAGGGATGAACCCAAAGCCAAGAGCCACCCCTGCAGCAAGGACCCCAGCCCCAACCCCAGCCACTGGCCTGCACGCCCTTCCTGAAGGCCTGCCTGGAGAGGGCTGCTGGCCCGACAGGGACCCCGTGTTTTCAGAAACTATGAGGAATACGCTGTTAACTATGGAAACAAAAAGAAGAAAGAAACCCAAACAAAATCTAAATATATATATATATACACACACACACAAAACAGACAGAGAGTTGGGGCTCTTCAGCCTGGAGAAGAGAAGGCTCCGAGGAGACCTTATAGCCCCTTCCAGTCTCTGAAGGGGGCCTACAAGGAAGGATGGAGAAGGACTCTTCATCAGGGAGTGTAATGAGAGGACAATGGGTAACGGTTTCAAACTGAAAGAGAGGAGATTTAGATGAGATGTCGGGAAGAAATTCTTGACTGTGAGGGTGGTGAGGCACTGGAACAGGTTGCCCAGGGAGGTTGTGGCTGCCCCATCCCTGGAGGGGTTCAAGGCCAGGCTGGAGGAAGCTTTGAGCAGCCTGGTGTGGTGGGAGGGAGGTGTCCCTGCCCAGGGCAAGGGGGTTGGAACTAGATGATCTTTAAGGTCCCTTCCAACCCCAACCATTCTATGATTCTATGATTATAAATGCTGCCAAATCGCGGAGGACACACAACACTGACGTGGGGCTGCAGCCTGGGGTACGAACGATGCCTTTCTTTCCTCCAGAAAGAGCGGCCGCAGCTCGGTCAGTGACGGACCGCAGGCGGCCCCCCCCGCTACGGCGGGCTGCGGCCCCCGCCCGCCACTGCCGGGCATCCCGGGCTCCGCTACGCACCCTCGCGGGCCGGGAAGGGCGGCTCTCAGCCCGAGAAACACTCTCTGACCAAGCGAGGCCACCAGCACCACCACAGGCCCTGCCAGGGCCCCGGACCAGCGTCGGGCCGGCGCCCGGCTCTGCCCGCGATCGCTCTCTGCCCGGTTATTGCCCGCCATCCCAGCGGGGCTCCTCACCCAGGCGCGGGGCCCAAGGAGCGGCCGGGGCCGGCGCAGCCACTCACCTGCGGCAGAAAATGCAGGAGCAGCCAGACACGGAGCCGGGCCGGCCGCGCCGCCATACCGGCTCCACTGCGCCGCCGCCCGCTTTGTTTCCGACCGGACCGGGTCGGGCCCTTCCGCACCGGGTAGCAGCGGCCCGCCCCGGAAGTCCCGCCCCACGCTCGTGAGGCGCTGACGGGCTTCGCCGAGGCATAACGTCACTTCTGTCGGCGGCGAATGAAATGGCGAGCGGCGGTGGCGGCGGCGGTGGTGCCGGCAAGATGGCGGTGAGGAGCGTGGCGGGTCGCTTCGCCTAAGGAGGCGACTGGGGCCCGGTCTGGCCCAACCCAGCCCTCCCGACCGCGGTCACCCGGGGGGAGCCCGGCCCGGCCCCGCCCCGGGGGTTTATGGCCGCGAGTGGTGGTGCCGCACAGGCCCGCAGTGCCCGGCCGGTGGTGGTGCTCTTCCCGCTCTTCCCGCTCTTCCTTGGCGCGGAGCTCCGCTTTGGTTGCTCTCCGTAGCCACGCTACACAGAGCGTTATGAAAAGGAGCGTTATGGAGCATAGGTGTAGCCGGGGGGGAAGGGCGAGGCAGGGGAGGGTTCTGTTTAACTCAGGTTGCCCTCGCTCCCCTCCTGTAGGACAAGGAGAAGAAGAAGAAGGAGAGCATATTGGACCTCTCCAAATACATCGACAAAACGATCCGGGTGAAGTTCCAGGGTGGCAGAGAAGGTGAGCCCGGCCCGGCCCGGCGGGGATGAGCCATGTGCCACTGCAGCACGAAGCTTTGTCGGCGTTTTGGCGCGTTTCCTCGCTCTTTGGCTCTCCGCTTCTGTCTCCCGTGTGCTCACGCTGCTTTTTCTCAAGGAAAGGCAGCAAGTGGCTGGTGCTTTTATTTGTTACTGTTTGCTCTTACCGGTGTGAAGCTTATTTCCTTTAACTTTTCTGCTAATCCCCTGGCTGCAGTTTTATCTTTATGTTTCAGCTGTGCACCTTTCTTTCATCTTCTCTTATTAGTTTTCTTCAACTGTATTGTTTGTTCTGGCTGTTTTTTGTTTTTTTTTTTACATTGTAAAGGGTGCAGCAAAAAAATTATGGGTGTTACGATTAATACACCTCTCATCTCTTTCATCTCTCAACATCCTAAATACGCCTGGTGTTCATAGATTGTTTCAGTGTATTTCACCGTGTCATTCCATCGCTCTCGAGGCTCTTAACATCGTTGTTTCCCCCCCATGCTTGCTCCCTTGCCGCATCTACAGCTATCCATCCCGATATCTCTGTCCAGCTGATAGTGCCACCTGCAGACCACTTCTTTGAAAGTTAACAGCATGCTGCGAGGGAGATGCTCAGCAGAAGCTTTTGCAAAGCAAACTCGGTGTGCTTTTAAAAATCTCATTTAAAACTCCACTAGGACTTGGTGCTTACAAGGCTTTGGAAATTACTTGGACTTCTTAGTGATAAGTGTGAGTTTTGGGGTGGGGTGGGCTGGTAGTTGTAGTTTTTGGGCAGTTGGCAGTTCCATTGAATCTAGCGGTTTCGATTTTCTTCTCAAAAAAAAAAAAATCATGCCAAGTTCCTTTATGATCTCCATACAACACCTGTGATCATATGAGTCTCTTCTTTGATTTGTGCCATTAGCAATGATAGTAATGCTGATAATTAACAAGTATTTTTCCAAACTGGGAAACCACTCTGTGTAGTCTTGCGTTTTATTTAGTCTTGAGGAATCATGTTCTTTTTTAGGACAAAGTGCTTGTCTGTCTACAGTGCATTCTGATGTAAGCAGAGTTTATGCTAAAGGGATTGTGTTCCAGGAGGACATCTAGAAGACAGGTTTTCTGAAGGAAGCACTTAAAAATATTGCAGTCTTGTGTCATTTTTTGCCATACACCTTCGCTTATTTGTATTTGGGCTTGTGGTTTGGTTTTTGGGGTTTTTTTGCAGCATGACTGATATTGATTTGTTATGGTGAAGTATTCTTAAAATGCCCCTGAAATTGGCTGAAAAAAATGTTAGTGTCTTGAAGGGCATTTTGAAGAATTGGTTGAAAAACCTGTAAGTTTCAGTTGTCACAACACAAAGCGGGTTATTGTGCATTTGCATTTTCGTTTTCATAAAGAGGGCACTGTTTAATATCTCTGATCTCATTTGCTTGATAGCCTTGCTTGAAGGAGGCTGGAGAACTGAACGTGTCCTTCATGCAGTCTTGTGTTGCTGTTTATCTGGTTTGGTCTCTAATTATTGTTTTGTGTGTGGTCTTCAATAGCAAGTGGTGTCTTGAAAGGATTTGACCCTCTTCTGAACCTTGTGCTTGATGGTACCATTGAATATATGCGAGGTAAGTAATATGCTGTCTGCGTGAAGCTTGCTTCCCCCCTGTCCCCAAGAGTAATTTTCTTGACAGAAATCGTGCAGCTCAGAGAGTGAATAACCAGAAGGTGCAGGTTGATGTCATCCGCACTGAGACATGTTTGTGATAACTAAGTTGCAAAGAAATGGATAAGGTAACAGAAGTTAGGTTAAGGACATTCCCTGTGGTAGAACATTTTTAGTCATCCTCGCTTGAGCTCCTCTATAACTCATTTGGTGCTCTTGTCTCTAAAGCTTGAACAAAGTAGCGTGTCTCTCTTCAGATAAGCCTTTGTTTATGCTGGTGGAGGGTTGCCGGTTTGCTCAAAGCAGGAAAAGCATCTCAGTAAGAGCGACTATCTGACTGTTGTAAACTCTACTGTAAATGCAGTTTTTGCACTTCTGTGGAACTAAAGCCTTATAGCTTCTTAGAGCTAATAGAGCTGCAGGGTTTTTTTCTTTCTATTTGTTTCTTTTTCCCATTCAAGGGTAAATACTGATGTTTCCCTTTCTCCTCTATGAAAAAAAAATTATCATATGATAGGACAGAGTCTTTAGAGAGTATTCTTTTGCCTGCTTACAAGGAAGCATTTGAGGCTTTAATTTTGCTTTTAAAAGGGAGTTTTAAGAGATTAATGTAGTGCATTTTTATTGAATATATTGACATCTCAAGGAGGGTAGAATTGGCTATTGCTGTGTTGCTTATCTGTCTGTCCCCATCCAGAGCCTTGTTTGGCTCAGTCTGGGAACAGACTGGTGCATTTTATACTTAGCGCATTCTGAAGTCAGGGCCTTTTTATGATTTGCCTTGATCCCAAAATGTTTACCGATAATGGCATTTGAAGTGGCATCAGGAACTTTTTTAATCACTTGTATGTATGCTTTTGATTAGATGAATGAAAAGGCCTTTGAAATCTTTAAAAGATATGTGTTCCGCTTTGCATACACAGTGAAGTTCTTTATTGCTCACTGTGGCATGTGCTGCTTTGAAAATCAGTAAATCAGTAATGTCTTGAAGGCATCAGATATTACTGCTGCATCACTTTTATAGCCGATGTGTTCAGTAAAACAATGCAGAGACACTTGGAAAAAAGAACGTATGTCTGCCTTTTGAAGTTGGTGGAATTTGGTTTCTTTTCCTTATGTTGTCATTGTAACTGTGGCACTCTGCTTTTCAGATCCAGATGATCAATACAAATTAACAGAAGACACACGTCAGCTGGGACTTGTGGTCTGCAGAGGGACTTCTGTGGTTCTTATATGTCCGCAGGATGGAATGGAAGCTATTCCAAACCCTTTCATTCAGCAGCAAGATGGCTAATGCTTTCTTTGGGTTGTCTCTGAAGACTTCCAGGGTGCAAATCATCGTTGAAAATTATCAGCGTGTGAGAAGGTTCCTGTTTTGGGGGAGGAATTTGTATGTGTGTTTGTTAGTGTAAAAGAACGGTCAACTTTTATTTTTGTGGCTTTCCATAAATGATGAGAGGATTGGGCGTGGTGTGTAAGAACTAAGTTCCGATTTTTATTTTTTCCCCCAAACAAATGTGTAACTACATTGTTTAGAGCTGACAGGAGGGAATATACTGTCGTGGAATTGTCTGAGACCTCTTGATCTTGTGAGATTTGAAACCACCACATAAAATTAGTAGAGAATGCCCTGATGAACATTGGTTATGTTACTTACATTTTTAAATACATTAAAAATGTATTTAATCTAAAGCCTAAATACATTAGAACATGTTTCTTTTCCTCTTAGGTGTTAGTACTCAGCTGGGAAGCATTGTGTTGTAGTCTTCCTGCTGTTGAGTTCAGTCTCTTGCCTGCTTGCTCTAGTGCATGCAGGAAAATGACTTTCCTTGGATAGTACCTTGTCATCACCTTTACAAGCTGTGTAACTAAGATCTTTCTAGCACTTGTTCCAGATCTTACGGGCTGTGACCTGTGTATCGGAAGGCTTCTGCATTTCTACAGAAGGACTGGACTAGCTTCTAGGATGATTCTTGGCTGAGTGACATGAACCTTATGGAAGTACTATTCAATACTTGGAATTTTAGGGGAAGAGTATTTAAGATCCTGGTGTTCAATTGTAGGCAGTGTGTGGAAATACTGTATATTTTTTATATTGTAGCTGTCCACTTGTGGTTCTGCTTGTTATAACTCGATTTGTAAGTAAACATTTTCTTTTTTTTTATACTGCAGAAATAGCAAGATTTGAGGAGTTTGGAGTGAATAAATAGAAATTGATGCGTTCCTAAATGTCTGGTTTTTAGTCTGAAAAAGTGCTCTACAGCTGAGACTGCAGTTCTCCACGGTTGTTAATCTAAATGAAATTTGTTCAGGAGGTTTTAAACGCAGCAAAATCAGGAGGGGACCAGATCAGAAGCCGTGCCCCACTCTAAGACAGGAAATTGATGACTTGTGCATTTCTGTTGAGCATTTTAAAGACTGTCTCATACAGGATATGTGCCTGTAAGCTGTATGTAACCTGCTTCTGCCACCTGCTTTTCCTGAGGACCATTTATAAGGAGGCTGTGGCAGAGTAAATAGTTTTGGTGGCAGCAGCGATCTCGTTCCTAGAGGCTGTCAAGAAAGCATGCCAAGGACAGGTTTATTGGCTGTTCATTTTGGCAACAGCACCATATTCCCATTCAGTTCCTGGGTCAGCTCTGAAATGAATGGGAACTTGTATAGTTCCCATTCATACACAAATGGAAGTACACTGAAGTGGAATTTGTATATCCCACTTTTCCAGGCGGCTATGAAACTAGGGACCAGTTGTATTGTGTGGCATATTGCCTGCGTAAACTTGAGTGCTTCTGGATTTTAATCTAGGGGCTCATTCTTTGAGTGCTTCACAGAGCTGTCTGTAGAGCCATGCTCCTTCCAACATAATATTTTTCTAACACCACAAAGCCTTTGTGCAATTGCACAATTCAAGAGAGACTCCTTATTTAGAGTGTTTAGAGCAGAATTTGCTCACCATCAGCCTGGGTAGTCTTGAAATGTCCCTTAGGTGGGAGACTGCTGGTTTGATACCAATTACATGCTGACCCGTCTCTGCGCTGTCTTGTTTTCTGAGTGTAGCATCAGAAACAGACCTGTTGAAGCTCTCTTGAGTGGATTCCAGGCTCTAAATGCAGAGGGTACAGAGAGATCTGCCTGAAGTGATGTGCCAAGTGCGTAACCTCTGGAGAGGGGTGTGTTTCCAGCATTTCCCGCTCAGTTAATAGGTTGCTCAGTCTTCATTGCAATACACAAGTTCTTTTCTGCAGTGCAGACTTCTGGGTTATATTTGGGAGTCAAGTACCTGAAAATAAGAATGTAAAAATGATAGCTGAATTTTAAATGTGTATATGCTTTTCTATTGGATTAATTCCTAAATGTGACGCACTATAAAACCATTTGTATCAGCAGTTTTGCAGAAGCCTCTTCCAGAAGTGCAGGAGGGAACCTCCAGGGGAAAAAAGGTGCTCTTGTTCCAGATAGCACTATTCTGCTTGCTGAACTCCACTGAGAAATGGGACTGAGTCTTGCTGGGATGGGCCCTTTGGGATAAGGGACACTGGTTGAAGGTCGCTGTGCAAATCTCTCCACTTAACAAGCTTGATCTAACCACTTTGGAAGAACTCGGTGTGGCATCAGTGAGCTGTTGTTTGTACTATGAATGTATTTATTTAGTTCATTGAGATTGGGAACGACCGAATATATGACAGCCATCTGGGTTTGAATGCGGGGGCTCATTCCTTCCCCCATCTCTTACTAAAGTATAAAAAATATATACCAAATAACTGCAAGCAATCTGGAATTTTATATTAAACTTGAACTGATTAAGGGTGTGGCTTGGGGAAATTGGTGAAATTGGTGTGTTTTCCCAGGAAGTCTCAAGCTTTCCTGCATTTTTGATTTGCAAAAGTGGGTATTTTTATCCAAATGGATTCAATGTTATTCTACAACTTCTTGATACTTGGTGCTTAGGAAGGTTTTGGTTGTTTCTCTTTCCTCGTAGCCCTGGCTCTTTGCTTGGCTAACAGCTCCCCTAATTTGCTGTGGTCTTACCTGGCTAAGGTAGATGCCAATTAAATCTGCATTTTTTTGGTTATACAGCTCTCCTGCTATTGCTGCTCTGAAAGCAGCAGGGAAGACTGAAGAGTAAAGCAGGAGGGTAGAAAACATGCTCTATTTTTAGGAAAAGATTAGCTTATCTTCTATTTGCCCTAGCTAGGGGGATAGTGTTTCCAGAGACCTCACATGCTTAACGGCTGCGTAAAGGCTGGGTTAATTTTAACTGCCTGGCAGTCAGGAAGCATGGAGCCTGCACAAGAACCAGAGGAACTGGAACCTCAGACAGAAATGATTGCAGACACAATTCTTGAGGTTGGAGAGAGACTCTTTCAGGTCAGCCGTAGGGTACTTTCAGTACACAGTCGTTATTTTGAAGCCATGTTTTTTGGGGGGACAAGAGAGAGCTCTGAACACCACATAGTGATCAGAGGGATTGATGCAGTGCCTTTTCAGGCACTACTTGAGTTCACTCGCACGGCCCAAGTGCTTATAGGTCAAGAAAATGTGACCAGCTTACTGGAAACAGCTGATTTTTTTCAGTTTGACAGGGTGAAACTGTTGTGTGAGAAATTTCTGGAGAGAGAACTGCATGTTTCCAACTGCGTGGGCCTGATGACCTACTCGGAGCAATTTGCCTTTACAGATTTGTATGCGTCTGCTATGAATGTGGCTCTCACTCACTGGGGGGATGTGATGTGCCAGGAAGAATTTAAGGCACTACCCAAAGAAATGCTGATGCAGCTTCTAAAAAGCGATGACCTCTTCGTTTTGCGAGAAGATGTGGTTTTTGACAGTATTATGAGGTGGATAATGGAGGACCCAGCAACGAGAGAGGAAGACTTTCTGGATTTGGTGGGCGAAGTCAGGGTCACTTTTCTGAGCTTGTCCTTCCTTGATATCTTGGTGAAACGTAGCAAGCACCCTGGAGAGACAGATACATTTTCCAGACTAATAAAAAAGTTAGACAGCTGTCCTCCACCCAGCTGGCAAAATACAGAACTGCGTCCTTATGCTGGTCGGAGCTATGACACCTTATATGTTCTGGGAGGAAAGCATGACAAGGAACAGCAAGAATTATTTCTTTTTCAACCTAAAACAGGGACCTGGCAGGCTTGTTCTCCACTGCAGCGCAGGAACCTCACCCAATATGCGGTGGCAGCAGTAGGTAACTTACAGAGAAGTGGGACTGAGCAAGTCCAAACAGAAGTTGAGACCCAAATGCAGGGAGTTAGCCGCTTCTGTAAAACCGCATTATTCAGTGTTGCTAAAACTTCATTCATATTTGTGTTCATATTCATTCAAAGAATGATTTTGTTTTCCTTGGTCCTGGGAGAATCTTAGACAAGCTGAATAGCAGAAACTATTGAACTCCTTAGATTAACTTTATCCGGAGTGAGTCTAATGACTTCACTTTAAGAAGCGTATTTTTTTGGCCTTCTCTTTCGTGGTGGTTTTGGCAGATGGTAGCTTCTGATTTATAGTTGCCGTTAAGTTAAACTTACCCATGGATGTTGCAAAATCTTTATACTTAAAGACTTTGAAGACAGCTCAATACCATGGCTGCCCTTGTTTAGTGTTGGTCATAGTCCCATTTCAAGTGGGAGTTTGGCCATGAGATCCCCAGGGGTTCTTTCCAGCCAGTGTTTCCATGATTCCCTTCAAGAGTGGGAGCAGACTTGGAAGGACTTACTGTATCTTGCAGGTCAGCATATCTGTGCAGATGAGGAATAAAATACTGCAAACTGATACAGAGAGCAGTAATTTTCTCTGCTCATCTTGGGCCTCATCGGTACAGCCCAGGGAGAAATGAGAACCCTAGTTCCCAGGAGCAATTTTCAGCCTTTGTGTAACTGATACTTTTCTTCACTGTCTTTCCAGGGAGCTTCCTTTTTGTGACAGGAGGATATTTCCGGGATGGGTTTGTGTGGTATAGTGTGGATTGGGTGCTTATCTACAATTGCTTGGACAATAGCTGGCTGGAAGGGCCTGCCATGAAGAAGTCCCGCAATAGCCATTGTGCAGTAGGTGCAGGGCTCTACCTGTATGTACTTGGAGGGAACACAGATGAAGGGATAATCCCAGCAGTGGAGCGCATGGCTTTGATGGAGTCAGAGTGGGAAAGCATGAGTCCTATGGCTCAACCTGTGGAGAGAGGAGATGCGGTCAGTGTGGGAACCAAGATCTATGTGGTCTGTGGCCTGGATGAAAATGGACACGTATATGATGGAGTGCAAAGGCTGAACACAGAGACGGACAGCTGGGATGTCATCTCATTCTCCCCGCTTCCAAGGTAAGAAATAATTTTCTGGGACCTGTCAGGAGAAGAAAGGTTCTAGTGTTGGTCCTGCTCCAAGAAGAAGTTGGACTGGAGAAGTCCAGAAGGCCTGCCCCACTAACACTTTTGTGATTCTTTTGTTTGAATAGGACTCTTGATATGAGGACAAAGGTCACACTGAATATTTCGGGGGCCAGATCTTCCTGTTGATTCTCATTAAGGGTTTCTTCCCTCCCAGGTATGACCTCCGCATCACATCGCTGAATGGTGCTCTGTACACCATAGGAGGGGGAGCTTTCCGATTTGACGTGGAGACCGATGAATGGACTCAGGTGGATGAGGAATGCTTGACCCAGAAGTTCTTCATGGGATGCAGCACTGTGAATGGACGAATTTATCTCCTTGGACAGAGGAAGGGGAACAGTGCTCTCCCCGTTGTAATCATCTTTGATCCCTACATTGACACGTGCCAGGTCATAGATAACAAATTCCCTTGCCCCCTTCCTATTCATGGGTGTGTTTCTGTGCGAAGATTTGATACGTGGGCATGAGCAATGCCAGATCCAGCATAACCAAAAAGAAAAAGTCGTGTGCTTTGCAGCTGATGGGAGTTAGGTTGCGTCATTTGGTCTGTGAATTTTTTTTAATTTTGAAAATAGATCTGTTCCGTCCTAACTTTGTCTTTTGTTTCTACCTGGCAAATGAACTTGAAGCAAAAGCCAGTGAAACCTTGGTGTCTATGCCAAAGGTTGCAGGTCATTATTGAAAATAATGGTCAGCGTTGTTATTGTATGTAAACTCCTGGTCGATGCTAAATAAAGGGCTGCTCTGACCTTTGACCTCTGTGTCTCTCTGTCCTTTGAACAGCTGGGAGAGACAGGAAAGTCTTTGCATCGGTGTTAGAAAATAGTATAGGAGTAAAATAATAAATAGAGTGTGTGTTAAGGGAATCTTCAGCAGAATCTATGAGCTCTTAGTGCTGTAGGACAGAGCCAAAAAAACCCCAAACCCAAACAACCACTGCAGCCAACCCAGTATTAGTATCATTATAGCCTGAAATAAGCAAGTTTCCCAGGTTATGTAATTATGGTTAAAATTACCTTTATTCCAGGCTGGAGAGCACCACAGCAGGAGGGAGGCTATTCTGGATTTATGCATTCAGGTATGTGATGATAACTATTTGCAAACTGGGGCACTTAAAAGAGTCTTGCTTCAGTTTCCTTAGTGCCCTTTGGGTTCTTTGCTGTACTGTCCCAGAGTAAAAATCACTATCCCAAATGTGGGTGCAAGGAGCCAGGGACCTGCACGTAGCCTTAATTAAAGACTGCGTACGAGGAAGAGGGTTTGATGGACTCGGTACAGCAGTAGGGGATAGATCTCCAAGGGTGCTCAGGCCTCCCAAGGATGGAGAAGCTGAGAGAATGGCTGCCACGCAAGTCTGCTTGACTGGGCGAGAAGGGGAGAGTGCAACAGCACTGACCTGGGAGGCTGGACTACAAGTGTTACTGTCATCTACATTAGCAGAGTCTGGTCTTTGATGTGACGCAGCGATGTTGAAAGGAAAATGTTCCTGAACTGAGTGATTGTCATCTCCAGAGAATGGGATAGGCCTTAAAAACCAAGAGGTGTTGGTCAAAAGCCAACTCTACCACTGTGAGAGCTATGTCAGGTCGGCAGGAGATAGTCTATCCAGGCCTGCAAAGGTGGAGCCCTCTCAATCCAGGCTGGCTTCCACTCCTTGGCTCTAGTCTATCTATCAGCCTCCAGCCGGGCTGTGGCATCGCCAGCTCCGTGCACCGAGAGCAGAGTGGGTGCTTCCCCACGATGAGGCT
This sequence comes from Stercorarius parasiticus, assembly GCA_013396915.1. Taxonomy (NCBI): domain Eukaryota; kingdom Metazoa; phylum Chordata; class Aves; order Charadriiformes; family Stercorariidae; genus Stercorarius; species Stercorarius parasiticus. The sequence continues at coordinate 3,751 of VWZL01005651.1, read as the reverse complement.
GGCAGCAATGAAAGGCTGGGCCTGTTCTGTGAGGCCAGTGGCCAGTTGTACTCTTGTGTTCTGAAGGCTATAGGAGTCTTTTAAAAGCTGAGATTCTCCTGTATCATTTAGGGCTTTAAAAGAAAGCATCATCCCTGGTGGACAGCGTGAAATAATTCCTGGGTGAACCCTTGGGGTCTTGCACTCCCAGCAAAGTACAGCTACTTGGGGCTCGGCGACATCCTTCTTGGGGCCGGTGTCTCGCAGAGATAGGTGTATGCCTTTCAGCATTACTTCCTGCAGATCTGAATGTCAAAATCCTTCAAGGGAATGCTGGCTGAGTTCCTTCTGCCTTTCTCCTGCACAGCGTTCCTGACTTTATTCATATTTTGCCTTGCGTAGGTCAGATGTGGGAGATGGACCATGGTTCTTCACAGCTGTGTGCTCTGGTTACACAGTACTTCATTCTCCACCTCTTTGCATTCCTCAGAAACGGTTTCCCCCTAGTATTTGTGTAAAATGTGTCAGACGCCTTGGAAGCGTACTCAAAGCCTGAGTAGAAAATGTATTTTGAAGACAGCGTTTGCAGGTTTCTGTATGTTGTTTATGAACATACACATATACGTAGATTTATCTGTCCTCGGCATTTTCTGAGCCTTGGAGTTAGCAGTGATGTCAGACCTCCAGCAAGTTTCTGAGAAGATTTTTCCCACTGACATAAGATCTGATGTTCTAAAAAACTTCTGCATCATGCAAAATCTAGGTAAAACAGACTCGTTGGTTTAGGCATAATTAATTTTTACATTGACTTTAAATTTTATGGTCTACTATAAATTCTGAAAATGACATCGGATACAATATATTACAAAGTGAAACCCCTAAAGTAACCCATTAGAATGTTAGTATTGCAACACTCTTATTTTCCAATTTTGAAAATGAACCTTAACAAAATGAAGATGTCTAAATGGAAAATTTCCATAGGGATTAAATTACAATTTCTAGTGGAAAAGTGTGCATTTGGAAGAGTTTCAGTTGCTTTCAATTTTAGGAGCCTTCTCCCTAAATAGACATTTAGTTAACAAAATCTTCTAGACGCATGAACTATTGTGTGTAATTCATACAGCAAACACAGCTTGTGTCGATTGGGCAGGCCTTACTTGCAGAAACGGTTTATCCTTCCCCAAAGCCTGACCATTTTATGCTATGCAATGGAAAACTTATTTGCCGCTCAGGCACTTTCACAAGCAAGTCCTTTCATGAGGTGGCTGGCAATGATCGCCAGGATCTTCTGAAATTGCAAATCAATTAAATCTTCAGTAGTTGTAGCTTATTATCTCATGAACCTTTGGGAAGGTTTTGAGATAACCACGGGAAGGTGTCATAACTTTGCCAGCTTGTTCGACCCCTCTTCTCCTGGTCACAGTGAGACTTTGGCTGGTAGACCTTTTTTTTTTTTTTTTTATGGATAAATGATCATAGAGTAGTTGTAAAAGAATGGTCCCAACAGGAGAAGTGAGGAAAACATCTCCTGAAGTGACTTAACTGCCTGTAAACGCTGTGATGAAATGCACTTCCCTCTAGATATCAGATGATGCCTCGGGCAGACTACTGTGAAGCCATTTGTGAGCCTGTCTGGCCTCTCCCCCCACGTCGGCCTCTCCCCCCACGTCCCATTCAGCCTGCCCACTTTTAAGACTCTGCCTGGCTCTTGGCATTTTGCAGCAAAACCCGCTTTACTCTTGGTTCTTTGCCAGATCTTCTGCTTCGCTCCTGTCACTTTCCTCGGTGTCGCTTCTGGCATCTTTTCTTTTCTGTAGGAAAGAGAGACAATTTAAATGAGTGGCAAACCCTGTATCAGGGTATATATTAGGGAGGACTAGTCCTCTTTTCATTCGCAGCACTGGTGTGTAAACCTGACAGCTAAAATAAAAATAACAGGCATGATCGTGTCCTTAAAGCCAGTGTTGCAATTGTCCCTGCATTGGGACTTAAGCTGCCAGAGGCTGACATCATTGTTACGGTTTCACCTAACTTTTGAATGCTTTTTTTGTCACCCTAATAATATTCTTGTAATGTGACCTTCTGAAAATAAGTTAGTATTTATTCTACATATAGTTATTCTGCATATTTTCCTGTGCAGTTTATTACTGTCAGTGCTCTGAAAGCCAACGCATATTTGTCCAGTGAGCGTATTGACTAGTCTCCTCATTTTGCAATCATCTACAAACTTGATCACAAACTCCATCATTTCCTCCAGAAAAACTGTTTTTTTCTCTTGATTTAGCTTCACAGGATCACAGAATGATAGGGGTTGGAAGGGCCCTCTGGAGATCATCCAGTCCAACCCCTGGCCAGAGCAGGGTCACCCAGAGCAGGTGGCACAGGAACGCGTCCAGGAGGGTTTTGATTCAATGAAGGACTAGTTCAAGTAAGCTGAAGGTGTACCGCCAACACTGTGGTGGGTTATTTTCTGGCCACAGATCACCAAAGCCTTCACAAATCTACTCAGAGGTTACCAAGGTGCCATCTTGCTTGTGTTAGCAAGCCAGTCCAGGGAACTGGCTTCTCTGATGACAAGGTTTCTTCCAATGATCCCTACGCAAACTCTGGCATGCATCAAAAGACCGTGGAATGCAGCCAAAACGCAAAGGTGCAAATACACAGTGTGCTATCTACTAGGTTTACATGTTTGCTCCTTCCTTACTCCACTTTGGACATACCGGCAGTTCCTATTCTCCCAGACTGCACACTGAAAATCTGTTAGGCAGTGAGGAGCAAGGATTGTGGATGGCTCCCATGTCACTAGACCACAGCTGTGAAGTAGAAGTGAGTTGCTGAGCTGATCTCCATGAGCAAAGGTATCCATACAACTCCCAGCATGTGACTTCAGAAGATCTCAGGCTGTTGGGCAGTCCCATTTCTCCCACCCCTTCCCTGCAGGCATGGGATCACCCTGGATCTCATGGTCTCTCATGAGTAGTTGTGGCACAGAGGAGAAAAAGATTTTTCATACCGCACCATGGAGGATGACACCAAAGATCATCTGGATGATTAGATAGGACCAGAAGATGTGCAACAACTGCAGGATCATCAGGAAAGTGTTTATCACACAGCTTATGAGGAACAACTGAAATTTTGTCACAAAGTAATAGTATGTGCTGTGGGAAAGAGAGAGGAAGAGACAAATCAGAAGACACAACACTAAATCAGGCCAAGTACCCTCACACTTCTCTGGGCAACTACTTGGCTCGTGTGTCCCCAGGGCAGAGTGTGACGGATGCGTTCCACCCCTTAACCAGGCTAGTGGTAGTTTGGTACAGGATCCAAAGGAGGTAAAGGCTTGAGCTGCAGCCAAGAACTACTCTAGTTTCAACCTGTTGTCCAAAACCCACAAAGGACACAGTAAACATCAATACAAATGAGTTTGGAACACCAATCGTGTGATTAATGCATAAATAACAGTGGCTTTTTCAAAATTCATTTATCAAAAAACCATGAAAGTTTGGCTACAAGGAGCCTCACGCATACTTCTTCTTTCGCAATAGAAGCCAACTACAAGCCAACCACTTTATCCCATAAATCTGACGGCCTGAGTGAGCCATCTTTGAGCTCTCCCTGCTAGGCAGCGTGGCTACATGGCAGTGCTCTCCCCTTGAGCTGGGACACCTCTCAAGGTTGCTCCTTGATGGCAGAGAGACCTTTTACCAATGTCAGATATTTGGTAAATGACCAATAGGGCGCTTACCTAATAAGGTCTGGAGCCCCTCTGCTG
>VWZL01005649.1:58505-83586 GCA_013396915.1 Stercorarius parasiticus | reverse complement strand
CCCTGCACCCCATGCAAGAAAATTGACACCAAAAGCANTTAGATATTAGGAAGAAATTCTTTACTGTGAGGATGGTGAGACACGGGAAAAGGTTGCTCAGAGAAGTTGTGGATGCTCCTTCCCTGGAAGTGTTGAAGGCCAGGTTGGATGGGGCTTTGAGCAACCTGGTGCAATGGAAGGTGTCCGTGCCCATGGCAGGGTCATTGGAACTAGGTGATCTTTAAGGTCTTTTCCAACACAAATCATTCTATGATTCCATGATGGAAAAGCTATGAGGAGCTGAGATGCCATCATAAAGCCATCTAGGAATCTGTGGCTTAAGAGGGAAGCGTGAAGGTAAACTCTGGAATCCAGAGCAGAACATGAGGAAGAAAATAAATGTAACTGCCAGAAACAGTGAGATACTGATACCGCAGTGTAATATATTTCAGCAATTTAGTGTTCCTGGTGTTCTGCTGACCTGGGCCCAGGAGGACTGGATTCTGTCTAATACCCATTCACTATATCCGTGTGGTGTCCAGGCAGTGCACCATCAGAGTGCGAGTACAATGGTGGAAAATGTGTGCCATTTCAGCTTGCATCAGCCAGGTCACATCCTCTGCCTCCCCAGCGAGCTGAACATGGCATTCAGGAGGAAGAGCTTCTCTGCATGTTCAGAGTCAGAGAGAGCAATCCCAGCTCCTGCTCCCAGCAGCTGACTTCCCGCACGCTGTTTCAGCGGAGGATGGAGCCATGCGTAATGTGTATGTGGTGTACACAATATTCCCTAGAAACTGGAAGAAGCATTATATGAGTTGCCTCATCCCTGTTAAGAGGCTGTTGGCTCATCAGAGAAGATAATTATGTTTCTTGTTTTCTCTTATCTGTTTTGGAAGGAGTCAGTTTCTTTCATCAGATATGCATCTGTGTGAGTATGCTACCTATTCTCCAGCGACCTTGCTACGGCTGTTCATCTTTATTTTATTTAGGGAACCTATCAGCAGCTGTTTCGGTCTGCTGTCATCTGCTGTGCTTTCTCACGTGTTTGCAGTATGTAGTTAGACATAACAATTACAAAACCAATACAAGAGACAACTCTGAGGAGCTAATTTAAATCAAATGCAGTGAATAAAACCAAACAGTAATTAGTAGTGGAAGAGGAGGAAGACCAGAATTATGCCGCTATATTAAATATTTTTGGTGCACTAGGTAAATATTTTAAGTATGCATTCTATGGCACTTAATCTTTTTAAGACCTCTCTTTTCCCTCATTTGATGCTTTCCATGTGTGCATCTCTGAGGAAAAGTGCCTTTGCCTGAGATGGCTTTGTGGAAATACTAAATTAGTTTGAAGTTTCCAGGGAAGAAGGGAGGGAATTGGAGTCTGTGCCACATGGGAGAAGGCAGTGCTGTGCAGTGGGAGGGAGGCTACGGGGTGGGCACCAGACTGGCATCTTCGTGAATCTGCAAAGAAAGGCCTGGACAGATGCACACAATCCCCAATGCTAATTACGACAAATTCATCAGAGAGGGTAGGAAGGACCCAGCTGAAGGATTTTAATAGGGAACGGAACAAACAAAAGCAATAGAGATTATCTTTATTGCATAGCTTCAGATGCCATACTTTGAGTTCGATGAACAGGCTCAGTTATTATCACTGAAATCTCATGATAATAACAGTTGGGAGCAGAGATCATTTGAAACAGGTAAAAGATAAATGGTTTTGGCCAACTTAAACCGAACTAGTATCTGGAAAGGTATCTGTAAAATTATGTAAGAAGAAAAAAAAAGATTTATGACTGGAAGAATAGAAACAAAATAGGAAACAGCACAAAGATGATTGCAGACAAGGGAAAATGGAGCAATGAGAAGGAACTGCATACTGGCATGTTACAGTAGAAATCACAGGGAAGGTTGCCATAAAAGTAGGGTAGGAGAGAAAGATTTAAGTCTACCAATAGATCTAGGAGGTACAGGAGTACTTGCTACAAGACATTGTCAGGAACACCTTGTAATTTGGCTGGTAATCTGACCAGCATCATTCTTGTCTACAGGTGATTTTTTCTGCCACTGCTTTCTCCAGCACATAGATATTTGAAAAGTCTTTTGGATGCTACAATGATCCATTGTTGATGAAGTCTGGTATCATTGTTCACAGTGCGGTACGCCACAGGTATCTTCATCATGGGGCTTGCTTCCTCATGTTACTGTTTCTTTTCTTTCTTTTTAGTAATTCTGGCTCTTCTCTGCTTTCTACCACGAGGTTTTCTTCTGGGAATCTTGTGCTTATTCTTCTTCATCCATTTTTTAACTTTTCTAATCCGTGGGCTCACACAGAACTTTCTGCCTTCTATGTAGAGACTGCCAGAGCAAAAATTAGTTGTCAGTTTCAAAGAAAAAATTTTAATGCCCCAACTTTTTAAAACGATCATACTTATCACTCACTTAGGAAGACCACAAAGTTAGAATTAGTTAATCTTAAATTATATTTTATACTAGGCCTATGCACTTTTGTCTGGTTTCAAATATGTAAAAGTTAGGATCTAAGGTTTACATGTTTGCACTTGTGTTCCAAAATGCGAAAAAAAGCTTTACAACTTCAGTGTGTCTCAAAAGAACCACAGTGCAAAACAGTAAATTTCTATGGCAAATAAATAAGTAGACCACTTTATTATTATTACTGTCATGATTATCATGCAAATATCTAGAAATAAAAAAAGTCCAAGATTTCCTTGAAATTTATCAATTTAACCCAAACAGTGTGATATTGTACCAGAAAAAAAAAAAAAAGCAAGCTTATGTACAAAAGTAAAGCTGATTTAATGAGTTTAGGCAAGGTTTGTAGAGGATCAACCATTGGAAAAAAACAGAGAAGTCAAGATGCATGAGTCATTCTTCTGTTCTGAAAATAAAGGAAGTGTCAAAGTTAGTGTAGGCTGAATAACGATCGATATTATTACTGAAAAGGAAATTCAGTTTTAGCAATCAGAAGTTTAAATAGCACAAGGAAGGACAGTTTTTAAATCACACACAATTTTGTTTTTCATTGAATTTGTGTTAGGATTCTAAGATTCTGCTTGTTTGGCACCTAATAGGTTTTAATTGGACGGTACCCCTTTCACAGTGAAGGACCCAAAACATCTCTTACATAACAGCTTCTAGGTGACACAGGCCATCCGCTTTCTGTATTTCAAACCTCTCCACTCTTCGGAGAATTCCTTTGGGAATTTCATCTGAAATTTTTGTGCAGCAGCTAAAGGCCCCAGGAAACAAAGCTAAAAAGAGTAACAACAATGTTAGAAACAACATAGATATGAAGGGGACAAGTCATAGCTTGACTTCTCAGAATCACAGAATGGTTGAGGTTGGAAGGGACCTCAAAGATTGTCTTGACCAAACCCCCTGCTCAAGCAGGGCCACCTGGAGCCACTTGCCCAGGACCATGTCCAGACAGCTTTTGAATATCTCCAAGGATGGAAACTCCACACCTCTCTGGGCAGCCTGCTCCAGTGTTTGACTACCCTCACAGCAAAAAAAACCCCTTGTTTTCCTGTGTTCAGATTGAATTTAATGTGTTTTAATTTGTGCCCGTTGCCTCTTGTCCTGTCAGTGGGCACTACTGCAAGGAGCCTGGCTGCCTCTTCTTCTTTCTTTCCCATCAGGTATGGGAGTGATGGTTACAATACCTTGATGAGAACTCCCTTGAGCCATCTCTTCTCCAGGCTAAACAGTCCCAGCTCTCTCAGCCTTTCCTTATATGCAAGATGCTCCGGTCCTTTCATCATCGTTGTGGCCCTTCGCTGGACTTTCTCCATTAAGTCCATGTCTCTCTTGTACCGGGGAGCCCAGAAATGGACACAGCACTCCAGATGTGGCCTCACCAATGCTGAGCCGGGAGGGATCACCTCCCTTGACTCTGTGACTGGTGCTCCCTGCTCCCAACCCCTGGTAATGGGTTAGCAGCCATTCTCTGCAACTGAGTCACATATTTGTTCCCTTTCCCTCATTATCAGGCCCTGAAGGTCCTGTGAACCAAGTAGACAATCCAAACAGACTTCTTCCCCCCTTCCCTACTGGCCCTCAGCAGGTACTGCTGCCTGGGGTTATTTCTTCCCAGATGCAGGACTTTGCATTTCCCTTTGTTGAACTTTATGAGATTCCTCTCTGCCCATTTCTACAGCCTATTGTGGTCTATCTGTAAAGCAGCAAAACCATGTAGTGAATCAGCCACTGCTCCCAGCTTTTTATCATCTGCAAACTTGCTGAGGATTCTGTCCCATCGTCCAGGTCATTAATGAAGATGTTGAACAGTATTGGCCCCCATGTTGACCCGTGAGGTACACCACTGTTGACTTGCTTCCAATTGGACTTTGTGCCACTGATCACAACCCTCTGGACCTGGTTGTTTGGCCAGTTTTCAGTCCACCTCACTATTCACTCATGTAAGCTGTACTTTGTCAGGTTGTCTATTATGATGTTATGGGAGACAATATCGAAGGCTTTAATGAACTCAAGGTAAACAACATCCACTGCTCTCCTTTTGACCACCAAACTAGTGGCCTCATTGTAGAAGACTGTCAGGTTGGTCAAGCATGATTTCCCCTTCACAAAGCCATGCTGACTGCTCCTGATCACCATCTTGTCCTTCAGATCTTTGTAAATGCTTTCCAGGAGGTTTTTCTCTATGACCTTCACAGGGATTGAGGTGAGGTTGACCAGCCTATAGTTCCCTGGATCTTCCTTCTTGCCCTTCTTGAAGATAGGAGTGATATTTGCTCTCTTCCAGTCTTTGCTTCTCTCCCAATTACCATGACTGTTCAAAGATAATTGACAGTGGCCTCACGATGACATCAGCCAGCCTCATCAGCACTAGTGGGTAGTGTATCCCATCTGTCTCTGTGTCCTTATGTAGGTCAGTTTTTTTCCAAGTGCTCCCTAATTTGGTCCTCCTCCACTGATGATAAGTCTTCATTGCTCCAGACACTTCCTCTGGTCTCAGGGACCTGGGATTCTTGAAGGCCACTTTGAATGGGAAAGAGTGAGGCAAAGGTGGCGCTGAGCACCTCAGTCTTATCCATGTCATTTGTCACCAGGTGCCCTGCCCCGTTCAGCAGTGGGTTCACATACTCCCTCCTCTTTTTCTATTTATGTACTTATGGAATCCTTTCTTGTTGCACGTCACACCCCTGGCTAGATTCAACTCTAGCTCAGCCTTGGCTTTCCTAACCCCATTCCAGCATAATCAGACAGAAACTCTATACTCCACCTGGGTCCCCTGCCCCTGCTTGCACACCTTTGTTCCACACTTTGTTTTTATGTTTGAGTTCAGTTAGGAGCTCTGTGCTCACACATGCAGGCCTCCTGCCACTTTGCTTGGTTTTCTGTTTGTCGGGACAGACCTTTCCAGAGCTTGGAGGAGGTGACCCTTGAGTATCAGCCAGATCTCCTCGACCCCTCTTCTCTCCAAGGTCATATTCCATGGGGTTCTTCCAGCAGGTCTCTGAAGAGGTTGTAAATCTGCTCTCCTGAAATCCAGGGCTGTGATCTTGCTTTTTGCCCTGCTCCCTTCTCCTGAACTCCACCATCTTATGGACTCTGCAGCTAATGCTGCCTCTGACTCTCATGTCTCTGACCAGTTCTTCCTTGTTTGCAAGTATCTGGTCCAGCTGAGCACTTTTCCTTGCTGGCTCCTTGATTACTTGTGCCAGAAGATGTCATCAATGCACTTGAGGAATCTTGTAGATTGCTTGAGCATTGCTGTATTGTCCTTCCAGCAGATATCAGAGGGGTTAAAGTCCCCCATGAGGACCAGGGCCTGTGAACATGAGGCTTTTTTCAGCTGTTTGAAGAAGGCCTCATCTACTTCTCCTGGTCAGAAGGTCTATAGCAGACACCCACTACAATGTCACCCAGGTTGGTCTGCCCACTAATCCTGACTCATAAATTCTCAGTTGGCTCTTCATCCATCCCCAGGCAGGGATCCATGCATTCCTGCTGCTCTCTTGCATAAAGGGCAACTCCTTCTCCTCGCCTTCCAGCCTGTTCTTCCTAAAAGCCCATACCCTTCCATTGCAGCACACCACAGTCACGCAAGCCATCCCACCATGTCTCTGTGATCCCAGTGAGGTCCTGTACATGCAGAAAGACTTCTGACTCCTCCTGTTTGCTCCCCATGCTGCATGCATTAGTGGAAGGGCATTTCGGAGGAGTGTGAAGGGTTAGTTGTCTCTACAGCTTATGGGATGAGATACCTCTCAGCTGAGATCCTCTCAGCTTCTCCCACAAGGTGTGTGTTTTTGTTGTTTAAAGGACAGTTTCCTCCACCTCTCCTTGTGCACAAATACGTAAATAATAACAATAAAAAAAGATTTAAGTGTTTTATTTGTGGAAGAAGATCACCGACATTAATGACACAGGAAGTATCAGGAGTATAATTTAAAAACTCTGCCTTGTGAGGTTGAATCAGACCCATTATCTTTTGTCTTTGAAATTATTAATGCTGTTGCTGGGTTTTGTGTTTTCTTTTGCCCCAAGGGCTCCCACAGCTGAATGTGTCTCCACTAGGGAATGATCTCCTGCATATTTTTTCCTGCTTGCTAATACCATCTTGAAAATAAAAAGTCAGTGAACCTTAAAAAGCAGATCCTAACTCAAGATATTTTGATGACAAATACTAACATTTTTGTGCTTGATTTTCTTCTGCTCTAGCACAGAAATAGACCTTTTAAAAGGGATTCCCTCCATCAGCTCAAGAGAAGCTATGTGGCTCAGGGATTTGTCTAGGATGGGAGGGTCTCAGGATCAAAGCGAGCACAGCAAGGACCCCTGTGTCCCAGTCCATGAACTAATCTGAGAGAAGTGGGGAGAGAGTCCTCCTATTAGTTTTGATTAATTTATTTTTTCCTAGCCTGTAAATCACGCTGTTCCTTAAGTAATCATTTAGCCTTGGAGTGCAAGAGTCAGGAAAAAAAGAAGCAAGAGACTCAATTTCAGTTCCTGTAAGCAGGAGGTGAGAAGTCTATTGAAATATTTTCCTGTAAGCAAGGAGATTGTGTGCCTTGTTCCTTGCAAGAGTGCTTGCTGAGCGCTGGAGTACCAGATGCTGGCAAAGGCGCAGCTGTGAGCTCGGGCAGCGAGCAGTGCAGCAGGAGTCACCGAAGACCAGTCACGCCATCCACTGCGGCTTGCAGGGGCTTTCGTACCGGTGGGGCTGATGACAGAGCCTGGGACTTCCCAGTGGGAAGGGAGGGTGAAAGAAAGCAGCTGGCTGAGCAGTTGCCTCCTCAGCAACCCAGAGACAAGGACTATAAATAATCACATGGTGCAGAAGGATTAATTAGGTGTTGAATGCAACCTGTATTATTTCCCTTCTGTCCTTTGCTTTTCTCACTTGAACAGCATACTGCTTCTGAAGCCAATTAATTGATGTTTGCAAATGGGCATTCAGCTCATTGAGCAACACGAAGTTTACTTTTTCCTGAGGGCTCAAGACAGCATTGGTGACACTCAAGTATGAACTTTTGTTGTCGCCAGTCAGCTCCTGGCAGAAGGATTATGCAGGATAAAAACTCAAGGAAGGGTAATTATACCTTTAGCCCTATCTGAGGTTGCCATCTGTGCTTTTTGGAGAGGTCTAGTCCTGTGCTTCTTTGGGCTCTACTAAACTAAAATACTTGGCAAGGCCAGCACTGCCAGCCTCCCGTGGAATGGATGGATATTACAGAAGGCCTTAGGGTGAGCCAGCTGTCTCCTGAACTCTTCCTCTCCTGGTTTCCCCGCTGCCTGGCTACCATCTCTTGCCCTCATCCCACTTTACGTACTCAGAAACATCACTCGCTTTGCTCTCCAGATCAGAAACCATCTGTATGGCACTTTATAGTGCAATATAGCGCACTATATAGCACTATGTGAGTCATTTGTACTTTTGTAGCTTTATAAGGAAAAATATATACAAACTCATATAAGGAAAATAAAACAAAATTATTGATGTGTCCAGGTGGGATTATCAGCATCTCACTGTCCACTTGTGACTGCCCTTTTGTAAGGAGCTTAGACAACAGGAATTGCATTTTTTAGAAACTTGTTTATAATTGCATGTTTAGATACCACATCTAACTAGCAGTCTTAGAGTGAATTCAGTTACCTGATGCTCAGCCAATCTTTGAATTGGAGTATTAAGCCACTGACACCTAATTTGTGCAGCTATGCAAAAAGCTGTGCCTCTCAACATGAGAACGTGCAACAGACTGCATGTGGAACTGGTGAATACACCAACAGAAAGCAGACTGAAATTTTTTATGAAATGTGAATGAGATGGTGCTTATGTTCTTCCTAAAGAGGCAAAAGCTTGTCTTATGGAGACTGAGCGCCTGCTAGTAACTTTTTATTTGAGGTGTGTGCCTGGGGAGGCTGTCTTGCTTTCATGGGTTTGTAAGGTGTTTGCTTTGAGGAATTCTCATCTGCACCAGGGTTTGGGGTTTTTTTTGACAAAAAAGAAGCTGTCACTTTAAAATAATTTTTTGGTTTTGGTTCTGTGCATGAAAATACAGCTACGATATGGAAAATAGAAATTAATTATCTTTGAATCACAGATGAATACATGGCATCAGGGTCTTTTCATCAGACAACATGAAAGTACCATCAGCAGCCTTGTGTTGATAGAGGTGCTTGTGACAACTGGTACCTTTTTACATGGGAGTCAGTTTTACAAGTGGGGTCTTTTTTTCCTCTGAGTGTGAAGAACAATTAGGGCAGTGAGCCAAGGAATTCCTGTATTTCCCCAGTGCCCCAGGAGAGGGGATGCTGCTCTCCGGGAGCTCCGAGCCATCCTGCAGCTCCGTTGCCCAGTCCATTATTCACAGAATCACAGAATCACAGAATGGTTTGGGTTGGAAGGAACCTTAAAGATCATCTAGTCCAACCCCCTGCCGTGGGCAGGGACACCTCCCACTAGACCAGGCTGCTCAAAGCCCCATCCAGCCTGCCTTCAACACTTCCAGGGATGGGGCATTGACAGTTTCCCTGGGCAACCTGTTCCAGTGCCTCACCACCCTCACAGTAAAAAATTTCTTCCTCATATCCAATTTAAACCTACCCTCTTTCAGTTTGAGGCCATCACCCCATGTTCTATCACTACACTCCCTGATCAAGAGTCCTTCCCCATCCTTCCTGTAGATGCCCTTTAGGTACTGGAAGGCCACTGTAAGGTCTCCTCAGAGCCTTCTCTTCTCCAGGCTGAACAACCCCAACTCTTTCAGCCTGTCCTCATAGCAGAGGTGCTCCAGCCCTCTGATCATCTTCATGGCCCTCCGCTGGACCCATTCCAACAGGTCCATGTCCTTCTTGTGGTGAGGACTCCAGAGTTGGATGCAGAACTCCACGTGGCATCTCACCAGTTATTACTGTAACTCTGCCCTAATCCCGCAAGTGGGAAGCAACCAGTAGGTAATAAGCAAAGCTAATGATTTCAGCCCAACCCCATACCATAAATTTTTTGTGGTTTCAGCAATTAGATCAGGTTTATTAGTAATCATTGGTCTAAACAGTGGTTAAAAGGAAAGAACCGTGGTTTTCCACAAGGATGTTGGTGCAGCCTTTTGTGTGCCATTTATGAGTCAAAGAGATTTTTTTGGTGCTGCCCATTTCATTTGTCCCTGTGGCTTAATGGCACAATCAGAAATCCACAGCTGCTTACCCCAAAATTATTTAGACCTGTTGTCCGACGCTGAGCCTCTTCAACCAGGAAGCTAAAGGAGCCGCTGAGAGGACTGACAAGCTTAGCGATGGGTCTTGAGACAGGTCCACTCAGGGATTCCTGTGTTGTTATTTCAGCAGGCGGTATTATCTGTTTTGCTATTTCTTCCCTGGAAACTCTCACCAGGTAAAGACCTATTGCTTTTTAAAAGTTTTATTTAATATTTTTGGGTGGCATCTAAATACTTCAATCTTGCAGAAAAGTCCCCTGGACCAAGGTAAGCAGGCAGAAAAATACCTTCACTCACCCCACCTTCTCTCTCAAGGATGCCTAAAAAGGACCTCCTTTTCAGATGCATATGCCTTGTGGAATACAATAGTGCTGATCTTTTCATTACACTGGATTTATTTAACACGCTATGTATAGCTTTATTAATTTCAAAAGAGGTGGAGAGAACAGAAAGCGTTGCCTTCCTACTGAGAATAAGTTCTTTAGCACATTTGGAAAAAACTCACTTGATTTTTTTCTTTAAAAAAAAAAAAGTAAAAGAGAAAGAAAATCCCTGAAATGAATTATTTTGAAACAGTGCTTGTTGTTCAAGGAATGTAGCACAAGAACTTGATTTAAACTGCCCACAGTGGTTTGTTTCCTTGGAAACTTGTCAAATCTTGGTGGCACAGTAGTCAGTCACTTTTCTTAGGGCTGAAAGTATGAAAAGCAGTTGGCAACTAGAGATTACTGCTTTCACCTGCATTCAGCTAGACCTGTTAGAAGCTTTTTTAGTAAAATACTGGTCCTAAATGGAAAAGATCCCCAAAGTCTGTGAGACTCAGTGAGGTTGAATTGATGTGATTGCAGTGGAGTGCCAGAGAGTGAAAACAATGGCTCTGATGGAACAAGACCTCTGTGAGACTGTTCATTATATCTGTCTTTACACTTCTGTTGATCAGTATCAAGTCTCTTTGACTGCCAAAAGTTTGTTTTTCCATTTCCTGTCTTCTACCTGGCCAAACTCAGTCCACAGAAACTTTTCTCATCCTTTCTGCTTTGCTTATTTCATCATCGTTCTCAAACTTGAGAGCCACACGTTAAACAGCTGAGGAAGGCCATGTCACGTAGGGTTCAGGCAAGAAATATTAAAAGCAGCTATTGCTGCCTGCTCAGTTTCTGGGGCAACAAAGAAAATTTCCCTCCTTCTTCAGTTTCGAGCTAAGAATAAGAATAAGAATAAGACTATCTTAGAGTTGCCTACTCATTTAGGCATGATGAAGAGTCCTCCTATGGCACAGAGTGGGACTAGCTGGTGGCTGTTCTGCTGCTCTCTGGCTGCAGTTTTTAGGCAGGTAGGGCTGGGTTATTGTCTCAATATGGGTAGGGCACACCACTGGCAAGGAGAAACATAGCAGTCATTGGTTCAGCCAGGCTTTTCTGCAGAAAATTTAACATGGCAGGGAAGGTCTTTGCCTTATGAAGCAGGCCCAGATAGAGAAAACAGAGGAGATAAAGCCACATGGCAGTAGATGGTGAGTGATGGGGCCACCGCGTTCCCCACCCCTGTGCTTGCTCGTAGCTATCATGGTATCATTATGGCCTCTTTTGACTAAACACGACGGGAAACGCTGGGCTCTAGGTGAGAACAGTGGGCAAGGCATTTTTGGTCCTTGTCTGCATTTCTGTCTGCTACAGATCCAACGCAGCTGCCTTAGGCAGGCCTTCTGCAGCTCTCTTCCTGACAGGCTTCACTCTGGCAGGTAGTGTTTTGACCAGGACTTTGGTGGTCCTTCCTGAGTCCTGCTGACAGCAGAGAGGAGCCTGTCAGTCCTGCCGACAGGCCACTTAGTTGGCCTTCGTCAGCTGGATGTGACCCATGGGCTGCTGAGTGAAAGGCCATGCTGTAAACATTCTGCCATGGAACCAAAAAACCAGAAAGATAGTTCTTGCACTTACGCAAACTAAGGGAGCGCAGCGAAGATGCATGTAGTTACTAAGCAGAAGGGGATCCCCCAACATACTGTGTGGTCTGAGGGACAGCTTCTCTTGCACAGTGATATCCATAAACCTGGGGCACTTTCTGTCTCTACGCTGAAACGTGAGACCTGCTGCTAATGTGCCTCAAGTCCACCATGAGCTGATGCAGCTCTGCACTGAATGCACAACTTTGGCACACCTGGGCCCATCAGCAGGAGACATTAGTGTTTCCTAATAGAATTCTTTTGTGGTTACAAAGTAAGCTTTGTATATCTGGGAGAAAAAGCCCCTTGCATTGATTAATCAGATTAACGTCTTGCTTAGTCAGAACATGACATCTACTGAAGTTCTCTCGTTTCAGTACAGCCATTTCCATAGACAGCTCTTAATCCAGTGTTGTTGGTTTATGAACATAGAATCCAGGCTCCGTCCTTGGAAGGAAATCTACTATCACATCACCTACACTTTATATGAACTACTGTAAGGCAGCCTATTTAGTACTCATTTGCTCATGAAGCTGCCAGAAAATGTTCCTCTGATCTAAAACAAACTTCAGGCTATTTTAAGAGTTCAGTACCTCAAAGCAGGTCTTTTCAGATTAACCTAAAGCAAGTCAGTAGCTATTTCGTTATGCAGAAGGCTCTGATCCTGGCTGGCAGGTGAAGAAAGCAGGATGCTAGAATCCCTGGCAAATGTAGCGTAGCTGTATTCCGTAAAAACAAGGAGGTTTCTTAATAGCTGGAGATGAGAGGGGAACTCAAATGCTGAAAATTGCTCTGGTGCATCCTACTATTTTGACTGCATGGTAATACACACAGTTAAAGCATAATTCTGAGAAACAGATAAACAAAAGATAGAAGGGATTCTAAACTATACCTGCTGAAGTGGTGGAAAG
Source organism: Stercorarius parasiticus (assembly GCA_013396915.1). Taxonomy (NCBI): domain Eukaryota; kingdom Metazoa; phylum Chordata; class Aves; order Charadriiformes; family Stercorariidae; genus Stercorarius; species Stercorarius parasiticus. Next base: position 71,050 of record VWZL01005649.1, on the reverse strand, counting down.
AACTGTAAACAAAGTAAAAATCATAATATATAAATCATACTGTATAATTTTGTGGCCAAGAATAAATACAAATGAAGTTATGCAGTGATGCTTTTCCTGTTCTACTGTGAGGACTGCGGTTAACATGGACATTTAGGGGTTCAACTAGATGACCTCTAAAGGTCCCTTCCCACCCAAACTATTCTGTGATTCCATGATTTGCAAGGCTGGACGGCTGACTGGAGGTAGACAGATGGGTATGTCATATAGGTCATGATTTTCAAATAGGTCTGGACTACAATGGCTCTGGACTACAGAGCACCAAGGAAGCGCAGGCTAAAAATTGGCAAAACAGTGTGTAATATTGACATAGCCAAACAAACACTAGTATCCAATGCCTTATCAGAAGGTAAAATTTCTGCTACTCCTAGGAAAAACAAACCACATAATGTCTTGCAAAAGAAGCTGTCATGTGAACATATATCTGTTTTTTTCTCTAAAGCAATGACATTTGATAAGAGGGAACCCATCTCCCACAGAGTCACCAAGTCACAGTGTCTCCACAAGTCACCTTCACCCTGACCAGACCAGCATTACTGGAATAACTTGACTAGGATAACTCCAGCTAACTCCTTTGTGAAGACCCGGACAGTCTTATTTAGCAGTTATTCTTACCCTGTAGCATTCAACACTTCTGTGTGTGATGCTTTTACTGTATAGGAATTACCAAATTTCTTGCGTTATAACTTCAAGATAAATATATGTAGTAGTTTCTGAAAGAGAACTTCTGCCTTCTCAAATTTAAATTCAAACCAACCACCTTTGAAATAAGTCCAACCTGCTGCATACTCTGTCCTGCCGTGCTGCCCGCTTCCCTCCAGGCACTCTGTAAATCCCTGGCACTGACATGAGATGACGGAAGACTACCAGTAAAATTGCAAAAACTTCTTTTGAAGAAGGGGAGAGAGAGGGGAATCCCTGTCACGCTCTACAAAACAATCTTGATCTCATTTTCTGGCACTCCCTGTTCCTGCCTGCAGCTGGCTGTAATTTTGGCCACCAGATGGCTTTCCTGGCCTCTGTCAACAGCTACCAATTCATATCCACAAGCAAAGGAAACTTTTGCAAGTTTTCATGCACTAGCCCAAATCTTCCTTGTATATCTGTACCGTAACCCTGAAATAAATGGATGCATAATGGCCAGCCTAAGAAGCCTAACCCTAATTAGGGTAAACCCTAAATCTATTTCGGCTGAGGGTAGGGTGTGCCTGTACACAGATAGCCACATTCAGTTCTGCCCATTTTCATTGTGGGTTCTGCTGTTTGAATATAGTTGCTAAGTATGGAGCATGTTTGCATCAGGAAAGTTAAGGGGCTGAAGGTATTTCCCCTGTGCCAGATGGTTCAGTAAAAAAGAACGTGTTCCAAGAGAACCTTTACTTTGACCTGTGCATGTACGTGCCAGTCCTATTGTGCAAGACCTTGCTGACTGGCCAGATCATAAATCTTATAGAAGAGCATTTGCAGAGCCTTCCCACGCCAGCAGGTGCAGTGGCCATTTTAACAGGATAAAGTTTTAAAGTATATTTTGTCCACATGTTGACTAAATCCTCAAGGAACTCCACAATTCCTACTCCTACTGAAGCCAGTGGGACTTGAGAAAGGAATATCTCAAAGGTTGAAGTCCTCCAGAATTTGAGTCATCTTCTCTGTGAACCCAGTTTATTTTGCAGTAGAAAAGCACAAAGAAAAACTAAGAATTCAAGCACAGCACTAGCTAATCTGTTTCGAAATTTTTTAAATTTTGAAGAAAATGCAAGAAGACAAAAGCAAGTGTTCTTAGATCTCCCGAATCCTCAAGACAAGCCACACCAAATGCGGAGCAAAGCTGCATGCTAAACCACCTTTCTGGAGAGAAAATCAGTTACGTGAAGTTTGTCATTAAAAGTTTTTTGAGATCTTTGCATTCCAGGGCAATTTAACTCTAAAGGAAAAAGATCAAGTGATTCTCTAAACATATTCTGTCTTGAGAAGCTTGGAAAGGAGGAAATTGCAGCTGAACTATAGAGATCCCTTTAAACAAATATTGAAATTTTATTAGGTGTTCCCTCAGGAAATCACAGCTTTAAAGGTCTTATGCCTTCAGCAGTTAAAATCTCTCAACTACGATGTTCTTGGTAATGTTTGCCATGACACATAACCCACTCGGCTTTTCCTTGCTTAAGCCATTTTACAGAACCAAGTCCCGGCATTTGTTGTGGAAACACTGAGGAAGCGCTCAGGTGAAGCCCCGACTCCGCTGAAACAAATGCCAATCGTCCTGTGCAGTTTAAGACAGCCAGGTTTCACTTTTTAAACCTCCCCACGCTACAGCACAGACCTTTAAGCTCTTGTCTGTGGTCCCGTGCAAAGGCTCAAGTGGACACAATTCCAGGTGGACACCCTTCGCCTCTTTTTTGCCTTTTAGGAGTTCTAAGTAGAGAAATAAAGTACAGATTTACTTACTCTCAGACGTCTGACTAACCGCGAGGGCTAGAATAGCCAAGACGGTGACTAAGCTCACATCCATCCCGGCGGGAGCAGCAGGAGCACAGCCAGCCAGCAGGAGGAGAGCTGCCAGGTGCACCGGGCCCTCCCTCCGCTGCGGCCATCAACTGCGATGGAAGCCCCACCCTGAGCAGCGGCTCGACGTCGGCTCCCGCCCGTGTGGCACTGTGGACCTCAGCAGGATTCCTCTTCTCACCTGCGGACGCGTGGCTAAGCCTTTTGCCAGGTGGGAAAACAGGCTGTTTTTCACACAGTACCCCAAGACCCTGTGGCCTTACGGCCGGATCCCCCCAGCCCTCCTCGCTGATGAGGCTCTTCGACAATGGAAATGCCGGGGCTGGAAGTGCTTCAGAAACAAACGTTTGCAGGAATAAGGCAGAAGAAAAAAACCTATTATGTATCATCTCCATGAAAGCGTGTTTACGCAACATCGTGGGCCAAACCTGCTGTGGTGTAAACCAGCACAACCTCAGGAAGACCCCAGCTTGGCACCAGCTTTGCATTTGACCTCTGTGTTTTCAGCCTGCAAAGACCCCGAGCAAGGGCCGCGTTACTCAGCACATCCTACTCCCTCACTCCCTTTTTGCCCGCTGGCAATGCAGCACCCATGTCATTCAGGAAAGAGGCTCTGCAATCTTTTGGGTGAAAGACAGCTGGAGAGAAACTGCAGCTGCTGCATTTCCATCCGTTTTTAACCTGATTCTGTTTTCTGCAGACCATTTCAATAACTTCCTGTGATGCCAGAGGAACACTCACTCCAAACAAACATGTAGCTTTCAGCAGGGAAAAGAAATAAAAGTTGTGTATTTGGAGACTGATAATTTCTGTAATGCCTCTGTGAGTCTCACTGGAAAAGTCTTTTTCTGATTCATGCAGCTGATGGGGAAAACTGTCTCTGGGGAAAATAACTCCTCAAATTCCCTGCTGCACTTGACATACCTCACTGATTCAAATCTCCTAAACCCCCAAAAGATTACTGTGTGGTCTCTGTCTGAATTGAACGCTATGGCTATATGGCTAGCGAGCAGTTGCCATGTTTTGCCGGACCCCACCACTGCCACTGCAGTGCCGGCCGTCTGCTTTGACCTTTTCCAGGGGCGAACTAGAAAAATCAGTTTGGGAAGTCCCTAGACTGTTGAACCAAGCTCACCTTTGCTCTCGCTTATTATAGCTGTTCTTACCATTCCTAAATTTCCAGAACACAAGATAGAAGAAATTGCTAACCTCAGGGACTTTAATCTACGTTTACATTGTCCCAACACCAGTTTTGCAATTCCACCTAATAATAATAAATTAATATAGTGCAATCGAACGTTCTGGCTATCACAGCTTTACTTCATATCTCTTGGTTTCTGCTTGACACTGTTATCTACCAGCATAAGAGAACAGGGCAAATGCAGAGTAATACACTTTCAAACGAAAGTCTACTGTTAAGAGGAGAAAGTAGTAAATAATGATGTGTGCTGTTTAAAGTGTGATTTCAGGGAAGTAACCTGTGTTGAAACCCACAAGCTTATTTACTGTCACCATTTAATTACAGTGACAAAACAGTGTTATAAAAGCTGAAGCACCACAACCGAAGCTAAGACAGCTCACACCTTTATTAACATGAATTTAGATAAGGACAAGCCTATTAGCAGCATTAATGTCCTTCAAAGTATCACGAAGAGGAACAGTCTAGATGAAAAGAAATACAGTGAGACAGGTGTTACCCGAGTAACACGTTAAAGAAACAGCTTCAGTCAGTATTAGATTTTGCATTCCAGTGTCTGCTTGACACTGCAAAATGGGGTGTTTTGTGTCCTTGCAGATAATTAACTAGTTTGTTCTGACAAATGCTTCGCATGGCATCTCCGGATACAGTTTTAAAGGCCTAACACAGATTATAAAAGTCTCACCACACTAGGAGTATGGAGCATGGGGAGCTGCAGCAGTGACTGGGATGGGGGAAGAACCAAAGCACTCCACGTTTTTTAAGACCAGTTCCTGCAGTGACAAGTCCAAAGTGTTCCCAGGTGGTTGCTCAGACACACACTCAAAAACGCAGAGTAAATAGAGATATCTGCAGATATTCCCTTCTCTGCTGCTGGCAACAAGCTACAGCACACTGAATAAAACTTACTTCTTCAGTCGCATTACTCCGTTTGAGCTGAAGTTTTACATCTTGTGTTCCCTCAGAGTTCATGGTGTCCTTTATAGGTCCAAATAAAGCAAATGTCTATTTACTTCAATGGGAAAGTGCAGCAAGGAAACTATGATTATGTCAGACCCGGAACACGATTTCTGCTTTATGGAGGCTATATAATGTGTCAACAATTTAAAATGCTAAACCTATTAGAACAGGTCAAAATGTAAACCGAGGAAACAACTTTGTTTTATGAGACTGAGAAATTAAAAATAAAAATAAAGCTAGGGAACAATAGTAAATATTGTGCTGTGGCTCCACACAAACCTGCAGGCAGCCATCCAGTTTACAATGGAGGAACAAGTTAGCCAGAAACTCTTTTCCCAGAACTGCACTGACATAGTTGACTGTGGCATTAGTTACAAATTCAGCTAAAGGAAAGTGAAGAGTTTTATTCACATATTGATTTGGAGTGCATCCAAAGCTCAAACGAAAGTGCTAACCTGCAGGCAGAAAGCGTTGCAAGAAAGAAGGTAGTCATTCTTCTATCCTGAGAAACAAAGCAAATCCTTGTTTTAATCCTTTTTGAAGTTATACCTTTTATTTGTGAATGTCAGACTGCTGGAAAGGCTAAAACTGACAGCACTTTAATCTGAACCTTTAATTTTTGAGCAGAGTTTAATGATTGTAACTTCTTCTACATTAATATGGATTGTAATATAATATCTTCAGTTATATATACCTTTCTCCAGTTACTCAAGCAGCGGCAAGAGTAAACTGCCCTTCTTTAACTCACTCCTTGCCCTCAGACAATCTTTTGCAACAGGAGTGCTGATTACTGAAGAAGACTAAAACCACTGACACAGTTTTTTAAAGCAGGATAATTCACATTAAAACAGCTTTGGATCATTGCTGTCTCCAGCAAGACTTAATTTCACAGAAGTTTCAACATACTGACAGAGGCAATAGGCTTATCTGTTACTTCAGTACTTCCTATTACTCTGTAAATAACCATAATAATCAACTCACAATAATAAATTTATTTCTTTTCCTAGACTGGCTTAAATCATGAATAGACAGAGGACATAATTTACAATTATACTTTGGACTTGTCTCCAGTTGTTTGTATGGGTATCAAAACCTCAAACAGTGACCTCTTCAGATGTCCCCTATTCTAGACTGCATCAGCTGGCCCTGTGCCTGCTGCAAACCCCCAGACTTTAATATTCTCTGCATAACTCTCATTCAGCCTTGCCCATACCAGAAATTTATCTGTGGGTAGTTTCCCCTGGGGGGTGGGGGCAAAGAGTCCAGAAGAAGAATTTGAGCTGTGAACATTTTAAATGCTTAATGCACTTGCCAAGCAGCGAGCCAGCCAGACGCAGTACTCTGCTCAAGAGGGAGGGTACAGAAACAGCCACTTCTCAGGAAGGCTCCCTGACAGCCAGCTAGGGCCTCAGCGGGGTATTATTTTACATTCGTCACTACGTCTTATTGATACATAAAACAGAGCAGAAAATTGAGGAGGGACTGGAGCCCCCATTTCCCTCCTGCCGGATGAATGTCCCCACAAGCAGAGGATGCTCTCGTGCTCCGGCTGTGCTCGGCTGCCCCAGGACTCTCGCACTCTCTGCTCCGTGGAGCTGCAGCCCTTGCAGGAGGAGGCGAAAGGCTTGTCCCAGCCTGTGCTGTCCCCTGGCACTTTGGGTATGGAGTTCACACTCCCTGACCATTAAATTACGACAGAATAGGATGAAAGTTGAGTTCTTTGGAAGAATATAGGTTTTTGTCCTGAAGAAGAGGTTTTGGGCTTTACACACCAAGAAGACAAAGGCGCCAACTCTGGCTGTAGTGCCAAAATTGCAGAGAAGTGCCGTTTCAATAAAATTTTCATTACAGAAATTTTGAATTCCAGCTGAAGCAGCTGACTCCACACACACACACACAATGTAAAAGCCAGGCATTTTACTTGAAGATGCCTTTACTGGATTTTAGCTTTCACTGTGGTGGAAGCTATCATCACCAGCGGAAACAGCACAGAGAAAGCTCTTACCACTAGTGCACAGGAAAAGGGATCATTCCTCACAGGGCAGCGCTTTGGAGGCCAAACTGCAAGAGGAGGAGAGGGTGCTGCGGTGCAGGTGCTAACAGAGACGAGAAGCTGACTGGCATTCAAAAGAGAAGTGAAAATCTGTCTGAAATAAGACCTAAGAGGGCGGAAAATGGAGGCTCATGAAGTTCTGTGACTCCATTCCACTTTGAAGGCAAGAAACAGAGACTGCAGGGAAAATGGGCATGAAAATACTGCAGGCTAGAGAAGGAGAGGCATATCCAGAAATCCAGCGACTGAAGAAGCAAGGAGTACCATTTGACAGAAAGCTTTGTTAGCCTCATGTTGCAGATGTTGAACTGTTCTGGGAAGTCACCCCCAGGATTCACCTCAAGACCTTTCTTCAAGACTGCCAAGGAGTACCTCATTGCTGGTGAAATGGAAAGCTTGCCTTCCAATGGCGTGTTCCCATCATTTGAGGTAGCCAAATTGTAACACTTTCCGTATCTCCAATATGACAATTAAAAGCTGACACATCGTTACGCAAGTTTAGAAAAAGGACTTAATTCATTGAGAAAGTGAGCAAAAGAAGAAACTGAAGACCCTTCCCTTCTCAATCTCTATTTAAAAAAAAATCAATCATAATTTAGAGGAGGACCGTAGAGTTGTGCTGAGAGGATCTGCAGGTGCTGAAGAGAAAGAATGGCAGATGTTTTCCATGGTTGGCTGGCTCAGGAGAAAACCTGATGCTGAGATACACAAGCAGGAAATAAGTACATTGGGATTTGTGTTTCTCAATAGAACGAAGACCAGTAATTCTGTATCCTTCCTTATTATTTAAAAAGTAAAAATATTTTCTTGACCACATAGCTTAGGCATTCTCACAAACCAAGTAAAAAATGTGAAGGTTACACCAGTTGTCCACGCAGCCTCTTCCCAACTCCCTCCCAAAAGACTTCTCATGACAAAGTTGAGTGCCAAAGACCAGGTTCCCCTAAATTTTGGATGGGTTTTTTTGTCCTAAGGCTTAACTGACATTTTGAATGAGGAAGTGAGTCTGTTATTTTGATTCTAAAAGGCAAAAAGCAAAATGGGGAATGGACAGAAGGTCTACTCGCAAACACATGATCAGGGAAAGCTCATTCCCTACAGAGGCAAGTGTACAGAGACTACACAGATCAGTGGTCTGGTTCAGCACAATGCTTTGTTTCTAACCTGCTTCTCCTGAGTTCTGAAAAGCCTGAAGTTGGCTTTCAGAATAACATGTATTCTGAGCATCTCTTCTGATCTCCCTTACTTTTAAAAAACAAGATCAGGGGATAACAAAAAGTGACCAATGTTCCATGGAAACTCATTAAACCAAGTTTAAAAAAAGTTTGATTCTGTTTTCTACCAACATATGTTTCTTCTAACACGAATAAATACACAAATGTTCTGGTCTTACGCTTTGGCTGAAATCGTGTTTATGGTCCCAAGAGACTTACGCAGGGAGAAGCGTAAACATAACCGCTGCACGAGGTCATACTAACACAAGGCTTATTATTAAGCACATGGAGCACATGCAGCACGTTACATCAATGCATGAGGATCAACAGTCTTGTGCCAATTTTACAGGGAACAAATGTGATTCTCCCTCGTTCGTGACCCAAATCCATTGACCGTTACAGTGGGTTGTGAAGTCATTATTAACCCTGAACTATGATCTCTTGCAGCCCTTGTTTATACCAGGAAATTAAATTTTGTCTTATAAAACATCATGCCGACGTGTTACATTTTCGTTATTTAGCTAGCACGGAGATTTTTACACAACTTCACATGATCTCATATCTGCCAGGTAACAGGTAGTGCCCTCTCAGCCCTGGGGCTATGACGTACTCTTCAGTGCCACATACCGGGTTTTTCATTCACAGAGTTGAATTCACACTTTCTTTATGCCCAGCGTAGGTATGGAAGCTGGGGAAGAGGAAAAAGAGCTTCAAGAATTCTTTTTAATGCTTCTTATAGCCTGGGCTAATAAATAAGAGGGTGGCTCTAATGCAGAATCCTTCCTTTCTGAACAGGCCCCGTGGCCCACTGGCCGTGAAACAGGAGCGGTGTGTTTTCACCCTGGGTCCTTGCATAAATTTCCTACCAATGACCATGCCAGGTAGCTCGGCAGAAGTGGGGAAACTCACCCTGTAAGGAGCATTCATCCAAAACAGCTCTTTCCCATGCCTTTTTGATTTTTTTAATTCCTGTTTCCCAGAAGGGCACAAAAGAACTTCATTATACAACTCCATCAGGTGTTACGATGAAACACGGTAGGCAGGACTGCAGCTGCGTTAATTTGTACTGCCTCATTTGTAGAAAATCCGATATGCCCTGCTTTTGAAAAAGGCCATGCTTTACCAACAACGGGAGGCATACACAGTAAATTTCTGGGCAGTGAAAAGATGCATGAATTGGATATAGATCCACCCTGTCCCCCTCCATCATGTCACTGTCTGTGCAAAATCTACTTAAGATTTTTTTCTTTAAAGATAATTTTAAAAATAAAATGTGTGGAGCTATTTTTAGCAGCTCTTTTCTGGAATACTAGATACACGAGTTTCACAAGGCCAAGGGGTATGGGAAATACCAACATTTTGAAAAAATAAGTACTAATTTGCATTTATTAGTTCTGATTTGCATTTCTAAAGTCTGTTACTTGAAGCCAAACAAGATCAGAATCACTTCCTTGATTTTCATATTTTTATAGTTAAATGTTATCTACATGATATAACACAGATTATTTATATTGTAAGACTACTTGCGCAGGGACTGTCTTACTGTTACACAACAGCTAATGAGTGACTGAAACCTTCCTGCACTACCCAGAACAAATACATTATTAATCAGAATGTTGTTAATAATATGTCTGCTGCTGCAGTTCTCACTCACTAATACCAGGAAGGGCTTTGGTTGCTGGATTTGGCCAGCTTTTCCTTTGAATTCCACAAGTAATGTGATCACCACATATTCCTCATTTGTGATAAAGGTCACACTACGAAACTTGCACAGTGAACCAAGCTCACCTGTCGGCTAACAGATCAAGGCTGCACTGATGTAGCAGAGTAAAAACGATGCAGGAAAATACACAGGAATAAATTTGCACTCAAATATTTTCTGGGTTGTGTTAACCGCTTGAAGTTGGGTAAGTAAATACTCCCTTGAGTTTCATCTCGTTTACGTTCAGGTACCACTGACTGCATGCTACCCGTTGCAGACGGGCCACCCTGCCTTCCCTGGATCCTTCAGGGATCCAGTTTGTGGGTTGCAATAAAAACCAAACAGAAACAAATCTTTGCCACAAGTGCTGACTGTCCTCCCCAGGGGTGGTTGTGTGCCCCACAGAGGGCATTATGCACACTCTCTCCCCGTGACCTCTTTCACTGCCTTTTTTTCAAATTATCCAGTGGTTCCCAGTCCATCAAATACTTGGATGGAAAGAGTCCTGCACATTTGTATTTATTGACTAATTTGGGGCAGGGAGGTGTATTTACTTTGGCAAGTGAATTTGCTATCTTAGTTCCTCATCACTATTCCAAAGCCCGTTTCCTGGCATTGGAAAGCTGTTTGCAATAACCTGCTCTCTTTTTGTAGTTTTAAAACCCAAACTATTTCATCACTTTAGGTCAGCTGGCAGGAAGTGACTGACATACATCATTTAACCGTGAAATTCTGAGCTAGTAATTACTGAGTTTGAAATGAGCTCCTCTCTAGAGCAGTCTTTTTCTTGAAAAACTACATTTCATCCTAACATTCCCCAGTCAGCTCTACTTCCACAGCTTTGAAAAATCTACCTTTGAACACATTTATCTGCCCCAGTTTCCCCACTTGTTCACATAAGACAATAATTTTTTTTTCCTGTAAACGAATTAGGGACCTAGTGAGAGGGGGTAATGCTTATAAAGCATTGGAGATACATGTGAAATGTGCCACCAGGAGAGTCATGGAGATATGAATACTGGTGGGAAGAAAACAAGTGTCAGTTAAGAAGTTTTACTTTGATAAATTATGAAGGGATAGAACATTCGATAGCATTAAAATGTATTTTTTGCATGTCAAAGAACACCTCTGGTCAACTGTTTTGATTTTGAAAGCCTAGCAGTTACCTCCTCCAGAAGGCTGGCAAACTATTTTCTCCTGTATGTACCTCTGCAAGTTCTTTCCATCTCCATGAAGTAGACTGTGCCATCATTCCTAAAAACCAGCAAGTATGGGTTACTTTGATAGAAAGTAAGCATAAATAGCAAATACTCTTTGTAAACATGACAGGAGAGTGTTTTCAAACAACATCTTCAACACGAAGTATTTGGCTGCATTTTTTTTTTTTGAAGGCTGGATATAGTCTAAACTTAGAAAATCTTAGTAGAAGTTGTTCTCATTACACAGCCAAAATCAATGTTTGTTACCTCTGTAGATGTAATTATGTCACTGTGCCAAATCAGGTGAATCTCAATTGTGAACTAAAGCTTTTACCTCCATCAATAAAGTAATTCCTGCCAGGGAGACTGGAGTCATATCCTGGCATAAGGAAGTACCACCATCGCCAGGGAAATAACGTGTTCTCTACCTTCAATCAATACTACTCCTTTTGAGAGATGCTCCCCTCTGGTCGGTATCGCATACCATCAGCAACTCTGGAAAAGAGCATTTGGCTATAATCATGCAACTCACCTTCACCTGTGCACCTGAAACCTTTCATCTTTCGTGTAAGCTTACAGTATGTGTACACTAGTGGCAATGTGAACAAACTCACTAAAAGGCCAGTCCTTCTTTAAGCTAGGGAGGCAGAATACCTGGATGAAGAAAAAAGCTAGAGCAAAGCAACTCTCGTCTTCAATGCTTTATTTTTCAATAGCCTGTTTTATGCTATCAGTTACTGCCTTCTGGGAAGATGCATCTACAGCCTGTTGTGTAGGCAGTGTGGGTAGATTCTGATTAAATGCTCAGTGCATGCCGGTCTGAAGAATTCTTCATCTTTTATTGAATACCTTTCGTAATCATGGTAGAATCATAGAATAGTTAGAGTTGGAAGGGACCTTAAAGATCAGTAGTTCCAAGCCCCTGCCATGGGCAGGAACACCTCCCACTAGACCAGGCAGCTCAAAGCCCCATCCAGCTTGGCCTTGCACGCTTCCAGGGATGGGGCATCCGCAACTTCTCTGGGCAACCTGTTCCAGTGCCTCAACACCCTCATAGTGAAACATTTCTTCCTAATATCTAATCTAAGTCACCCCTCTTTCAGTTTGAGGCTGTTACCCCGTGTCCTATCATTACACTCCCCGATCAAGAGTCGCTCCCCATCCTTCCTGTAGGCCCCCTTTAGGTACTGGAAGGGGCTATAAAGTTCTCCCTGGACCCTTCTCTTCTCCAGGCTGAACAACCCCAACTCTCTCAGCCTGTTTCCATAGGAGAGGTGCTCCAGCCCTCTGATCATCTTCATGGCCCTTAGGTGAATGTTTGTGAACATGTGCCAAAGGCAAAAAAGTTTCCAAACCTTAGTATCAGTTCACTATAAAGAGGGAAAATGCTCACACTCTTGATGACTAAGAAAGCACTGCCTTTTTTCATAGAATCATAGAATCTTCATGGTTGGAAAGGACCTTTGAGATCATCAAGTCTAACCATACATACACATTAAAAAAACCCCCTACAATCTCTGTCACTAGATCACGCCCTGAAGTGCCAAATCTGGACGTTTCTTAAATACCTCTAGGGATGGTGACTCAACCACCTCCCTGGGCAGGCTGTTCCAGTGCCTGACCACTCTTTCAGTACAGGAATTCTTCCTAATAGCTAATCTACACCTCCCCTGCCACA
>VWZL01005649.1:33652-58258 GCA_013396915.1 Stercorarius parasiticus | reverse complement strand
TGTCCACCAGCACCCCCAGGTCCTTTTCTGCTGGGCAGCTTTCTAGCCACTCTTCCCCAAGCCTGTAGCGTTGCTTGGGGTTGTTGTGACCGAAATGCAGGACCTGGCACTTGGCCTTATTAAACCTCATACAATTGGCCTTGGCCCATCGATCCAGCCTGTCCAGGTCCCTCTGTAGAGCCTTCCTACCCTCAAGCAGATCAACACTCCCACCTAGTTTGGTGTCGTCTGCGAACTTACTGAGGGTGCACTCAATCCCCTCACCCAGATCATTGATAAAGATATTAATCAAAACTGGCTCCAAAACTGCGCCCTGAGGGACACTGCTGGTGACCCGCCGCCAAGAAGATTTCAGCCCATTAATCACAACTCTCTGGGCACGGCCATCCAGCCAGTTTTTAACCCAGCGAAGAGTACACTTGTCTATGCCACAATTTGCCAGCTTCTCCAGGAGAATGCTGTGGGGGACGGTGTCAAAGGCCTTACCAAAGTCCAGAGAGACAACATCCACAGCCTTCCCCGCGTCCAGAAGGCGGGTCACATGGTCATAGGAGATCAGGTTGGTTAAGCAGGACCTCCCTTTCCTAAACCCATGCTGGTTGGCCCTGATCCCTTGGCTGCCTTGCACTTGCCTTGAGAGCTCACTCAAGAGCTAATCCAGGCAACAGAGAATCAGAGAAATGTGCCAACATTCATCCCTTTGAAATAGACAGCAAGAATATACTTTCTTGTAAATCAAGTCACAGCCAAGTTGGTTTTCTTATCTTATCTGAAACAAGTTTTCAAGAAATTTGATCATTCAACAAGATTTCAGTGGTAGAAATTCATTGGGAAAAAACCTCTTTTTTTGAAACTCAGGATTTTCTTGTAACAGAAGAAACTGCTGAAGCATAGAGCCCCACACACCACCCCCCCAAGCCATGCCTTCCCTTAACTAGCACTGCAGCACTCCTCTGTGCTGAGCGTGCAGGTGGTAGCAGCAGGTACAATCTTGCTTGTCCTTGGTAGTGCTGGGGAGTAATGTGAGAGGTTTCTGACTTCCATAAATATTTACCATGACAATAACAGGTGATCAGCTTTTACATATTGCCATTAAGAGAGACTGATAGTACCTAGCACAAGCTCTGCTGTAGGATACACAAGTAGAGCCTCTCCTAAGTCAGCTTTCAAGGGAGGAAGAGGTGCAATCCTTTAACAAATTTCATGTTCCTAGTCCAAGTCCCCATACACTGGGGCTAGAGCAAATTATTTTTTTCAAAGAAATGTAAACCAAAGCAAAGACTTAGCACTGAGAATTTCAGCCACGATAAATATACTAACTGCAACTGTTAAATCTTTTCAAGGCAAACTCCTGGCTTTGGACAGATTTTGATTTTGAGAAAGAAAACCGTCTAATTTTACAATAAATGCTTGTTCTGCATTTTAAAAGTTACAATACATTTAAAAAAGCTGATCATCCCTCTGCTGAAATATGTCAGTCTACAAGTGATGTTAAGTGCCCCATGGGAACCGCCTTTAGTTGTTTCACTTTTTCATGTTCTGCTACATGTCACAGAATCTCCTGGATAAAACGCTCCTTGAAGAGACAGTTTCCTTCTCCAGCAATAGGAAATCATGGCTAATGACAGGAAGACAAGCCCAATCTACAATCCTGATTTCAATCAGCGACCATCTAGTTAGTACAACTTGTGGTGACTGGAATGCAATTCAGTACACCAGAAGCAGACATCATTTTTAGGAAGAGATAAACCACGTTTTATGCAGCACTGAACAGACTGACTAGCTACACCCTGAACACAAATGGATCCTGTGATGGTTTGCTAGGAGAGAGATGCCTGCTGTTCAGTCTGCTGAATCCAGCTGAGCTGTCTGGGTCAGGCACAGTGAAGCAGGAGCAGACTTTTCATCCAACCTGAGGTAAGTCAAGCACCAGGAGAGTGCCTGGAACACTGCTGGTGTCTCTGTAGTCATATAAAATTATGAGAAAGACCACTCGTCCAACATTTATGTAGACGTGTAAATGCAAGATGCATGATGCAAGATGCAACAGCACGTTAAATTGTTTTTATTCTGGGAAAAAAATTATAAATAAATTATGTGCATACATTTTTATGGTATGAAGTTCCAAGTGCATTTGCTTTCCTTATGTTTGACATACAAGGCATACAGAACATTCACCCAAAAGATGCTGGCAAATCCCTCAAACTTTCACATGAAGAAAACATGTCTAGAAAAAGGGAAGATCTATCTCTTCAGGGACTAATGAAACAAAAATTAATTGTGCTAAAAGGTTTTGCTAGCTAGAGTATTCTGTATCAAAACTCCCCAAGCCCCAACCATGCTTCCACAGCAAGACGTACATTATATACAGTTAAAAGAACAAAAAGACATAGATGATATTGTTGAAAATATATTGATATAGCCTTATTACTTGAATCTTACAGAATTAATTTGGCCCAGAAACACTTCAGATTTTTAGAGCACCCACCAGAAAATTTGCTTGTAAGTTGTTGGCAGTAATATATGACTATCAACAATTTAAGTTGAAATGTAAAAGTGAAACTAGCAGCATTATAACCTTGTAAATTCCTTATGACACTGTTTGCTGCTATCTTTGGTTTCATTTCATTAGCGTAGTTCCTGTACCAGAATTCACAGCTACCAGCTTCTTTGGCTTATCTGGACAGCAGATCAAGGAAACTACCTCACGCCAGTCCAGGAACCCTTACTCAATGTTACGCAATTTTTAAGGGTGAAAAATGACTACGATCAAACTAAGATTGAATTCCCTCGGCAAAATGAGGAAGGCTGCAGGGACATTAGTAACACTCCTTGGACAAAGCAATTTTTTATGTGGTGGATATGCCAACAGCACACAGTCTGACTTGGTAAATTAGCCCTGCAATAGTTTCCACTTTCACACAGATTGTTCACCCATATTTACTAATACAAATGTTTTCAGACAATTAGTTTTGATTAAACAAATCTGTTTGTACAAACCGCCATGAAATCTACTTCACATTTCCATCAAAAGGAATACAGTATCATTTCTTTTCTAGTTTCCAATATTCTGAAGACTTCCTTAACATTGTATTAAAAATGTTTTTGCTAAGTAGTAGCATACCTGGGTTTCCTAGTCATTGACACAAACACTCCTCCTTACCTCAGGAAAATTCAATACAAAATTAGGTTAAGCAAATGGGAAATGACTATATGAACATAGAAGGAAAGATCTCACACACTGATCTTTCCTTCCACGTTCATACATATATATATATATATTTTTTTTTTATATATATATATACACACACAAGTATCTTTAATAGTGGGTTTATGTTATCATAGAATCACAGCATACCAGGTTGGAGAGGACCTCAAGGATCATCTGGTCCAAACTTTCTTGGCAAAAGCATGGTCTAGACAAGATTGCCCAGCAGCCTGTCCAGCCGAGTCTTAAAAGNCTTCATAAGGTTCTTCTTAGCCCACTCATCCAGCCTATCCAGGTCTTCCTGCAGGGTGAGTCTCCCTTCCAAAGTGTCCACTTCCCCACTCATTTTGGTATCATCAACAAACTGCGCCAGGGTACACTTGATCCTATCATCCAGATCACTTATGAAGATACTAAACAGCGTTGGGCTCAGTATTGATCCTTAGGGGAGCCCACTTGTGACAGGTCACCAGCTTGAAAAGGAGCCGTTTACCACCACCCTCTGGGTGCGGCCTGTCAGCCAGTTCCCCACCCACTGCACAGACCACTTGTCTAGACCCTAACGCATCAGTTTCTCTAGGAGGAGGCTGTGGGGAACCGTATCAAAAGCCTTGGAGAAATCCAGGTGAACAATGTCCACTACTTGCCCCACATCAACCAAGCAGGTTGTTACTTTGTCGTAAAAGGTGGTCAGGTTTGTCAAGCACGATTTGCCCTTGGTGAATCCGTGCTGGCTTTTCCCCAATCACTTGCTTCATTTGACTTGTGATAGCTCCCAGGAGGAGTTGTTCCATAACTTTCCTAGGGACAGAAGTGAGGCTGATGGGCCTGTAGTCTCCTGGATCCTCCTTTAAGCCCTTCTTGTAGATGGGGGTGATATTAGCCTTCTTCCAGTCTTCTGGGACATCCCCTGACCTCCATGACTTCTCAAAGATTATGGAGAACAGCCTTGCAATGACATCAGCCAGCTTTCTTAACACCCTTGGGTGGATATTGTCAGGGCCTGTCGATTTGTAGGGGTCCATCTCCTCTAATAGTTGACATACCAACTCTTCCTTCAGTGATGGTGGGTCTGTGTTTGCATCAACCTGGATTGTTGTTCCCAAGCCCTGGGGCCCAACAGTGCTGGTTAAGACAGAGGTGAAGAAAGTGCCGAGAACCTCTGCCTTTTCAGCGTTGCTGGTGACTAATTCACCTCTCCTGTTTAACAGCAGGTCAGCATTTTCCTTCTGTTCTGCTTGTTGTTTACGTACCTGAAGAACACTTTCTTGTAGTTTTTGACATCTCTGGCCAATTTCAGTTTGAGCTGAGCTTTAGCTTTTCTAACTGCATCTCTGCACACCCAGCAATGCCCTTCCAGTTCTCAACCGGTGTTCATCTGCTTTTCCATCTCTGGTACACATCTCTTTTGGTTTTGAGCAGACTCAGAAGCTTGCAGTTAAGCCAAAGGGGGTCTCTTGCTCCACCTACTTCCCTCATCTTTAATGGGGATGAACTGTTCTTGTGCTTCCAGGAGAGTGTTCTTGAAAAACTCCCAGCACTCACTAACTCCTTTATCCTCCATGGGAGCTTCCCACGGAATCCCTCCCAACTGAGCTCTGAGTTTTAAGTAACAGAAAACAGTTCTACAATACAGCATTCAAATTTGTAATTCCGTGTAGAGGACATAAAATTTGGGGAACTGTAAGAAAGAACTGAAGGCATCAATTTATTATTTTGAGGAAAAGTGTTACTACTGTTTTTTTGTAATGAATGCAAACAGTACTTTAACCTAACAGCTCTTACCTTGTTTCAATGCAAGGTCTGCTTGTAGCAGGGAATCAAAATGTAGCTTGTGGACTCAAAATTACCAGGTGATCAAAGCCCGTCCTGTGTAACACAATAGAAAATTTCCCCTGCCCTGAATAAATTCACATAACTTTCAGAATTTAGACTGGCTCAATTACTTAAACAGAAATGTACTCTTCTGATGCATTTCACCATTTAGCTTCATACTGACAGTAGCTGATGGAATAAAAATACATGTTCAAAATTTACTATGCACTAACATTTCCTTTAGACTGACTTTTAACTTCTTCCCTCTCTCTCTTTCTGGAACTTTATTTCCATGAGCAGAGGAAATGTTCTTCCGATAATAAACTAATACTAATGGCCTGGCTGTTAAAATTATTTCAGTTTAATTCAAACTCACCAGCATTTTCCTTGCAGCATGGCACCAATTATGAATAATTCACTTATTAAAGCACATGATACAATATACTTGACTGCAGAAAAAAAGTGGTACCAGTAGTCATGTGAAAATACAGATTACATTTTAAACTCGTATATAAACTGATAGGAAATGTGTTCGCTCTTTTATGTTAAGGCCACTAGGGAATTAGGAGAAATCTTATCTTATTTCTAGAGGACTAGGGAGAAAAAACATTCTAACATTTTTCTTTTAACTTGGTAATTACTAGTACCAGCTTTTTACAGCAGCAATCTATTAAAGCAGGAAAAGAAGCAGCACAGTTCTAACAAAACATTACATCAGAAAAACCCCATGCTTTCTTCAACTTTCTAAGTACAACTTGAAAAATATATGGAAAAAGTTTAGATTAGCAAAGTAAATGAACCACTGGAACAACTAATAATTTAGTGATATGTATCATGCATTGTGTATGAAATTATTAGCTTGAGTTTGTTAACAATTTTTTGTGTAATTCACATGCTCTTTGTACTTCACATTTACTTGTTATTGCAATGCACGCAGTAAAGCACAAATTCGTTACGTTTTTAGTATCTTGGTTTATTTGTGCCATGGTTTTGCTACACGTGGCAAGTATCAATGCATAGTTGGAAATATCAATATATTTGAAATATACACGAAATACTGGTAAGGAATTGTTAGGCAATTCATTTGCAATAGGTAGGTGTATCTCCTAGGTGACACGGGCTGAAACAAATATTTAACTTCTCCTTTGTTCTCTAATCTGGCTACCCACAAATTACTGCATTACAAACAACGTGTCAGTTTACCTTGAAAAGTTGTCAGTGGCCTGAACTAAAGTTCCCTAAATGTCAGGAAGAGGCGTGAGACTCTGCCATGTCTGTTTGGAGGGAGGGAGAAAGAAGTCATGTGTCACAAGTGCTTGCTACTTTCCTTAACGCATTTCTAAGTGCTGTTCACCTATTGCTGTGGTAGAACTGGTATACGAACACGACCAGAAAACCAATATTTTGCAATACAGCAGAAAATTATTTTTAAAAAACCCCACAAATATCACTGGAAATACAGAGAATGAAAATACATGTTTTTAAACTGCTGAAGATGTACCCATTAACTGATCCTTAAAACATGGTTAGAACAGTACAGTACCAATCTTAAGGACTGTTGGTGGACATATAGCTACCAAAAATGCTACAGCTACAATCTAAAAATGAGAAAGTGTAATTCTCCACTTTGTTCCTATATACATTTCCCTTTGCAACAAATCTGGATAAAGCACAAAATTATACAAAT
Source organism: Stercorarius parasiticus (assembly GCA_013396915.1). Classification (NCBI taxonomy): domain Eukaryota; kingdom Metazoa; phylum Chordata; class Aves; order Charadriiformes; family Stercorariidae; genus Stercorarius; species Stercorarius parasiticus. Next base: position 51,548 of record VWZL01005649.1, on the reverse strand, counting down.
ATTATACCATGAATCTAGAACACAGAAAATTTTCTACATGGATTTAAGTGTTCACTTCTTGGACAAAATATATTAATTATTGGCACGTCATAGTTGACTGTTTAAAATACATGTTGGAGGTAAATGAACGAGCAACGCTCCTCCTCTACTAAACCATCATGCCTTTGGATGAAAGACAGTTCCTGCTCTGAGGGCTCTACAGCAAGACCCTTCTGTTTTTGGGAAACTTTTACATACTGTAAAAGACAGAAATCAACAGTATGAGGACAATCCTGTAAGGACTGTTCCGCTTTTCTGGTCTTTACAAGAAAAAAGACTTTTATTCATTTTATAATAAAGGCTAAACAGGCCCATTGTATTGTCAGACAAGTTTCCATAAGCATACATTCCTTTTGTGGGAGGGCACATTTTAAAAGGGTGAAGCGCTTTCTATATTAGCTTAATGTGCAGCAGAGAGACTTTAGTACTTTGCATCCAAAGAAGGTCTCTGGTACCCATTAAGCCAGCCATCCCAGCTAATATTTTCTGTAATTTTTTGTACTTTATACTAATATAAATTTACTAATGTAAATGTAGTATCAACACATCACCTAAGCTTTGCAATCTCTGATAAGTTTGAAGTTCAGCACATGCTACCCTATATATGCTCTTCCATAAAAACAATCCCTTTTGATAACTATTCATCACAAACTGGAATAATTAAGGCCCCATGTCCTTAATGGGCAATGTAGTTCAATGAATAGAAAATGAAAGAACCACAATTTTTAACAGATATTTCTCCGTTTGTGCACTGTAAACTACAGAAGAGCTTAATTTTCACTTTGGGACTTCTTCTGAGAAATTTCTGCAAATGGCAACTGTTGCTTTGAATAGTCCACAGTGCAAATTACTACTTCTGTATAATAAGAACACATTTTATTTTACAATAATAAAGATGATCTTGCACTTCTTAATGAAAAATAGTGTTTATGAATACAGCAGTAAGGTCTTTAAGCAAACTCACATTTTGAGCAATTCCTGCATCTTCCCTAAAGCTTATGTTTTACTGTAATAAATAAGTTTGCCTATACACAATCCTTAAATATTTACTAAAATTCCTTAGTTCCAAATTAAATAATATTCATAATTAGTATATTTTAAAAATTTGGTAATTTGGCCAAGACACATAATATGTAACCAAACCGTCTTCTCCTTTCTGATCACAAATAATAGCTAGTAATTATCTGCAAATTGAGTACCAAGCAACTACAGAAGAATAGAATTCAGCAGAAACACTATATGATAGCAATGTTCAAAGAGATGCAGATACACGGTTGCACATTTCTTTTAAAACAGTGGAATACAAGAGTCCAGGAAAACAAACAAATAAATTTAAAAGGCTAACTGATGTTTTTAGAAGTGCCATACACTACCACATTCTCACTAATACTTAGGATTTATATAGTACTTTACATTTTTAAAGTGCTATACAAATCCTATCTAGAGGAAACGTACTATCTAAAGGCAGAATTCAAATCCAAAGTGAATGGTGATCAGATGAATGGCATTGTGACAGTAAGATGTAATGTAATTACTACAGAGAGAGACTAAGTACTTCATAAACCAGCTAGCTACGCGTGAATTATAATGGAAGACCACAAATTTTACAAGGGGAATGCATAGGTATAAAATTATTACTATTCATTATATAGGTTTCTATGACCACAAGGAATTGACAAAGGAGCTGTAACTGGCTCCACGGGCTTAAAATGCCTAACTCAGAAGTTGTAGGAAACGTAAGGAAACCACTTCAGTGATAAACAGACAGCATATTTCAAGTGCTAATACAAACATCCTTTAAGAGCCATCATTCTTATACATCAATGTGGATTCCATGTTTTATAGACATTAATTCTCTAGTGCCTGTTAAATACATAATAAATGAACATAGATGAGGTAAAGATGCTGTAATTGCCACATACAGCCAATATGGCAAAGGAGGAGTTTTTCCAAATGGGCAGATCCAGAGGCCATGACGAATCCCATCACGGACGTGATGAGAAGTCCAGGATATAAACAACATCCAGGGAAGAAAGCACCATGAATCCTTAAGCCTGAAAAGGTGCATAATAAACTTTAATGTCAGAGCGACAACAGGAATCACAGTAGAACAATGAAGAAGCGGTCTCTGTGGAAGAGTCAGAGCAGCCTGCAGAAAAGAAAAATATAATTGGCAATGGCTACAGTCGTGACAAGAAATGTTTCATGGATGTTTACGGTTGTATTATCAAGTGGCTAAGTGGAAGTGCGAAGAAAAAACACACTGTTCCTTCCCACTGTAGTTGATCAAAATCAACAATGACTATTTAGATGTATGAGAGCTGTGTGCTGCCCTGTCTCTCTATTGCATGAAATGAATCATACATCCTACTAAGCACTACTGACAGCAAAACAGGGAGGGAGAGGGATGAGGCATGCTATTTGTCATATAGTCACGTGGCATACAGGAACTTGTATAGTCTGCTGCACTGATTACATGTATTTAATTTCAAGATAATTAAAAGGAAAGCAACCACGCAATATTTCTGAAATATTTAATATGCTTTACTTGAAATATTTCACGTTTTAATGGAATTTACTTTTAAAAATACATCCTGTATTATACTACAGTTAGCACTCATGAAGTTGTTTTAGTTGGACAGTATCTAAACAGAATAGTAATTTCCAATACAACAGAAATATGATCTAAGTTACATGTATTTTGATTGCCTTGACACAGTGTTCTTTATGGACAGACGAAAGACAAGTTCAGAAGCCAACATCTGAATCATTTGTGGCTGGGGCTTTTATACCAACAACTTGTTTAACGTTACCTCAGTTGAAAGCCTGATATTTGGCTTTAATTAAAGTGAATGTCTAGAAGCTGAGACTAAATTTAGCCATTTTAAGAAGTGATAATTATCAGTTTAATATACATACTGGAGACAATATTCCAGATGTACTTACTAGAAACAGTTAGAACTATCTCCACAAATTCAAAGATAGTAAAAAAAAAAAAAAAAAAAAGTAATGTTTTGGATTTCTAAGCAACAGGTAAGCACATTCTTGTTTCTGGAAGCACAGGAGAAATGACAGCACATTACTATGAGATCTATAGAGGCGTTGATGTAATGTTAATTGTCTCCAGTTAGATACTGGTGAACATTTGGAAAGGCTGCAACAGGCACCAGAGACTTACCCTTTGCACATGACAGTGCATCTGATTGTTATGTTGAACACATCCCTCACTGCATCTACTGCAGAAAGCAAACAAAGCATTGCTACAAGACACCAGCCAGTAACCCATTATTGCTTCAGTTGTGTTAACTGTTGCAGGATTCAACAGCTACAGTGGGACTCTGGAATAACTTCACCAAGTTTTCATGGATAATTTCGACAGCTGCTTGGAACCGTGTCTTCTCTGTAAGCAAATTTCATTGTAGCCAAGAAATACAGAGATGTAAACTTACACACTACTTTGGAATATAACAACCTATGCTTTAAACCAAAGCCAGCATTATAAGGCTTGCAGAAAGCTTTGCTCTGTTAGTTTCTCACCACATGCTTCTCTGTGACTCTCTCAACCAGGTGATGGGATTAAAAACCTCACAAAGTGTCTTAACAACTTTTAACTGTAATAATAATAAATCAAGTTAAATGGGTGCAAAGGGTATATTTTCTACAACTTCATTTCTGTTTCGTACAAGCACATTGTTCACAGATTGAAGTAGAAAAATCTTGGATGGAGAAATTGTTAATCGCCTACCCTACAATGATAGTCAGATTTCTGTTACTGTCAGCGAGAGCCTACGAAGTGCATACTAGCCTAATTTTGAAAAACCGCGCTGGATGGTGATACATTCTGGCATGTATCCTATTGACTGGTCACTATTTATGCACTTTGAAAAAATCAGTGGCAAAGTATAAACAAGTCTTTTCCCTCTGCCCTATGGAGGTTAGATGCCAACAGCAACACAATGAGTAAGGAGAATCTGAATGTTAATTATGGATGCAACTTATCAGTATTAGTTCCAACCTTTATCCAGTTTTGGGGAGGTGATGCTTAAATTTTTTTCATACAGGATTTTAGATGGCAGGGTTGTTCATACAGCAACCCTGAGCACTCAATTTTAGCAAGATAAAACCCTATTTTCTAACTGCAGTACATTCATTAGGCTTCTGAAATGCTGTTGCCCAAGTTCTGGGAGAAGAATAGTCTGTTTTCTCTTTTACATTCTGTACCTAGAGGAACATCTAGATCCTTGAGTTGCCAAGCCCAAGAGACAGACATGTATTTCTATTTGGCAATATAAACTTCTTCTCCTAACAGGCAAATATGTTTGCCTTTATAAATCACTGGATCTTAAAAAAAAATAAAATAGTACAAGCCTTTTCTGCCTTAAGCCCCCGGGAAAAATATGATCATGGTTTGTGTAGATTCAGGGGAAAGCCTACCATAAGAGAGACCAGGCTGCTGTTGCAAACAGAATTTATTCACAACACAAATTCCCTTGGCTAAGTGTTCGATCAGGTGCAAGATCTTCTTGAAGTTCCTGCTCCTGCAGCCCCTCTCACACACTACAATGAGCAGCTGGAGACAGGAAACAACAATTGCATGCAGGAGACTGCAAACAAACTTTTTGCTTTAATGCTCAAAGATACACCACGGAATTTATGTAACTACATGGGGTCCCCCACTCATATTTCATGATGCTTCTCAAGCCTGAAGTCCTTAGTTTTGAGGTCAATCTATAAATTCAATATTAAATTAATTGTGTGTTTGCAAAGCTTATTCTCTAATTCCAGAAACGCTCCTGTGCAGCCCAGGTTGGTCAGCAGTGACACATTAAACAGCCGTGTTATGTATGTTTGCAGGTACTATCTTGTTTGCCACTGACGGCATCCTCTACACTTTTAGAAGCTGGTGAGTCTTAAGCAGCAAGCTTCTGTACTTCTGTTCTGCAGCATGAGTTTTTGGGCTACAATCCTGGGGGACACTGGGAGCAGCCCATCATGCTGTTGTTTATCAGCAATGCTGTGTACGATGGCAGGCTGCAGTAACTTTCACCTTTAGAGGTAGTCAATGAGACAGATTCTTCAAACGCGGATACTTACATTCTTCTACACTTGTGTGCATATAATATACAGTAAAAACTACACAGAATACAAAGAACTACAAATTCGAAGTAGCAAAGTCTTTGTAGACTTTATACTCATTGCAAAAATAAAGTGGGCAAAAGGGCAGATCACATGCTACTTGGTACACAAGCATTTATCAGGCTAAACATATAAATACCACAGGTGACTATTTACCCTGAATACTCCAGAAAAATAACGATGACACTGTGAAAAACAGCCCAATAGCCAAATAATCCAAGCAGTGAGCTGCGTCAGCAGGAACAGGAATAGATGACTGCAGTAGTGTGAAGGCAGCAACTGGAGGTAGAAGGCAATACTGCCTTGTGCTGCATAGAAGGGTTACTTCAAAAAAGTAATTAGTCACCAGATTTAAGAGTGATGATGGAGAGTTTTATAGATAATTGTGTAGAGTAATATGAAAAATACTATTGTTATAAATTAGTAATAGTGGTGTGGTTAGTTAATTAGACTTAATTTATTAGTTACTTCGTAATGTGTTGCATAAGCAGTAAACACTGTAGTCTCTTAAATCAGTTATTCTCAATCCTGCAATCTAAACAGGATGAACTAGAATAAATATGCAGTAAAAAAGAATCCCACAAAGTAATAAATTACATAGGCATAGGCAATAGCCTAAAATTATGACATGAAACTGAAAGGTGCATCATATTAAGCTGAGTAAAGAAAAATCACATATTAAAATCAGCTAGCCAGGCAACAACACAGGTGAGAAGTTTATGGGGATTACATTATATCACAAACTAAAAAAACTCTGATGGCATTGCAAGGAGACATAAAACCTGTAACAGATTTTTTTTCTTCTTAAAAAGACTAAAGTGTTGTATGCATGTGGCATTAAAAGGAATTAATCTAAGCTATTTGGTTCATATGAAGTCTCACCTGAAATACTATACACAGTTTGGGACAGGACCCTTTAAAGATAATTTAGCAATCCAGAGGAGACAAGAAAAATGCAAAGAGGTTTAGAAAACATAAATCCAGGCCCGTCAGATTTTGTTGCAACTTATTTAGTCAAGAAGAGACAAAAAGTCTCTTCTTGACTAAATAATGGTTTTGCAAGTTGTAAGAGTAATGCTGTTACTGCTGTAAGGGTCAAGAGACCTACACAGGATATTGTTTACAGATAAACACCTTCTATTAGCCTAGTTAATGTATGGAAGGGGAGGAGTTTGTAGGCAAATGACTATGAAAAAGCCTTTGGGCATCTTGCTTTCTCCTATCAGTTTGGCTACTAAAGGGCTATACTTCTACCTGAAACATCTTGTATTTCTGATTTCAAAAACGTTTTTGCGGAGAGCACAGCAATCAGCTGTATTTTGCAGAGAGACCTTCATGAATAAGAAAACAAGATCTAACTGTTAACATCAATACTTTAGCCTGGGTATTAGAAAAACAATTGCTAGCTGCTTGGGAAGTGAAACAACACAGGAGAAAATTAACTCATGAAATTGCAATAATTTGCTTTGTTTGGGATATTACAGATAGGCTACACAAATGTTCTCCATCATGGAAAGTGTAAGCATATTCAACCTTGCCTCACTGAAGGCAGTGAAAAGACAGGTGACCTCGCAATTCTATGAAGCAATGCAATACTCAACTTTCTAAACAGACATTGTTGAAGAGTGTCACCTAGTGGTCATAAGAAAAAATACTGGTAATAATCTTAAATGCAACAAAAAGCAGCAATAAAATTTTAACAATACTTTATAATAACTAGCCATTCGTTACTTGCATTTACTGATTTTAAAATAAGAAAATACACAAGAATAATTACAAATTTAAATGCTATAGCAAAATGTTAATATTGTAAGACTCACTAGACAACCAAACTAATCTTCCTTTTATTTATATAGTTTTATAATATTACAGTATTTACATACGCAAAAAGTACAGAAAAGGGGAAAAGTAGGGACTACATAAGGAGGAGCAACACTAGGCACCAGCACATGCTGGAGGCTCACGGGCTGTAATGCGGTTTCGAGGAAATTCAAATTGTTGAAGAATAAGTTGAAAATGAGCCATCAACATGACCTTGTGGCAAAGGCGGCCAGTGCTATCCTGGGCTGCATAAGGAGTGTTGCCAGCACGTCGAGGGAGGTGATACTTCTCTTTCTCCTCAGCACTAGTAAGGCCATCTCTGGAGTGCTGAGTCCAGTTCTGGGCTCCCCACTATGAAAGACACATGGAACTACTCGAGATCGGGTCCAGAGAAGGGCCAGTAAGATCATGAAGGGACTGAACATCTTGCATATGAAGAAAGGACAGACTGTGCAGCCTGGAGAAGAGACGGCTCAAGGGAGTTCTCATCAAGGTTTGCCAATATTTGAAGTGAGGGTGTAAAGAGAACAGAGCCAGGCTCTTTCCAGTGGTGCCCACTGACAGGGCAAGAGACAACGGGCACAGACTGAAACACAGGAGGTTCCTCCTGAACATAGGGAAACACATTTCCACTGTGACAATGACTGTGTGTGGGAGCAGGTTGCCCAGAGAAGTTGCGGAGTCTACATCCATGGAGATATTAAAAAATTGTCAAGACGTGACCAACTGGTTCTAGGTGAGCCTGTTCAGCAGGCTTTGAGAAGATGACCTCCAGAAGGCCCTTCCAACTGCAAACACCCTGCAATTCTGTAAAAATCCCCTCTTTGTCAAATACAAGGGGGAAACTGACCAAATGCTCAAATAGGAAAACATCTTTTCCCTACAACAAATTGTGATATTGCATGTAAACAAAAACTATTTTCCCATCGGAAGCCTGATTTTTACATCTCAACTATACGCATTTAGCTGTCTCCTACACATTTAAAAAAAACAGGTAAATGATTTTGCATTGTTCTTCTTTAATTAAAGGATTACAAAGAACAGCAATTTTCCCTCCACCTCCTTCCTTCCTCTGCGTCCTAGGAGCTATTTCCTGTCATTACGAGCAAACTGGAACAGGAGAAAGAAGGTGAAACGGTCAAACAACTTAAGGTATGCTCTGGTTGAATGGATACAGATCAGTATCTTCCCCTTCTCCTGTGCAGGTCCATCCATAGGTGAGGGTGTACATTTCTGGGGAGGGGAGAGTAAGTAGCATGTATGTATACATATGCTACCAACACCAGCATAATCAAACCATGAGGACTTGTGTTGCTGAGCAAAGCAAACCCTCGATAACAAGCAGAGGGGCAGGGCTGTAGCTATGGAGACCAAGAGGTAGCTGGGAGCACGGAGTGTCTGCTTGAGGTATGAGATCTGGAGGTCACTGCTAAGAGAACAGTGGCCAGGGCTGGCACCGCCAGAGCTTACACAAAGTGCAAACTATTCAGACCATCTATCAGAACTCTGGTAGTGCCACAGTCGTGCCCCACGTTGGGCGCCAATAAATCTGTCGTGGTTTGGCCGGATTGTCCAATCAGAATGACAGATGGCCCTCCTCCCATCTCCAAAGAGAGGAGAGGAAGAGATAAGGAGATTTACGAGTTTAGAAAAAGAACTAAACTACTATAATGAAAATAATAATAAATAAGGAAATAGTAAATAATAATAAAATAATAAAAATAAAAAAAAGTATATGATGTATACAAAACTGTATCCAACTCCCAGGATGACGATCGCATCACCAGCAGGCATAGGGAATGTCCCAGACTGGAGTCAGCGACAAACAGGGGCTGAATTCTGGATCTGGGGTCAGGAATGCTCAGATCAGGATCACAGGCAGATGAACAGACAGGATCCTCCTCAGACGTTGGCCATTGAAGAAAGAGACTTGACCTTTTGATCCCTCAGCTTTTATACTGAGCATGATGGGATGGAATACCCTGTTGGTCAGTTTTAGGTCACCTGTCCTGTCTGCTCCTCCCTGCAGGTGGGATCCCCCTCTATGCTTTTCCGCTTCCCACCCTCTAAGGGGCAAATAATGAAGTTATCTGACCTTGGTTGTTATAGCAATAAGTATAAGCAAGAGCCTCTCTGCCTACCATTGCTTGGTATAATCAGGTCTTACCACTCTTGAGAGTGAACAGTTTCTGAACAATATGCTGTTAATTTCAGAGTTTAGTCAGTCAGAAGAGCCCCAGATAAAAAGTAAAATTGCAAAACAGAAAACTGGTTCTGTTTTACTTCAAACCAGGACAACTACACAGAACAGACTGTTGTGGTCAGCCAAAGCTGGGTGTTGTGTTTGAGGCAAGCAAGACAGGGATCTATGTATGCGTATGGAAATGGGAAAGCGGAACAGGACACATCTAAACCACTGGAGAATCACTGAAAAAGAATACCATAACCTGGTAGTACTAATCCTAGTGAGAAATTCTGTCCCAACAAGCAGTTCTGCAAATGGATGACGATCACATATACTCCTTAACAGGAGCCAATTCACCTTTTAACTTTTATTAACAAGTTTGACACTTTTTTATTATTTTTTTTTTTTACAGGGAGTTATATTTAAGGGCAAACTCAGATTGCCTTTTTAAAATTGACAGCTCATATATAGCTTATTTTTGGGACAAATATTTAGGGCTGGCTAAAATCAAATGTACTGCTCAGTAGGAGTGAATGAAATCAAACAGCAGCTGGATTATCTGTCTTCCAGATATTTCTACCCCATATTGTAAACAGAAGTGAAATAATCCACTTTATACACAAAGTGTGCGTGGCAGCACTTAATTGTTTAACAAAGCAACTTTGTGATACACATAGGATAGCATGTACAAGGGCTTTCAGAACCTTGTAAGGAGCAGAACTTAACAGTAGATGTAAAATATTTTTAGGGCTTTTAAAATCCTAACAGTTGCATACAAATATAATTCCCATATATCTGTTAAAAATTTATCCAATAAAAGTATCATTGGAACTTCTTTGTTTAGGATACAGTAGAAGAACAATAAAGTAAACAGTGATTAAGAAAGAAAATAAACTATCACTGATCTATTGACTTACCTTTAATGACAGGGACCCAGCAAAAAAGAAGTGGTCCACGTCAATGACGGAGGCGAGGAAGCCAGCCAGAGTGACCTCAGTGAAGTCACTTTTCTTCCTGAGTCCAATCACTATTGCCCACGACCACATTCCTAGTATACCATGCACTGCATTATCAGAGAAGGCTCGGAGCCAGTCATTTTGCTGAATGAAGGAAAACTGCAGAAGTCTGTCTGCTACAAAGCAGAATATTCCCAAACCCAGACTAGAAATAACTGAAGCTGTGCTCAAAGTTTGGAGAAGAGCATGTGCCTTGTCAGTCTCAGATGCCATGGCAAAAACCATGTCACAGCACATAAAATGTCATCAGGATGTACACTGTGCATTGTCCTTTGTATCGTCAGTTATTCTGTAAATGTCACAGAACAGAAAGAAAATTATTAAAGACAAAAATCCATTAGCACAAGCATTTGTTATCACAGCCACAACTAAGGATAAAAAACACAAATTCAATGCTTGCACTTAATATTCCTAGGGAATTTTTTATTTCAATTAAGTTAGTTTGTTGACTTTAACACTACAGCTCTGAATTAAAACACCCTGTTTTAATCAGAACAGGCACCTTTGTAACATGGAAAGCTCTAACTTCACTTTCTGAAATCTTAAATTTTACAAAATATTTTCAAACATGTCTGTCGTAATTTGAAAGTAAAGGCATTGTTACTAGCATTAATAATCACTTAAAACTCCTTAAAAACTACTTAGGTTCTGTAACTGTTGTGAAACTCTCTCATATAAGGTGATTTCTTGGGAATAATTACTGTCCTTAACTGCCTGACATCTCGAAAGAAATTCCAAAAATTGTTCAGGATGTTAAAGACACCTCGACCCCACTCCCAAGAAGAAATTACAGGATACTCAGATTTCTGTGATAACATTAAAAAGAACGCTTCTGAATTAAAACTCCTCATATAAATTATGTATTCCCTAGCTTTGTTACGTTAAACGCACTGAGAAGCAGTCTTTGAAGGACAGTATTAATTTTAACTGTCATGCTCTTCTGTCTTTTTGGGCAGCCATGGGGACAGACCACAGTTCCAAAATCTACATCCTATCTAGAAATGGATTCTTCCCAAGAGGTTGCTATTTCTATGCAATTCATTAAATCTTGATAATCCTTCTTCATACAAGTCTATCAGGTAAATTTTTACTCTAAATGGGCTTTTTATGAGTGTGCTAGACTTGAAAAATTAATACAATGTTGACACGTAACAGTTTATGATTTTAAACACACTATTGATTATAAGCCCCAGAAAATATAAAATGTTTCTTCCAGATTATTTACATGCCTGTTTATTGTAGAACTATCCACAAGATATGACTACTGGCACTGATCTTTGTAGAAAAAAAAAGCCCACTGAATCATTTATTTGGAAAACGTTAAAAAAAAGAGAAGAAAGCATGAAAAATACATGGAGTTTGCACACTGATGAAAAAAAGTGGGTCACGTTTAGAGTCTGTTAACCATGACTGTGCCTCTTCTGAATGAACACGTAGACACAAAGTATTTCCTGAAACACTGAACTGCCACTTTCTGGTGGGTGACTTTACAAGATAAAGCACCTTTCTGAATAAATTCCATTCTAAGGAACAAACGGTGATCTCCTCACAAATCTTTCCTCTATACAACCATCACGTCAGACTAGATTTTATTTAAAATCACCATAAAAGCTGTGTAAGAATCCATTCTGTGAAGGGTTGATGTAGCAACATGCCTTTAAAAAGCACACCAGTATTCAGAATCAAACTTACCCTGGCACTGGGAGAACATATTTTTTCCATTGCAGTTGCCTTATTCCACTAGCAAACGTGGCCTATGCTTCAGTGTTGAGGCTCTGTGCTTTCTGAATCCAGTCTGCCCAGTTCAGTACAGGAAAGACCCAACAACATTTGTTCCATCCTGAAGAAATCAAGTCATGCAGCAATAAGCACCAATACTACACAGACCTCTTCAAACTCTCTACAAAATCAATTTCAGCCAGGACTTAGAAGCTCTGTTAAAGAAAGCACGAAAAAAAGACCACAAAACAAGAGAAGGGCACAAATAAAGATGGAACAAGATAATACAATAATAAAACTCAATGTCCATAAAGTCAGAAAAGGGCACTTCCAGCCTTCTAAGTAACTGCATTTCAAAATATAGAGAGATCTATTTTAGCAGATTATTCCTTGTACCTCTGTGCCTGAAAGATTCCCACATAATGAAAAAATTATAAGTCATATTCAGGGATCTTTTTTTAATTTCATCCCATCAGTTAGCAACCTTGGAATAGATAAAGAGACCTATACATTCAAATAGTAACAGAAGTCTGCATCAGTTCTGTGGCAGGCTTACACTACTTTGCTATGGATATTATTAACGTGCAAAAAGTACACAGGAAAAGTAAAATCCAAAATTAGTATGATTTCAGAATTATGTATCATGAAATAAAGGTAACAATGCCAACTGGAAAACAAGAACAATATGTGAATGAGTGTCTTTGAGACAGAATGAAGAACAGAAAGCAAAAACATGGCTTCAGACTACCCTTAGTCAAGAGCCATGTTCATGGCAGAACCATTCATTTTAAATGTCTGCCTCTGCTGCCTGTTATAGACTAAAATGACTGCTCGCTGTGTAAAAACCAAGTAACATTCCCAGGTACAACGGCATAGATATAAATATTCTGCAGATCAAGAGTGAAATCATACTAGAAAAAAGAAAACTGTTCAACCAAAATAACCTCTGAAATTAACATTTTTAACATAAAACTAGAAACCGTATTTTTTGTCTGAAAAATAATGGCTTTCAGATGGTTTACAAAATAGCACAATAAAGTGTCATAGGTTTTCTATCCTACAAATCTCAGAAAGTGTAGTTGTGGAGCTTACATTCTTGTTAAAACAGAGCAGTAGGAAATAGATGTATAACACAAGAATGCTTAGAAACCTACTGGTGGTCAGCCCAGTTAACATACTGAAGGAAAGATTTAGGTTGGGTTTACACAAAACACATGCACACAACAGCTGACGAGTAACACCACTTAAGAGTTGTTATTTCTCATGACATTTTTATACGAGATGAAGCGTTATGCATAATCTCCACCTATACCCACAAAATGCAATTTTGCTAATGTACTTAATTTCATTCAAGGAAATTATAAAAATAATTTTAACAAATGCACAGTTACCATTATAAAGTACTGACACAAGAAGAGATTTAGATCAAAGCCGTAAACATGCATTTGGGGAAACAGCTGACACTAAGAGGCCTTTCAACTCATGCTGTAAGAGCAAACCAACAATTCAATGGCCAAAATTATCATTTAGAAATATTACTCTCCAAAATTTTTGTCCCAATTTTGCAAGAAGTTATCAGGTACCTGAATACATATAGTAATTTAATGCACTAAATTAGTAGAATTATGTACTTTATGCAATAAGTCAAAAGATCACAGTAGTCCTTTATTATTTTATAATCTCCTAAAGAAACATTATTTGATATTAGACGCTAATTTGTACGAAAAACTCTATAAAGTACAAGTACCATTTAAGACAAAAGCTCAAACATTTAATGTGTTACCTCATGTAAAAGCAGATCCAAGCCTAACACAATCTGTGAAGACCTGATAATGCTAATATTTTTTTGTCAGATAATTTATAAGCCATTATTGGGGCTGGAGAGTGTACAGAGGCTGAAGAGGAAAGAGGACAAAAGCACGCAAGAAACCGGTAGCACTTCACCAAGATATCGAGGAACAAACTGAACTAAAGCCACAAGGAAATTGGACAAACCCACCCCCCATAAAATCAGAATTTAATTAAAATTGTTTACATCAGAGACCGTAAAGTTTGATGACCAAGACACCAAGATGCAGACCTTCTCCTTAATGAGTTCTCTGGAACTGAGAGGTATCGAAAAGAAAAAGTTGAAAGAAATACCCTAGAAATATGTAGTGAACAGAACACAGTACTACCCCGTGGAAGAAGGAAAAGAGTTCAAAGAAATATCCTAAAAATATTTAGTAACTAGACACACAACAGAGTACTATCCAGCAGAGGAAAAAAAACCATTTGTCACCCTACACAAAAAAAAAGGAAAAAAGAAAAAAAAGCATGAGCACTTTACGTACTACCCTCATTAACTACAACAGCATCCCGATCATAAACGGCTAATCCAATTTAAGATTAAAACACAATCGGCATGTGCAACTCAGCAGGGACGAAGGCAGGGCAGACACACGGCGGAGAAAACGTTAAAAAATAGCAGAGAGATCGCCAGCAGTTTTTATGCCTTGGGGGAAAGGGTCCGCTTTGCCTCAAGCAACCAGCCATCTCTTCCGTCATTAAGAAATAAAAACGTACTGTCATCTTCGTGAGGAGAACCCCAGCCCGGGCGGCGGAGGCGGGAAGCCGCCCGCCGCCGCCGTCCCCCCTTCTCCCAACCCTTCCCGCCGCCCTCCGCTCCCACCTGAAGAGCTGCCGCCACCGGTCGCCTCCTCCGCCCCATGAGGTGAAACGCAGGCGCCCTCCCCGAACCCTCTTCACCGCAGGGCTAGCAGGCATGCGTGGCCGTGGTGCAGTCTGGGAGCGGCGCGGCTGAGGGGAGCCGCCTCACTCCTCCCCCGGTGAGGGGAGCGGGGCTCGGTTGTGAAGGAATTTTTTTTTAAGAAATAAATAAAAACGGGCTTTGCGTATTCACAACGGCGTCGGATAAAGCGCTGGAAGAGAAACCAGCGGTAAAAGGCTAGTATTTTATCACTAATGATACGGTGTGACACCAGGTGACAGGCCACACACCACGAAGGGCTGAAGAGGCTTTAAATAAAATATTTATTTACCACAAAACAGTAGAGTAGAAAGCGTTTGAGAAACTTTTAATTCAATATTAGAGTACTTAGTGTAAGCTTCTGAATAAAAGCACGTTTTTACAATTAAAACTGCCTATCCCCACCCTAGTCACTTGAGCAGTTTAAGCTGCACAATCCTCTATAAAATTAAACCATTTGAACAAGACATTCCTAGAGTTAAAAGCGGCACTGTCACGTCAGCCCTGATGTACGTACTATTTCACCCGTTCTTTTTGCCCATCCCACAACATGCAACCGCAGCGTTACAAGACTTTGCGTGGCCGCTGCGGTGTTAGAATAGCAACTCATCCCTCTCTCGTCAGCCTTCCTTCCCCCAGAACCTCACAGTCACCTCGGACATAGCCAGGAACAGGGCAGCGGACACAGCTCTTCGCACGCTGTATCCGTGAAGCTTCATTTCCCAGCAGCTGCGAGCAGAGACTCAATATCCTGAATTACTCTAGAAGTTTTTTCCAAAGCCTCCAAGACACACCCTTCACCCATTTCTTCCGGCTGACTCCCGTTTTCTGTTTTTCTGACAGCAATGCCAGATGGGTTGGTTTTTGCAGCAGGTGTCCTTTCCAGAACATTGCTATTATCCAATAAAACTAGTGTTATTTTGTTAAGAAAAAAAATAATAAATCAAACTCTTCCTCCTAATGAGAAAAGTACTTCTCCATATTCGTACTCATCATTCTGCATTGCAAAGTCTAACATTTCATAGCATGGTAATTACATAAAGCTAAAAAATAAAAAAGTTTATTACTTAAAATGTCTACAACATTTATAGAAAATGGCTCCAAGACTTCAATTTATCCAAACGTTACTTTAAAAAAGGAGCTATCTGATGTCACACTGCACAGTTAACAGCATGCATGTTTCATACTAATAAAATCGAACACTGGCTTAAAGACAATTACAGAGTGGCTTTAAGCACATGCAGCGCAGCACAATTTTTTGAGCTGTCTGAACACAATGGAACAATTCTGAGCTATCTAATAGAAACAGAAAGGTATTGTACTACAACAACAAGCCCAAAGGCAACTGCATCATCCCTCTTCCAGAAACAGATCAGCAGATGAGTGTTAACAAAACTAATGCAATACCCATTAAAGGGCTTTCTTTTTTGGTGAGTTTTTATTTCAGTTTTGCACTCTGCCGCTACTTTTGTTTCTGGTGCTGCGATGCAGGAGTTGGACAAGATAAATGATAAATAAGAAAACAAATAATGGCTTAAAAAGATAAGTTTAAGAAGTGGGTAAGACAGTAAAAGAAGGTGAGAATAGGACAGAGAGACTTTAATGATTTCAAATGCGGATTTGAATATGCAGATGAACAGCAGAATATAAACGTGAAAAATCTTTACATCTTTCAAAAGGATACAGGTAAATCTCTGTATTTTTTCAAGCTCGGCATCAGCAGACCTGTCCAAGAAAATAAGGATTATTAACTGATTTAGTATCATAAAACTTCTCAAATATATTTTCTACCTCAGATTTTAATTTTTAATAGTTTCCAGCAATACTGAAAATTAGATGAGCAAAATCCCAAGTGAAAATATGTTTTATTTTTGTCTTTCATACCACTAGTCAATGGCTGCATGTCAATCACTTGTGTTTCCAAAAATCAGGGCTCTGTTCTAAGAATAGTCTCTTTGCTATATATAAATATAGATATAATTTTAATTTCATCAGCTATTGAATCTGCTATAATTTGCATAGCAAGTGCAAGTATAACTGATTTCAGTTAACACATTTTTAATGCTCTTATATGTTTGTATATGACGTCAGTAGACCTTTGGTCACCTGCATGTATTGGAAAGGACAAATACATGAGCAAGAGATATAAGCATCATTTAGCAGTTCAAAGTACTGTTTTGAACTGCTTGCTGTTCTGTTACAAAGACGCCATTCGTAGTTTAGTTTCTCTTTCTCACCTTGCAAGATACTACCTCTGTAACATTAATCCTCCTTTGGCAAAGTCACCATAATTCTGATTTTTAGGTAAGGCATGCAGAAGCGCAATGAAACAAACTTCACCTAGAACTCAACTTACCCCTTTAAAACACTGAAAGAAGAATATGAAAACACACAAAATAAAGGGACTTAACATTTTCATTTTTTAACCCTTAGGAAATGCAGTCTACAAAATTCACAGTTTATAATCTTTTGGAGTTTTATTTTCAACATTATTTGTAGTCATTTATTCAGGATAAAGATTAATACCAATTTTCTTCAGTTACAGAGCGTGCCTTATGTTCAGGAATCTCCTTCCTTTCATTAAAACTTTTGCACCATTCTGTTGCTGTTCTGATGTACCTATTTTAACAGAAAAATTCACAAGAAAGTAATTATTTGTATGAGAAACAGACTATTAATTCAAGCAAAAAACTGAAGGCATTAAGCGATACACCTGGATCTGAAAGAAAAAGACATGATTCAAAACCCAGCTTTTTCTCTAGGTTTCCTTGCCATTTTTTGATTCTCGCTTTTTGTCTAAAATCTCCTTCATATTTAAATCTATTCAGTTAATAGAAAATTATAACAAAGATCTATGATTTGTAATGAATAGTGCACAAATGTTAATTCCTGTTTGTGAATATCTGCTTGCTAAAATGCAGCACAGTAAGCTGATGATGATTCCCATAATGAGGCTGTAATTAGAGGAAGCAGATTAGAGACAGCAATCTGCAGGCAAAGGTCAATAGCTGTTATAAAGCAAAAACTGGATAAAGTGCTACCCAGTTCTATATACCAGCTCTACACAGGACAAAATTATTTTTTTTCTTATCCACTGATGTAGGTGCCAAGTAGCAGCTGTAGTTATTTTTTTAAAAAAAACATACTGTAACAATTATACTGGAATGACAGCATTGCAGTGATCCCTAATCTTTGACAGATATAACATGGGGCTTTTATCATTATGTGATT
>VWZL01005649.1:10853-33627 GCA_013396915.1 Stercorarius parasiticus | reverse complement strand
TTTGTCTTTTTGTGTGTTGTCCACCCCCCCCCCCCCCCAGTATATGTTCAGTAAATGCCATTTCTTCATATAAAAGGATTTGCACAGAATTCCTTTATATTTAACTTTAAATTCTTTAAATTACTCATACCTTTCATAGATTCCAGGGTGACTTATTTGTATCAGCTGCTGTACCCCATCAGGGGTAGTTAACTTACACCAGCCTCCATCTTCATTTACCTTACAAGAAAAAATAATTGCAAGAGTTAATTTTCTGCTGCAGTCTGAAGCAAAAAAAAAACCAAGTATAATACGCCAATTTAAGAATTAAGTAACTATGAACATTCCATTTTGAACACTTAAAGGTTTGTGTTTTGCTAAGGACAGAATTTGATAAAGTCTGCTACGATAAATGCGGGGGAGGAACAAACCCAACCAAAACACCTGGCAGGGCCCCAATGCTCGCTCTGTGCAATTCAAGAATAAATTATTTCTAGAAGTGTGTAGAAATGTTTCCAAACCTGTAGAATTTACAGTTCTTCCTCCTTTTATCATAAGTGAGTACACAGATTTGAGCTAGCGCACATCAGAAAGTTACACTGTCTTCTGCACAGTGACTATCATCTTTACATTGTTTATAACTTCAGATACTTTTAACGTCTTTTTTGTGTTTTGTCACCTTAGCGTAATAAGCAAAGACACAGAAGCCAAGTCTCAGCAGTCAATCTTGAATCCCACACTCATGTAATTTTCTCTGTAGTGCCATTTTGCAAAAATCAACATCTTTTTACTTCTCTATTACATAGATTTTAAAATGTATATGGAATACCATGTGCACAAGGTTACTTTTCCCAAATAAATTTTCACTATCCATTTGCTCAATTATAGATAATCGGAAATAAAAAACCACCACCACTCCCTTCTTTGATCAATGTGAGTGACTTCTTAAAAGGATAAAGTTTCATTTGCCTCTTTAGGCATCAGTTACGCACTACAATATTTTTCCTCCTCATTTCTGGTTAAAATACTGGCAATACATTAATGGTGGTGTTTGCAGATAGCTCCTATTTTCATTTATACTACTATATAAGCTCAAGCCACTGCAGCAAGTTATGAATGTCTAAAAAGACTTCAATTTATACTTTATAGGCATCAAACCTTCTGTTTAGTTTCCTCATTAGTTTCCTAGTTACACTTTTTCATGAACAGTTATAAGAATAGTCATTCCTTTAACTTGTGAGTTACCTGGATCTTCCTACAGGAAGAGCTGTAATCCCAGACCATATTCAAGGTCACCCCATCCCAAAAAGCAGCATGGACTTTATAATCAGAGTACACAATGAGTCTTCCTACGCTGGGAATAACCTTTTCATACAGCAAAACCGGAAACATTTCTCGTCCATCTGTCTCAGGTGCCTAGAACCAAACAAGTACATTAAAACCTTGAGGAAAGGTCACTTACATCATTACAGCTGTTTGTACCTCTCCCAGATTTTCAATTAACTTGTTTTTCCAGACCACAACCAGCTCACTTTAGACTGCAGTTGCTTTCTGGTTCACAAATATACCTTTACACGGCGTACATGTACGGTTTCCAAGTACATACCTTCTGATCATTGAGGATACACTCACCATTATTCCTTCTAGATTAGGTTCTATTCCCTATACCCTGTAAAATCATCCTTATAACACTGAAAGATTTATAAATATTCAGCTACATACCATTTTCCAGCAGCAGAGATAATAGTTATGAGTTAATGATAGTTTAGTCTTGTAGCAGTACTGAAGTATTCTGAGGAGAAAACAAACAAACAAACAATTAAGCATTTCATACGTGCTGTGTCTTCTAAACAGTTGCGACCTTTGTTCTTTAAGTTTATAGACAACCTCAGTGCTAATATAAATTCCATTAATTTTTATACTTAATGTCATAATAAGTATTTTCTGTAATTTTATCTACTGTCTTTTCAAAGTCAGTTTATGTAACAAAGATAAAGCAGAGTAAAGTTACTTGGTTGCCTGAGTAATAATGGAGGATATAGAGTACAGATTTCCTGGTACATCAGGAGGTAGGCTGTTTACCGAATACATCTTTTCTTCTCTCTGCAGTAGAGAGCAGAAAGGAGATGAGTTAATTACAGGTACTGTAGCACGAAAACAGTATTAAGAGCTTGCCAAGATACAAAGTTTCTGACCTCCCAGAAAGCAACTATAATCATATTTATCTGTTTTCTGGGAAAAATTAAAATATGTCCTTAAAAAGTGAAAAAATGCAGTTGTTTCCTTTAAGTCTACTTCTGTGGGAGGAAACAGTCACAGTTTCCATGCACACAGTATGGACCAAAAAGTTCTCTCAACAGAGTGTATAGACTGTAGTTCATTACTGAGCAACTACTTTTGACTACAAGTTAAAGACTAGATTTGAAGGGTACAAAGCTGACCCTTAATTCTGCTTTAAAAATACAAAGCACTGCATAAGCACTTGAGAGGATCTCTACTCTGGGGAAACTTAACAATAGACAGGCACAGAGAGGCAAAAACGTTTCTCCAGCACTGAACAGCTGGTCTGTGGCAAAGCCACAACAGAACCTACATCTTCTAGGTTCTGTCTCCACAGAGTAAAAAAGAAAACACTCCCAAGTACATAAAGACTAAATTCTAATCGATATATTAAAAATTAAACTTATCTTCTAAATTAGTGAGAAATAGTTATTGTAGAACCTCAGTGCAGTACATACTACAGCTTCTGAAATAAATGTTTCAATAAGATTTTTCTTATTGTGTCTATAATTTACAAAAATACATTCTGAAACAATGAATAATCTCATCTTTTGTATGACTAATTGCTTGATTCAGTCATTATACTAATTACCAATGCAGGGATTTCACTATAAACTGCATAGCCAAATGCCTTAAAAATAAAAAAAACTGGTAACTTGAAGGAATTTGGAACATATTTTAAATTAGTTTTGTACCTTTTTTGTTCCTTTTTGGATCGCATAATGTACAAAATAGTTTCCCAAAAATGCTCCCTCGGACTTGAAAAATGAGTCATCGCCAGGATAAATTTCTGTGATGTTTGTTCTACCATGGATAAATCTAAGAGAAATAACAAGATTTTTAACAAGTACTTAAAATGCTGTGTCACTAGACAAGCAAAACAGGTTAGTACACTTGAAGAAAGCACTAAGCAGAAACAAATTTCCAACACAACTTTCACATGAAAAACTTCCTACTTGCTCACAAACAGCAGCGTGCCCATTATTTAACAACACAGAAGGTTAGTATTACCAGTCTCTTCGTTTGCATGTGTGCATGGGGGGTGGGAGTTAAACGAGTTAAGGAAAGCTTATTTGTTTTGAGGTTAGCATCTCACAAGACCTGCTCATTGCACTAACCACAAAAATATAGTGATTCTGAAGAGAAAAATCCAGTTTTCTTAGTGGACCTGCCCTACGTAGTGTACACAGAGAACCGTCAGACCAAACAATTCCTGAACAACCCAAAGGTCTTCATTTCCACTGCAGCTGTGTGTTTTTCACTAAGATCAATGGGCTTTTACTTCTGATCATATGATACCTTGGAGCCTAAAACCCATTTAATGACCCAGTTCTGCAATTCTGTGGTTAGATGCCTGGTAATGGGACTTAGAAGACTAAGTATGGCTACTCACCATACTTCCAAAGAAATGAGGTATAGTACTGAAGAGCTGCTAAACATTTTGTTCAGGCAAGGTAAAAATTTAGGAATTATACTGAGAAAAATGAAAAATGCTGGGCAGAAAGATTAAAGCTTCAAAGACCAGTTAATCTTTAATCAAAGACTTGTAGATGCTGATAGCAACTGTAGCATTTTCAAAGTCTGTATAACAGATTTGAAAGGCCAATTTAAAAAAAAAAGTTCTTCCACCCTCCCTTCCCCCCCAGCTTTTTAAAGCATATGGACAAGGTGATTTGCCAGGAAAACCTACAGTTTAGCTGCCTGCAACATGCGAATTATGTAGGTCACCAAGACAAACATTTCTAAAGCGTGAAATCTTCATCATCACAAGGAGCAATGTAATTTGCAAAGAAACCAAGCACCATAATTGTCAGTGAAGCCTGTAGGAGTTTCATCTGTCCAGTAAACCTTTAAGAAATCAGATAATCAGATCACTTCTTTAGAAGCCTTAAACACGATTTCAGATTGTTTGTTTCCGACATACCCACTTTCAGACCTGGAAATATACTGTACTAGAAAAATCTGAAGTCTAATGAACGAATAGCAGAAATGAACAGACACTTACATGAAGACTGCGTATGAGGGACAAATTTAAGACATTTCATCTTAAAGCTTAACTCCCACACAAAAAAAGTTTTCCAAAGATGAAACACATGATCTCCTACATACCTATAAAAAACACCCTGGCACCATACAATTTGAATTAGCTGAGAGCATGAATAGTTTCCGGTATCTTGATTCTGAAATAAATCACAAAAAGTCCACCTGTATAAAATACAATAAAAGCTTCAGTAAGTCTGGAAGGTCAAGTTGTTTTTTTTTTTTTTGTGTGCTGTACCAAGAACAGATGCATTTAAAGAGGCCACGTATTTTCAGAGACCTCTTATACCTTAATTATCCACATTAGTTACCAAATTAATTTTCTCAAACCCACAAAGGTTTTTTTGATTATTTTTAGTGGTGCTGACAGAGAACATAAGCCACTGGCCCACCTCAGAAGCACTGTCTTCTCAAAAATGAAAACCAAAACCAACCAAAAACCTGTGTTCTTTTTTCAGTATTCTCTTTTTCATTTACATGTTTATACAGCATGTTGGAAAATAAAGCTTATTTTTCTCTGGACTAATTACTACATATTCATTACAGTAGGATGCAGAATGTTGGTTTCACAAATTTCATGTTTCAAAAAGTTACTAAAAAGAAAGAATAAAATGGTATTTTTTTTATTTTTAATAGCTAGAATTCAGCTATTTTGGTAAGGGTTGAAATTCCAAATTGCAAAATTGTAAAACATATGTTGACAACTACGAAGTAAATGGCTTAAATTACCTGTGTAAATGTGGGGCTCTGCAGCTGAGTGGCAAAGCTGTAGGTAAATGAGAAACTGTTTCGTATGTTCCTGGGTCTGTTAAAACATCAGCTTCTATAGATGTACGGTTGTTCTTCTCACATGTCTTCATTACATTCTTAACAGTATGTAAGTTATAGCACATCAGTGCCAACGACAAAGGGTACTTCCATTCTTCTGGGTAGGAGGCAACAGACCAACGCTGTGTAACCCACACGTATTCAGAAGAACAGTTTGTATAAAACACAGGGACTCCGTCTCTGTCTTTCTGGTCCCTTGGTTTGGTTGGTTCTCTGTATTTACCTTCAGAATAACCACGTTCACTCTTCTCACTCTCTGTTCTTGTTTGTTTTGATGACGTTTCTGCAATAGAATTTTTACTTGATTTTCCATGCTGATCTCCACCTTGATAGTTGCTGTTCTTTTGAGAGGAGCCTAAGGATGCCGCAGATGATTGGCTGACTTTGCATAAGAACTCCACTGTAAATTCTTGCTGCAATTCTGACAGGTAAAGGTGAGCATAACCATCCACTGACGAGATCTTCACACTGCCATTGTCTATACATCTTGTCAGATCAGCTGTAGCAGGGTCAGGCCATCTAATTTCTAAGATATCACTGAAAAGAATCTAATACAAGAAAAAGGAGAGCATCAAGATAGAAATGACCCGCTTCCCAGAAATTATGAAGGAGGATTTATATTTATATGAATTCAGTCCCCCCGCAAGGTGATGTATGGCAAGAAACTTTACTCTGTATTTATTTGCATACATGAACTCAACAGGAAGCAAAATATCTAACCTTCATATCTGCTTCCTCCTGTTCTAACAGAGTTCTATCTAGCAATGTTGTTTTAATTTAATATGCATTCATGAAGTAGTAAGGTACCTGGCCAGCTGACCAGGCACAACTGCCCACAGACAGTAGATATTTGTTTCCAACTGCTTCTTAAGAAACGCTGGAGAGAAAGCCCGGATTATCTTGATCATATCGGTTATCAGTAGACTTCATGAAAAGCCCATGTTAGAATTGTGTACATTAAAAACCCATGTGCTCTGAAATCTTCTCTTTATTTATAAAATTTAAATAAGCCTGTAAAATGGCATGTAACATGCATTTAAGTGCTCTCACCAAAACGGAATGTTTTGCAGCTAGGTGAGTAATCTTACTTAATCCCACAGCACTGCAGATTAAATTACGCAGCTATTGCTAGGGTGTGGATAAAACATATTTCTGAAGAAGAATTTAAAATATAGGAAGTATTTTAGACTTTTACAATACAACATTTGGAAAGTCTCAAAAGAATAGTCTTATCTTATTGCCAAGATATTCAAGTACAGATTGCTGCTTTAATCAGCACTTTTGTTCAAGACAAAAAACATTTTCACAGCATATGCCCTTCTACCACTATAAAATTAAGCATATGATTCTCAAAAAATTACTTGAAACAAGCACGGCATCTACCTCAAACCCCAGATTAAAGCTTTGCCCAAAGAGAATATATAGTTATAGTTTATAAAACGCACTAATCACCTTCTGAAACTAGAAATGTTCCGTCAAGATGGAGAATGCCTTTCTAGCCATCTGCAGAAGTTTTGCCCTAAAATGAGGTATTTTCCTTTGTATTGTCCTTATACCCAATCCCCACACAGAAAACAACCTTAGTCTGTTTTCAATTGAAGACTCCAGGTAAAGCACGGGATTCCAAATAAACATAGAAATGCAAACCCTCTCACATAAGATGTGAAAAAAAAAACTTAGCAAAGGAGTATTCTCACTACTCATTGTTTGTTTAATCAGCTTTGTCTCATTTGACTGAGCTTTGATCACCTGTGTTTCAGTCCTGATCATACTTCGGCCCAGCACTGGAAAAGCCTGGAGTCCAATAAAAAGGAAACATGGCAGCACTAGTGCGTTAGTAAGGTGGGAAAGTCTGCTGAAGGTATTTGGGGCACTGAAGATGAAAATTTACCATAAAAAATTGCAAAAGGACCCTAAAAAAATAATGAACTTGTTACCTAAAATAAAAGTNTTAGTGTTAAGTTTGCCAACTTCTTGAGGATGATAAGGATGTTCCTTGAAGTAGCCACAGCTCTGTCCTAATTGGTACAGGAGTACATACTTAACGCATAAAAGAACCTTGAAGTGATTAACTACTTCTTGTTATCCCATCCTTGGCGATTAGCTACTTCTGGCTGTCTCCTCCTTATCACTGTCTGTAACAACAGCTCAGTGACTATCTTCTCACACAGTAAGAAGTTTAGTAGGAAACAAACAACATTTTAGTTAGCATATGGCTATAAACAAAGCAGAGGCCTGTCTTTGGTAACAAAGTGACCAGACAATAAGGCTGCAGATAAAAATTCAGCGGAGATAAATGTAATGTGATATAAATGAGGAAAAGCAGTCCTAACTTTACATACAAACTTATAGGCTCTGAGCTGACTACAACCACCCAGGAATAAGATCTTGGTGTGATGACTGACAGTCCCATGAAAACATACTTTATGTTCAGCAGCAGTGTATCAAACGTTTGAAAATTCTAGGAAAGGAATAAGAACAAACAGAAGATATAGCCATACCGCTGAATACGTTCATGGTTAACCTGCATTTTGAATACTATTTGCTGTTCTGAACAGGCCACACCACTGATGAGATCTCCCCTGTCAAGCTGTCCAGAGTTGTGGATGGAGCGGAAGGTCACCTACTAGCTCTGTGCTGCTGTACCTTGCAGTGAATGTCCAGTATCACTGTTAAGGAATGACTACCATTAAGTACGTAGTGACACCAGCTGATAGTGTTTTCAGCAACTAAACATTAGCATGAAGTATCAGTCTAAAAGTTTTAAAACTTATAACTTGCCAGATTTTATCAGTGGTCTTTAGACTCCCACCACAGTGCGCACACACTCGCACACATTCAGTGGGAACACCAGAGGCAATGCTGATGAGGACTGAAGCTCCTAGGAAGGGTAAACTGGGTCTCTGCACGGACCTTCAGTCTGACCTGGAGTAGCCATTCCCACAGAGCGACCCTCTGCCCCAGTCCTCTCACAGGCCCCTGTAACAGACTCACACAAGCACTTCAATGGGGAAACAATGGGATTCTGAACCCACAGCAACTCGGAAAACACTGGCCTATTTCACCGAGTCTTCCCTGAAAGGTTTCAAGTGCAGAAGTGACGATACATAAACTTGCTCATTCTATCTCATATACAAAATCTTATATTTTAGTCTAAGAGAAAATTAGCTCTTTGTTGTTCAGCTACAAAGGATACGCATAAACAGAGGACCAAGTAACAGCTGAAACTATAATTTAAAATGGCAGTACTCTAACCAAGTTGACAAATGCATTAGCCAAAACGTAGACTGCAGATGTTCGAGGCCTGTACTTACACACATGCGAAGTTATGAGTCCACTTTGTCAGACACCTAGCGAAGTTCATTTTACAACAGCATGACATGTGTAACTCTCACCTTTTTTCTTTCTGGAGGTATAACACGTGAAGGTAAGTAGGGGCGAGAACAAAACTTGTTCCGGAAATCTAGAGCTCGTATAAGTTGTTCCTATTCAAGTGCAAAGAAAAACAAAACAAAGCAACACAACCCTGTTACATCATGAGCTTTTCTATGCAGTGATAAAATTTTGAGCTGATTTCATCCTCTTATTTTCTGTAGCAGAAACTAGGAACTCCCTTCCGTTTTACCGAAAGGAGCAACTATCGTCTCTGCTGAGGCAGGGAAGGAGCAGGATTCCCGTGCGCCGCCGGGTCCCCACACAGCCGGCCGGTATGTGGCTCGCGGGGGGCGGCGAGAGGTCCCTTCGTTGATCCCCGATGGCGGCCAGGCACTCTGCACCAAGGCTGCTCCCGCAGCCCCCACGGCAACACCGGCTTCCCCCCGGGGCCCGACATCGCCGAGCCGCCGCCTACCCGGTACGCGCTGACGGCGAAGGCGACCCGCTGTCGGCTGGTCTCCGCCGGCTGGAGGGGGTGAGCAGCGGCGGGCAGCGCCGCTCGGTGCAGGTACTCGCAGCCGCATGGAGAGAGCAGCAAGCGGGACCCCCCGGCGTAGTGCACCTCCACCGAGCCGTCCCCGAACAGCACCATCAGCCGCTCCGCCGCCATCGCCCGAGCGGCTGGGCAAGGCGGGAAGCCGCGGCCGGGGGCGGGCTCCCTTCTTCCCTCCCGCCCGCGCGTTTGCTCGGTGAATTAACCGTTCCTTCCTGCCAGCAGAGAACAGGGCAAAATCGTGACCTGATTTATAGACACATTTGGAAAACGAGCTAGATGGAAACCGTGTCGTTCACCTTTTTCTTTTTTTTTTGGGGGGGGGAAATAGGGATGTCTTTTTTGCTGCTGCTCCAGAAATGAAAATTATTAGCACAAAGGCCTAGACTACAGGGGAAAAGAAAAAGTATTTACCTGTAACTGTGCTTCTTTTAAGAACACCTTGTTCAGCAGCCGCCCTGACACAAAGACCTGCATCATGTTCCTTGCCTCCTTGCTGGAGCACCTCTGAAAAACGAGGAGGCTTCAGGGACAGGACCAAGAAGGCAGACTGCTGATCTACAACATATCCCAAAAACAAATTACGGATAAGTAATTCTCTGCTGATGTATCTTCATGCATTCATAGGGCAGGGAAATCTAACAGACATCCATGTTCTTAGAACAGGGCTGCAGAAGCCATAGCTGAATAGATGAAAAGATTAATTTCCCAAAGGCCAATTAAAAAATTATGCCTACATTTTTTCGGAAGATATATATATGCACTGTCTGCATTGACAGTTTACAGTTAAGTGACAATTTATTATTAATGCCTGCTTAAAGCACTAAGCAGGTGCAGTTCAAGATCCTTTGCTGTACAGGCCACACCAGATTGAATGGTCGCATCTAGCTGTAAGGATCGTTCCTTACCCGCGGAGGTGCCTCGGATCAGTATGCCACCACAGGAGAAGTGCACTCAGCACAACTTTCCGTTCTCTACAGCTATTTCCTCAGCAAAGTGGAGAATAGATAACATCCAGCCTGCTGGCTACAGACACAGCCATGCATCACAACAAATCTGGTTCTATTTGCAGTACCGTTTTTAACAAGTAATATTCTGCATAGTACTTGCCTGAAGCAAGTTTCAAAGTATATATCTGGATTATGAATCCTTTATTACTTTTTACTATTTATGGACAATGCATTGTATTTTGCTAGCAACTTCATTGCCATGGTGGAGCCCTCAGTGTAGGAACTGTGGGAGCAGGTCACGTAGGCTGAAGCAGAGGTGGCAAATGGGCAGTTCACAAACAGTGCAGTACCTTCCCTGACTTTTAGCCAGAACGTCATTTTCTTTTCCTGTATCAACTGCCAGGATCCACAGGCATAAACTGGATGATTAGAACTATAATTCAGTCAGAGCAAAGTTGCAGACTTGAGCTATTACTAATTGGATGAGTTCTGTATGGTAAGAAGGAAAGGCACAATGTGATAATGAATTACTGTCCTAGAGAGAACTAATGATGACAATTACAAACCAGACTGAGTGTCACTAACACTCAGTGCCACAAGGTATTGTTCTAGTTAAAAAAATTAAAAAATCCCAGCTATGCATAATTTGTGATACCTGATGTAGCTGAGCCAGTCTTGCTTCTTTCTGTAGTGCTACAATTACACTTAAAACCAACATTCAAAAACCCAGCGACCGTCTGATTTTCCAAAAAAAAAAAAAAAAAAAAAGAAAAAGAAAAGAAAGTAGGCCAGTAGCAAAAAAGGAAATTACTGAGAAAAAGTCGACTTCATTGCGGAATATGTAACTTTCATTCAAAAGCAATGCACATGGAAAGCAGCACCTCTTGCAGCCCAGTTTCAAGTTACTTTAAGCAAAGTGAGATTTTAACATAGTAAACATTTTTGTTAAATCACAATTGATTTGTCAAGAATGGCAAATATTGTGCATACTTTTTCTGATGTGTGAAGCTTGTTCATGTGCTTGAATTCAAATGTGATGTGAAGTAATGTTTCTTTTCAGAACCAGTGCTAAAGAAGTTTCACTTTCTCCCCCAAGGTTTGCTTTCCATGCTTCTGTGCCTTCACTGGCCTACCATTATGCCACAAAGAAAATATATTTTTTTAAAGGGTTGTTTGTCTGCAAGGTACCATTCTGAAACCTGTAGATGAGAAACACTTTTACACAGCGCACTTGAAATTTGTAAATGCTAAAATCTGGGTGAAATAATCTTTAAACCTTTCAAGACTCCTCTTTATCATCCACAGAACTATCAGCGGTTAAAAGCGGGCAAACAAGCAGCAAATGGCAATTATGACAGTGTGAAACCTGCTGCTTTCATTTGCTCTCTCACATCTCATTCCAGCATCGCTAATTTGTGTTGCACTCCTCTGAGATTTAAGACAAGTAGGAAAGATTGCTAAGTGTTTAAGGCAAAGATTATCCTGTCTTCCTTTACGCAGGAGGACAGAGTTAAAACCAATTTTTCCTCACTGCAGTACAGGCTTAAGGCTCTTACAAAGCTTCACACGCACAGAGACCACAAACTTCACTACCCCGAACAAAAGTCTCACTTTATGATTTTTCAGTGTTTCTGGTGGAGGACGAAGCTTATTTTGCTAACGTTGATCCGAATTGCTTCATACATACAATTCATAGTTCCCAACCTTTTTGTGTAGGATGACTTGGCGTATTTCTTACCTACACTGTCTCCACAAGCTGACAGCGTATACATCTCAAGTCTGACAGCTAATTTACAGAAAAAAAGACACACCACAAAAGATGCAGAACTGAAACATGTAAAGCAGAGTCCCTTGAAGGCACTATTACTTTACTGTAATGCACATATGAATGCTTGCTCCTTGGGACTTTTAAGTTTTGGGTAAATATGTTTTCCACAAGACATCTGCCTGTAAAGTCAGCAGGACGTCTGACCTGTATTTGGATTAGAAGTTTTGTATGATAAATGTGTGTGTGTGAAAATAACATAATTTTTCACTTTTATAGTTTCTGGATTTTAGTCTAGAGACTTTGAAATGCTCATATAGTTGTTATTACTGTATCACCCTTTGATAAATTTTATTTTTTCAATGACTATTAAGACATAATACTTTCTGCAACTGTGTACTTTAAAAGGAAAAAAAAAAAGGAGTGTTTAGTGAAGGGGACACGGACCAAAAAAAAATTTTTTTAAAAGCAAAACCACAAGGTAGTAAAATTATACCAAAGAAAACAAAGCTATTTGAATTTTATTTTCCAAAACTCCAACCTAAATAAGTATGTTAAATAAACATCCAGAAAACAGTGCTCACTCTATTAGCAGACGCACAAGTTATTTAACCAAACAAATAACAGTGAAATATTAACAGAATTATTTACATGCATATTTACAACGTGTTCTTTACAGTAGCTAACTTCTGGGAAATATTTCCATTTGTTTTTTTGGAAAGGGGTTCTACTCAGTCAACCAGTAACAGATAACAGGAAACAGTACAACTGAGTTTGGCAACAACAATGGAGTATCCCAGGAAAACTAACGTGATTATATATGGTGTCAAAAAAGAGCAGTTGGCTCCAAAATGTTGACATTTATGAAATACATGAATTTACTGCAACCTCAAAATTAAATCAAACTACATAAAATTAGAAGAATGGAGGAAGTCACAAGAGTTGCTAGAAGGTTAGACATGTTAGATGTGTTAAAAAAAAAAAGTTGAGCACTGTATATACTCTTGAGAAGCATGGGTTAAAACATAAATATATTCATCTAGTCTTGAAGAACACAACAAATTAAAGGATAGTTTTTGCTTGTAGAAGTTGAAAATAAGCTTATCTGATACAAAGATCTTGAAAGCACACAACTACCAAAAAACTGCTTGCTTTTTCACATGTTGACAAATAACATGTTTATTCCAGGAAAAAAAAGAAGAGTCTAGACTTCACCTATATGGGTGTTGGAATAGGAAGAAAAAGGAAATAAACAAAACACGCCACCCTCCCCAAAAAAAGAAACCCAAACAAAAACCCACCACCTTCACAAACCACTTTTTTTGACTGTGGTCTACAGAAAAAAAAAAATTAAAAAAATCTGTATTTGGATCCTACCGCCCTTAAAAAAACAAATTAAATACCAGATATCTTGCATATAAGTAAAAGGATGAGTAAATCCCAATATATACTAGAACAAGCAAGCAAGCAATTAAATTTAGATCAAGTTATTCTTCCCCTTTCTCCCTTAAGGGAAATTTTATGGGACAGTTCCCCATTAAATTTTGATTTCCATTATGATAACTTCAAAATCATTTTTATTGCAGCCAAAACATTGTTCATTTACCTGTACATAAAATAAACTATGATATATACACAACATTTTAAGTTACAGGGCATAAGTTTACAATTTTTGGCAGATTCTGTTAAACAAAATGGAAATTGTATAACTTTAGTACTTGGAGAAACTCAAGTCCCTTATTTTGGTAAAAATGTGTTGCATCCCCCTGTATTCTAACCTTATCTAAACTAGCTTAATAAACTAACATTAATGTGTAACATCTCACTGTTTTCTCTTATGTTCTGATTCTAGACAGAATTTTTCATATGCTTCTTCAATTTCTGGATCCATCTCGTCATCAATGTCATCAAAATACCTTAAAAAAAAAAAATCACCAAAGATGTTAAGTTTATGTACAGATTTCCAGAAACATTTATGTAGATGTCAAGAATAAACCAGAGCTTTATAAACAGCAGTTAACTATGACATTTTTTTAAATGGGATGAAGAGGAAAAAAATCATGGGAAACAAGTAAACAGAAACCTCAAAGCAGCATAGATATGTACAAATAGCTACAGTGTTTGTCACCGTTTTAGATCATCTTATGCCATCCACAGTTTAAGAGACAGAAATAGTTCCTGAGATGACAGAAAATGCAATAATGCATTACAAGCTTCCCAAAATTTAATAATGCATCTGTAGTGATCTATTTGAAAAAAAAATCCCATAATTAGCATCATATTAGCCTAACTTTTAGTTGGTCAACATCGTGCTTCAAATACTGCACCAACTGTCTCGGTTGCACAGTAGTCAAAGAATATATAAAACCTGCATTCCTATTTGTCGATATATGAAAGAAGGCAACCTTAATTCACCTCCCTATTGCATCTGCATTATATTACCTTCTATCATATAGTAACCAGTCTTTCGGAAAAGATCTGTCTTATTTAAGTTACAGAAAAACTGGATCCCATTAATGATATTAAGTATTGCACAGAGTGGAGACTACCATAAAGCTTCAAAGTAAAGCTGGGAAGTGGCAGGCGTCACTTCAGCTTTCTTTCTCCGCGCAGTTATTGAGAAGTAACTTGAGTGTTCCTTGTTTTCTCTAGGTCCATCTGGAGTGTTCATCGCTGTGAACTAGGACAACAGAGCTGTAGCTTGAACATGATAGTGTATATAATTCTAAACAGCCTTAAAAAAAACCAGTCAGCAGCTACTGACTCTCAAAAAGTGTGCATTAATTTTAGGGGCTTAGTTTATTGTCTTCTGTGCCTTAGTTCCAAATAAGGGAGTCAGCACCTCTCATCTGTACAGAGGCCATAAATGGTATGTTTCTCACAAAAGCACACTAGTGCCACAGAAACATATATGGAAAGTATTTTTTCTTTAGCATTGCACACTGAAGAAGCAGTCTACCTGTTTATTTCATTTGTTCTTTGTTCCTTGTAAAAGTGTAGACTTGAGAAGGGATTCAACACAGAACCCTTCTCCCTGATCTCAGTCATGAGAAATAGCTGACAGAGGATCAGCGTACGTTTGTCTAAGCTTTTCTTAAGCCTTCAATAAAGAAGGTTCCACAGTCACCTTGCATGAACGTTGACTCACAGTCTTCCACATGTCACTCTTCGGATTTGCTATGTTTAACTGCTGTCTGTCTCCATCTTGCATTTAATTTGTTCATCTAAGCACAGAGGTTCACATGGGTATTTTTTTCCCCTCAGTATGAGATTGTTGATTTCTGATTATATCTCTAATTTATCTTTCAAACTTCTTGCCACTCCGATCAGTTAGGCGCGATTTAAAAATTTTCTAGTTTACTAACAAAAATATTGATCCAGGCCAGCACTCTTTATCATACATAAGCACAACACTGAAAATGTTCTTAGGTATCAGATCATGATCTGAACATCCTGCTTCAACCAGGTGAGTACAAAGCTCAGAGCATTGATTTTAGATCATATTTCTTTTACTGTTTTCCTATTAAATTCTTATAAACCAATGGAAGAAAGTCAGACTACATGCCCATCTATTGCTTCCTCCTTTGCCGTTGGGTTGCTTTTCTTCTTCTTTAAGAATTCTGAATAGCCATTTAATTGAGGGAATACTATGTATCCTGAGGAGGGAAACTTAACAACCTCCTTCCTTGGAAAGACTCTGAAAGTTGTGTCACCATGTCTAGCTGGGATGCGTATGCGCATCAGTCAAATGAATTCAGGTTGCCTCACTACCAACACTTGAAGATCAGTGCTTCATTTTGCTTGCAAATTTATTTTTTTTAAATGCAGAAGAGACTATGTTTGTATATGTGCATAAATATCTGAAATTTAATTACCTTACTCAGATGGGTAAGTATAAAATTTGTTTCTAACTTCCGTGATTACAAATCAACTTACACCCATTGTGGAGCTAAATAATTATATTAGTTTCATTTTTGTCAAGATTGGATTCCTAAGTCTGCAGTAAAAATAACCAGTATTAAAAAAAACTATCACTCAAAAAGAAAACATACGGCTCTCCAGATCCAGGTAGATCTGTTCCATTTTCTTCATAATCAGGAAACAAATCCTCTCTTTCAAGCAGCTCTTGGTATTTTTCTTGGTAATCTGGCAAAGTGAAAATGAGACTGAGTAATATGTAACACTAATTCTCTACATTAACGTACATCTATATAGTTTCAAAATAGCCTATTTGATGAAACCATAAATGGCATGAAACATACTATAGAAAACACTTCTGCTACAATGTTTTCTCAGGACATCAGTCAACCTCTAAGACTGATACCCGTCTTCCCAGAGAACTGTAAAGGTAGTCAGAGATGTCTTTACCTCAAATGATGTCATGCCACATTGTGCTCACATTACAGAAAACAAAGCAACCAAGGAAGATACAAACCCTTCTGCTACCAACAACGGACAAACAAAAGAAGACTTGAAGATTTCTGGCTTCCTGGAGAGACCAAGTGCTGAAGACCATGGCACAAATTCTGAACTATATGAACTCCCAACACATATTCTCTATTTCAAACATTTACCTTCTTTTAATGCAGAATAAGGCAAGTGTTACACAAAGCTAGGAATTCAGACATAATTTTGTCTTTTAAGTTGTACGAGTTTCAGACGTTTGCAGAACAACTTTTTATGTACTTCAACAGGACATAAACTGAATTACAACTTTCTAAAGAGGACTGAGAAGACAGGTATAGTAAGCTTGTGACGTACCTGGATCTGCTGCAGTGAAAGGAACACCATCAGACGTGTAAAATGTTGGCTCGTTCTAAGAATAAAGTTATAAAGAAAGTTATATGTGTTCAGAGAGACAGCTATTTGTAGTTTTCAGCAATGTGATTGTCTATTAACCAAATTAGTTCACTAAATTAATGAACTGAAGTGTCTGTTTGTTCTTACCATAAAATAGTTTGGGTCATTTTCAGGGGTAGCTTCGGTATGAGGAGAACTTCCATGAACTCTACCCCAGTTACTTGATCGCAGTTCTACTAGTTTAAGAAGCATATGTTTCACATCTCTGAAATAAAGAGAAGCACTACAAAGGTTAGAATATTTTGTGCTAAGCAAGAAATGGGGCTTCTGTTATCTTGCAAATACTAGATAGTTAAATCCCCCCCGCCACCACAAAGCTCTAAAAAGGACAAAATTTGGTCCAGTTTGCAGATAATTTTGAGATAATTTTTTCCCCTGCAAGTCTAGATGCTTTATGTGTCAATTATGAGACATTCACCCTTTCCACTTCCTCCGTGGTAAAGTATGAAGCCTATATGAAACAGAAATTACTACAGTTTTTATCAAGATGACAAACCTGCAGCACAAGTTGAGAAACAAATCCTTTTCTGATAAAAGGATAGTACTAGGAAAAACAGAGGGATAACCTCCAAATTTGTCTCCATATAATTTATGCTCCTAACTTTAGCCCTCTTAATCCCACTAAAATTTTGCAGTCAACAGTGAGAAGTAATGTCTCCAATACATTAGATACCACCACCCATTTAATCCCTAAAATGAGAAACTGCTTTCTTCTAAGCAAGGCCATGGAGAAGAGTCTCATTAAGGAATAAATCAATCAATAAATAAAATCTTCAGTTGTTTTCTCTATTAAAATAAATTTGTGCTTCTGTGTCTTTGAAGTCTTGGCCTGCACTATCAATTTTCTCTGGTTTGGTTCCTGAAGCAAAATTTTCCTCATCCTCCCTGTGGGCAGCTCAGTTACAAACCACAGATGCTATGAGCTACCTGCTGGCCTCCCTTCATATGGCAAAAGATCAGATCACACCATCTGAACCCTCTAGAAGTTTTTAGTAAGTTTGCAAGAAGCTGAGGATGAAGTACAGCAGAATCAGATAACCTCATGCACGCAGCTGATTGCAAATTAGAAAGCAGAATACATTAGCCAACCACTTGTTTTTTTCCAGACTGCAGTAAGACCCAGCCAAAAAAATATGCTGTCCAGAAAAAAAAAACAACAAAAAACACACCACAAAGGATACTCCATTTTGCCTTTACATTTATAGAGATTTTTATATATTTAATACTGTTACATATTTAATATTGTTTGTGTGTATTTAATACTGTTACATATTTAATATTGTTTGTATATATTTAATACTGTTAAATTCAGATTTAAAAGTATAAACTATGAGATATCACCACTATTGTCTCTTTATATAGATACTTGCACTTAGAATCTAAAGCACTTATGAAAGATTTCAAGATCTAAAAGGTTAAAAAAATAAATCATTAGAGTGCAACATGCAACTCTGTTAAAAGATAAAACACAAAAATTAAAAAAAAACCCCAACAACTAAAAACCAAAGCACCCCCAAGCCCTCTTAATTGAAAAATAGTTTTTTTTTTCATGTGGGAAGTGACCCAAATATCACCTTACTTTTCATAAAAAAAAAGTTTTTAAGATAATGTTTTGTACATGTTCATTACTTTTGAAGATTTTTAAGGTGTTCTGTTTATATAAAAACCAAAACATTGCACATAAATTTGTCTTCTCACCTGCTACAGTTTGCATCCAACACAACATTTTCAATTCTTTGTATCACTTCCTCCATATCATTCCTTCCTTTTTCTTTCCAGGCATCTTCTAAAACTGAGCCTGTCAACTGAAGACAAGGGATTAGTTGGTTTCATTTTTGAAAGAAAATTACAAAACTTTAATAAGCTGTTAACAAAAGACATTCTGTAACAATTCATAACGTTTAGATGCATTGTGTGACTACCTGAGGGCTGAAGCTCCCAATTACCTATATCTGTTTGCTAAATAGATTCATAGACCTCGTAAATAGTTTACTGTAGACTATAGATAGTATGGTAGCTCTATGTCCAATGTTTTTGTTACCTAGAAGGTCACAGCTACTTCTCTACTTTCAGTCCTGAAATATGATTTTGAAACAACTATTCAGTGGCATTTGTCAGATCTTACTTTATTTAAAAAAGGGGACTTTATTTTTGCAGATGATGCCACCAGCTTACCTGAGAATAACAAATACTTTAATAAACTTTAGAAACACTTCCGTCAACTTAGCTAGTATCAGACATGCCGAAGAATTTCATCTGGGTTTATATAAGAGAAGCCAGGAATTATCTGACCAAGCCAGCCTGAATTTTAATACATAAAATCTGTGAGGCTGAAGCTGCTGCTGAGAGAACTTTAGCAGCAGACAGTCTAGAACTGCTGTGCATGAAAGCCTTTTATGTTAAGAATTGGTACCTTCATTGCTCAATAATTGCACAGTAGGAATTAAATCAGAAAAAATTAGTTTGCCACTATGATCACAGCTGGTAGCAATTCTTGATCTACTCAGCATAAATATTACATGATCCAAAATGCTTGGAATGGCTCCTGATGATACAAAGGAATAAAATGCAAAGATAAAAAGCCAAGGATCTTAGCACTTGTTTGGTATTCTCAGTTTTCTACTGTGGTCCTATCTTTATCATAGATAATTAGATAGTAGCACCAAGAAGGTTTAATTAAAAATAAACATGTTGCAAAGCAAACAATGAAAAACCTCTCGCTATCACTATATTGAATGAAAAAGACAACAGGAGACACTTATTGCTTCAGTAGTGAAACCAAGGTTTCATGAGGTAACCCAATCTAGCTATAGACATATTCCAACAAAAGCAGACACTATAAGACATCAGAAAACACTTGCATTAAAAAAAAGAAAACCCAAAAACTCTGTTCTGTAACACCTTTCAGATTTAGCAACGTGTCATAAAATAATATAGATCACTCTCTTTTATTTTAGAACGGATGCTGTGAAGCCAAATAAATATTCCAAGAATACCCACACAAATAGTGAGACGATCTCCATCTTCTTTGGAGAACAATTATAAAAACCCACAGCAGCACTGGAAAACTTCCTGATTTGTGTACTGCCTTTTTGAAAGGTCCTTCAGTGGGCCTTGCCTCAGGGAAGCACTGCCAACATAAGAAGTGACCATAGGAGATAATGTGCTTGTGGAACCCAACCTCACACTTGCTATGAAGCAACCTGCTTAAACATCCAAACTTCAAATGAAGGGTTTGAATGGAAAGATGTAAAGCCTCTCTTCCCTATTCACCATATCAAAAGAAGCTGCTAGAATTGGAAGTCAAGATAGAAGAGTCTGAAAAATAATGGAGTGGGAGGAATGGGGAAGAACAAGGAAAACCAAGCCAACCAACCACAAAAGAATAGAAACAAAACTCCAGAAAAATATGGTTTAGCTTTTAATCATTCCTAAAATAAACTGTGTTTTCCCAGGTATGGGCATAACCATAGCTAGCGAAGATAAGTTTCTCCCTGCACAGAGGCTAACAATTTTTTGAAGAAAAAGTAAAACTTAAGAGCAAAGAGGTTTGTTTTCATCATGAAAGAGAAATATATGTATTTCTACACTAGTAATGACGCAGACAATACAGTATGAAATAACAGGTATCAAGAACCTTTTGCCGCAAAAAGTGGTAGACCCTAACTGCACAGTGTCCTTCAGAGCAGAAAACATACCCAAAACCCCACAATTCATTCAAGTTGATTACAGTTTTCTCCCATGCCAGAAGGGGCAAAAGGAGACCTGAAGGGACGCTGCTTATTTCTTTGTGCCTTGGCCTCAGTTCTGTTTCTCTTCTATGTACACAAATGGCCTCACATTTTACTCTTAAAGCAGTACATTACTTTTTTGTTGGCTCAATTTCATAATGGTAGTAAGAAAAAAAAAAAAAAGAAAAGCACAGCTTGCTTTGCTCATGATGTAATGCATAAGACCCTATAAACACTCCTCATTTGCAGTTTCTCCCACTGCTCCCACAGGTAGGAAGGTTAAAAAACTTGATTTTTTTTTTTTTTTTAAACTACTGTCTCACCTTCAGCAGTTTCACTGCACATATCAAATTACTGTCCACAGGATTAGAGAAAAGCGCATTTAGTAATTCCCGAAGGCCTTCTTGAAGAATTTCTGCTCGCATTACCTGTCCCTTTGTTCCTTTAATCTGCACAATAAATAAAAAAAAAAATAATTAAAAGGTTTAAGTTTTAGAAATTAATTTAGTTGCGTTTTCTGTCTTAAATGCTGTATGATTTGGTTTGTGATCAACATAGTTGAGCTCTTTAGTTGGAAGAACATGCCAAATACTGTAACTATTTTAGAACACAGACTTTGAGTAATATACTTACAATTCTGACATATACATAACAATGCATGACAAGTATTTTGTTGCTTCGCTAATAAATTGCAAATAAGAGCTACTAAATGCCTGGCAAGTGGTCCACAAAATATCAAATTCCCAGAAGCCCATGCTCTTTCCCATACTACATTATGTATTCTCTACAGCTGTAGTGGCTTACTTCTAGAAGGCATTTTTTAGGTATTTAAAAAATTATAGAAAATGGTTTAAAAATAAATGGTATACTGCACAGAACTGGATAACTCCTCCTCGTCCAAACCCTTTGCAAATCTTCCTTTTTACTTCTAGCAAGTGGAAAGCAGATTTCAAGGCCAACTTATGAACAGAAATGGAAGAGTCAGAGTATTGTTTTCTTTCCTTATGCCAGTCGAACATTTTTATAGTGTCTGCTTAAGTCAAACCATTGAAATAATCCAGTCAAAAATAGTTAGTGAACTTACTGAACTCACAGGTATAAGAGTCAAAGAATTTTTATGTGTACGTACACTTTTTCGTACATATCAGATAGAAAAAAACCCCTCTAAATACAAGATTTCATGCTTCACACATAACCAAAGGACTCAACCCTCAGAAGAAATATCTTTAAGGGTCTGCATTTTTAATTGCTCATTTTGAGGATTTCCACATCTTCCTCAATGGTTTGATAATAGCTCCTAGTAGTGGCTGAATACTGAATTACATGGGTTATTGATGCTGATCTGCTTCTGCTAGTTTGTAACATTCCCTGTGTTGGTTAAATGTAGTCATCTGGGGGTTTTGCCAGTCAAAAGAAAATATCAAAAGCTTCATTCCAAAGGTGGTTTATGGTTCATTCTTTTTATGAATTCTTACACTTTTTTTTTTTAAATCTTTACGTACTTCTAATGATCTTGTCCTTCTTTGTTTATCCGTTTCTTGGATACACGTTATAATGAAACTGTCCTAAAGTTCTTTTACTTTATTGCCCGCTCCCTTTAGAAAAATACCTCAAACTATGTTCCATTTCAGTGTTTACCTAAACACAAAAAAAAAATTAATGAAGAACCACTTCACATGCGACTTTCTTCTTACCTCTAGGTTAAGGTAAAGTTCAGCTAAGAACAGCACAAAGGCATGAAATTGTTTTCGAGTAGTCTCATCTCCTTTGGTAGCTTCATCTCTGTTTTCATACTCTGTTCGACACCTGTAAAAATAAAAACAAAATTGTATCATCTGTAGATATTCCAACATATATAACATGCTACTTATTTAACTGAATGCTAAGAACTTATGAACATTCAGGGATAGTGACTCCAACACCTCCCTGGGCAGCCTATTCCAGTGTCTGACCACTCTTTCTGTGAAGAATTTTTTCCTAATATCCAGTCTAAACCTACCCTGTTGCAGCTTGAAGCCATTCCCTCTTGTTCTATCGCTAATAACCTGTCAGAAGAGACCAGCACCAACCTCTGTACAATGTCCTTTCAAGTAGTAGAGAGTGATGAGGTCTCCCCTCAGCCTCCTCTTCCTCAAACTAAACAGTCCCAGTTCCTTCAATTGCTCTTCATAAGATACATTCTGCAGGCCCTTCACCAGCTTCATCGCCCTCCTCTGCACTCGCTCCAGCACCTCGATATCTCTCTCGTATTGAGGTGCCCAAAACTGGACACAGTACTCAAGGTGTGGCCTCACCAGTGCTGAGTACAGGCGGACAATCACCTCCCTAATTCTGCTGGTCACACTATTTCTAATACAAGCCAGGATGCCATTGGCTTTCTTGGCCACCTGGGCACACTGCTGGCTCATATTCA
>VWZL01005649.1:0-10005 GCA_013396915.1 Stercorarius parasiticus | reverse complement strand
TGAGCTCTAGCTGTGCTTTGGCTCTCCTAATTTTCTCCCTGCATAGCTTCACTACATCTTTATAGTCTTCATGAGAGACCTGCCCCCTCTTCCAAAGGTCATAGACTCTCCTTTTGTTCTTGAGGTATAGCCAAAGGTCCCTATTCAGCCAGGCTGGTCTCCTTCCCCGCCTACTTGTTTTTTGGCACATGGAGACAGGCTGCTCCTGTGCCTTTTAAGACTTCTCTCTTGAAGCATGTCCAGCCTTCCTGGGCTCCTATATCCTTCAGGGCAGCCACCCAAGGGATTTTGTCAAGCAGTCTTCTGAACAGGTCAAAGTTTGCCCTCCGGAAGTCTAAAGTGGCAGTTTTACTAGCCCCTCTCCTTGTTTCTCCAAGAATCAAAAACTCAATCATCTCATGATCACTGTGCCCTAGATGGCCACCAACCATGATGATAACATGATTATGTTTTCAAGCACTGAAATATCTGACAGAGCAAAATGAAACAGAGCAAATTACAATGTGTAAAAATTAAGAGACAGTTACACAGTTTATATATTAGAATATGGGTACAGGAAGTTTAACACAAGACAGCTGAATGTCCACGGAAATAAAGTAGATATACTCTGAAAGACATTATGCCCCTTTCAGGGTGCTGCCCACATTGTCTTAGATGCCTTTACACTTATTCGATAAATTCTTTATTTCACCATTTTAAGTGACAGTGATTCATGACACCAAGCTGAGTGGTGCAGTTGATACTCCAGAGGGAAGGGATGCCATTCCAGAGGGACCTTGACAGACTTGAGAAGTGGGCCCATACAAACCTCACGAAGTGCAAGATCCTGAACCTGGGTCAAGGCAGTCTCGAACATATACAGGCTAAGGATGAAGGGATTGAGAGCAGCCCTGAGGAGAAGGACTTGGAGGTACTGGTGGATGAAAAGCTGGACATGAGCTCACATGAGCTGGACTTGTGTGGTCACAGCCCAGAAAGCCAACCACATCCTGGGCTGCATCAAAAGAAGCGTGGCCAGCAGGCTGAGGGAGGTGATTCTGTCCCTCTACTCCACTCTCGTGAGACCCCACCTGGAGTACTGTGTCCAGCTCTGGAGCCTCCAACATAAGAAGGATGTGGACCTGTTGGAGCGAGTCCAGAGGAGGGCTACAAAAATGATCAGGAGGCTGAAGCACCTATGCTATGAGGACAGGCTGAGAGAGTTGGGGTTGTTCAGCCTGGAGAAGAGAAGGCTCCAGGGAGACCTTGTAGCAGCCTTCCAGTACTTAAAGGGGGCCTACAGGAGAGATGGGGAGGGACTCTTGATCAGGGAGTGTAGTGATAGGATGAGGGGTGACAGTTTTAAACTGAAAGAGGGGAGATTTAGCTTAGATATTAGGAAGAAATTCTTTACTGTGAGGATGGTGAGACACGGGAAGAGGTTGCTCAGAGAAGTTGTGGATGCTCCTTCCCTGGAAGTGTTGAAGGCCAGGTTGGATGAGGCTTTGAGCAACCTGGTCTAGTGGGAGGTGTCCCTGCCCACGGCAGGGGAGTTGGAACTAGATGGTCTTTAAGGTCTGTTCCGGCCCAAAGCATTCTATGAGTCTTTGTAGTTATATCTAAATTATAGAATCATATACAGAGGACTAAGATCACATGTCAGTGACATAGTTTTTCTAGTATTCAACAACTGTGCCAAAAAACCACAAGTTTTCCTAGACGGTCAAAAACAGAATTAAAAAAATAGTTGAGATAAAAGGAAGGTATTCTCAATGGTTATGTAATGGATTAAGAAACACCATTGAAACTGAAAAATCTAAGTTGCTGAAATAAAAATTTAAGGTAGAAACTTCAGCTGAGAAACAGAAGAGGAGCTCACTGTGGTCATATTGTTAGGCTGTTTATCCTCCTCTGCCCCTACCCCATTCCATCCATATTAGCAATAGCAACTTTAAATTCATGGCTTCAGGGTAGTAATATGAATGTTATCTATCGGGTTGGCTTCAAAAACCAGGAACCAGATAATCCAACATTAACACCAATTTCCTTCATGTTCAAGTAAGAAACATAGTTAAAAAAAACAGAAGGTGAAAGTGATAATTTTGAAGGCTCATCTGCTTTGGGACAAGGTAAAAAAAAATATAATATTTTCAGCTTCTCCATAAGGTACCATTATCAGGAATGATAAAAGATCATCAGAATGTACTGCTGTTAAAAGTTTATCATGCTTTTGCTCCTAAACATAGGTGGACTAAGTGAAACTTAAAATAAGAAGCAAGCCCAAAGCTTAGAAAGCCATAAGTCCTTAAAGAGAAAAAGGCTATTTTCTAAAGAATTATGAAGTATTAAAGCGTACTACTCATTCACATGCCATGCAGTGAGATTTAAAAGGAAATATATCCATTTAAAAAATGTTGCATTTTTGTCCACTATGAACGCTAATCATTGTTAAACTGTAAGACCACAGAATTCTGTAATAACTGAAAATTGAAGAAATTTATCCTTCTGCATTTTACACAACTACTTCATAGATATAAAGTCAGTTACCTGATCAATCAATAAACCTTATACAGAAACTCCAGACAGAAAAGTAAAGAAAGAAAAAACCACAATAAAGTAAGTCCTGGCAAGACTCAAAGGACAAGGACAGTACATGTATGTGCATTTAGGATAGAGTTGACTAGCTTTCAAATTTACCCTGTAATTTGGGATCAGTCTAAGATACTCAGTTCAAAAGAGCATACAGAACTCCAAATGGAGTCCTACTTTCATATTTTAAAAATATTTGAAAATATATGT
Source organism: Stercorarius parasiticus (assembly GCA_013396915.1). Classification (NCBI taxonomy): domain Eukaryota; kingdom Metazoa; phylum Chordata; class Aves; order Charadriiformes; family Stercorariidae; genus Stercorarius; species Stercorarius parasiticus. The sequence goes on along the minus strand of VWZL01005649.1, from coordinate 7,227 downwards.
ATTCACTATCCATTTGCTCACTTTAAACTTCTATTTTAAATATATACCTCTTTGCACATGACATTAATAGTTACATACAAAATAGGAAGACGTGTAACCTGAGAAAGTAACAGGCTTAAAATGACATGCTGATACTGACCTTTGAAGTAACAACTGTCGGAAGTTCCCAGTTTGTGGACTAATGGTTAGATGGTGAGATAGATAGTTACACAACCGTGCTCCTATGTAGGAAAAATTTGGGACAGATGTGGCCTTCCAAAACAAAAGTAGAAAAATAAATTATTCACAAAACTCATTATTAGGTGATCAGGATGTATCTTAAAAGCTTTTTTGAAAATTGTTTAACAACAGTTAATTAGGCAACTGAAGAGCAGAAGATTAATAATTACTCTTTGTCATGTTAATTTTTGTATCTCATGAACACTTTGCTGTATGCATTTCAGCACTTAAAAGTTCATTATACTGTGATTTTGTGGCTTTAAGAAAACAACCACCATTATGCCATGTACCCTCAACTCTACTTATCCGTTGTGACCTACAACCAAAGAGTGTCTGAAAGTCACTTATAAATTGTTTATAGAAAAAAAATCAACTGTGGACTTTACGAGACTTTTTCAAGGACATGCACTCTCTTAAGGAGCAGTAAGTACATTAAAATAAAATAAAAAAAGAGTCACCTTCATTCAGTCCAAGAGCTACTTATCCCAGAATCTATTTTTGGCAATATTGAATGCCCAGGGAAGGAATACAAGAACATGGTAAGTAAAGATAAATACTTGTACATGCTCCAGCAATCTGCAGAATAGCAAACACCTGATTCGGAGGTTAAAACCACATAATTACAGTTAATAGCTCTTGATGGGTACTTTTTTCTAAAACAAGTCATGTCACTGTTGAACATTTACACTTTTGTCATCTAAAACCAGGTGATAGCAATGGAATTCCACACTTAAGTTACACACTGAAAAATATTTTGCTTTAAACTTGATACTTCAGAATGTCAAGAGACGGAAAAAAGTAATTGGGAATTGGGTAGTGTCTACATTCAACCTCTGAGAACTTAACCCAGAATATTCCCTTATTTTGCCAATTTATTACTGTTCACTTGTTTTGAACTCTCTTCTAACAACAGTTGAATTTGAGATTGTTTCTCAGATGCAGCTTCAGTGAAAAGAGGTTCTGGTGTGAATAACTTCTTCATCTCTGACAAAAAGAAAACAGGGATACCAAGAACTTGTTAAACTTCTCCAGTAGCTTTATCATCTTTCAACATTCCTTTTACATCTTGACCCTCTATCAGCACTATAGATGTCCTTGCACACTTCTGCTTCTAACATGTTTGAAAAAAGCATCTTGCCATTAGCATGTCAATGTGTTATACCTAGTGACCTTCTACAGGCAGATAAGAATAGGCACTCAATGTAACTGTACTATGTGCATGAAGTCACTGGAAAAAACTAAAGTGTCTTTGGAAGACACAACCAGTTTAAGTAATTACGGTAGTCAGATAGAATTTAGTTTCCAGTAAGAGACATGTGAAACAGTTAATGAGCTTTTTGGTGGTTTCATTAAATCAGTTGCTAGGACTAGAAGAGGTGCCCCCTTTTTTATAAGGCAAAATACATCACTTAAATTACACTTCTCCTTCCCAACAAAAAAAAACCCCAACAAACCACCAAACACAGACACACACATTGTTTAAATCTCATCTGTATTTTTTAAACATTATCTTCCTAATTAGTTGGTCTGTATTTGTAGTTTGTAGTTGCATCAAATACTCAAACAATTTAAGTTTTATGACCTGGTATAGGACACAGAGACCAAAAAGCCCCCACCTTACATGTTCTTAATAACCAATCATTACAATGGAATATCATCTTCCCTGAATTATTGCTGATGGTAACCTCAGTTTCGCTCTGACTCAGAAAAGTCACAACCTAAGTGTGAAGGCTAATCTATCAATACATATCTTGAGAAATTTTAGTTGCTGTAACAGGAACAATCCACTGTATTAACTATACAACAGTCAAGATTCTTAAGCTATGCGGTCAGAGTGTTCAACTTCTGGAAAACAACCAGCATTTCACTCTGTCTGGAGATATAAATGGATTAGGAAGAACAGGGGAAGCATAAAATTAGTTCATATAGACAGGCTAAGATGCCTGACACACAGATGAAGGGAAGACTGTACAGGACTTGGGTTTCCTTCATTTTAATCTTTTGCCTTCAGAAACCTAGCATTTGTAAATCTGCTCAGTTGGGTTAAATTCACATCACTGAAGCAGATGCTTGTAAGTACACTTCAGCAACTTTAATTATTTAGTGATAAGCCAGGAAACACAAATACTTGAGCCTTTGCTGAAGACAGAAGAATAATAAGCATAGCTGACTTACACTCAAACACTATCCTATCCTGACAAACAACAGAACTAAAATCGGAGGATGCTTTTGGATACCAGCACAGCTTTTTTGCACTGTCTTTTATTTTTTACATAATTTCAGACTCGTAACACTCAGTGCTTCTTGGTTGAGGAAGACACAGACAACCCTAACACTGAACTTGTTTCTAAATAGGGGAGAGAAGAAGAGGCAACATTAAAGACTTACATTAAATGCGAGTCAATGTATTTAGCATATATGAAGTTTAAAACGGGATAAATTCCTCTTTTTCTTTCCAATAAAATTATATGGAATATGTTTTTTTAACTATCCTCCATGTGTTCAAATCAAGGATGGGAAAATGATGCAGCCAAACACAGCACAATTGTGTTTTAATTAATCTTAACGTGAACTAAACTGTTCTGAGTTAAATGTGCATCAATTCTCTATGATAATAAGAAACTTGAGACTCTAAAGTTCTGTACAATGACCAGTCAGGCAGCTTCTACATACCCCAGATTAAAATATTCTGCAAGTAGCTCACTTAAAAGACGAGTAAGAATTTGCATTCTTCAATGTAGAATTTGACAGCAATCAACCCAGGAAAGTGAAAGACACCTAATGCAATAAATAGCAAGCACAAGCGTGACTTCATTCTCTGCAGCAAGCCCAAAAGACAGTAACAGCAGCTCATTTGCTAAGCAACACATACTAAGCTGTTCTTTCCAATGGCTCCCCCAATTAGGACAGAGTTCAGCTCAAGGTCTCTGTCCTCATTTCCATGGCTATCAATGGCACCAGACCTAGTTACTATTAGACAAACTTTCCTCTCCTCCAATTATACTGTTCTGAAATAGGTATATTCCAAATGAAGAAAAAAGCCTGTAAATAAAGGAGCATTTCCCAAAGGGTCATGTGTACAGTAGGTATAAATTTAATTTTTTTAAATACCAAGGAATTAAAATTATCTGAGTATTATGAAGATTTTTTTTGCAGGATGGAATAAAAAATGTGTAACTCTGACACGGCTTAAGAGTTTCTTCAATACTATATAAATACAGCAATTCAAATATAACTCCCTTTAATTAAGCACTGTAATTTCAACTTCGGTATGTGACTCAGGAGATCCAAATACACAACAAAGGAAACAGAGTAAATTGGGGAAATTTATCAACCATCCACTTGAATTACCATTTCAATTTATTGAGCAAAATCTTTCCCTGTATGTTTCAGTTTAAAAAGAAAAAATCAAACTGTTCAAATACTATGTAGGTAACAATTACATAACAAATAATACTGGTATGCAAGTCTTGGACACTAGGTAACAGAGGCATAATATCTATGTTATAAGACAGAACACACAAGCTACCTGCTGATAGATGAGTTCAACAAGTTCTTGTAAAGCTTCATCTGCAGTGACCCAGCCATTCAGTGTTTCAGCAAACTGCTCTATTTCAGTTTCAAAACAACCAGGTTGCTCGGTGAGGTGATTTAGGAAGACTTGTACATATTCTGCCAAAGTCAGATAGCCGTCATATCTATCTTCATAGGAAGAATCCTATAGCAGTGAAAGAATACACAAACTATTTAAAAGGAACATAAAATAATGTTATTACACTTACTACTATCTCCAGAAATAACCATATAGCCCTTAGTCTTGAGTCTCTACATACTTGATAGTGATCTTTTTTACAGAATACACTTCAACATTTTTATAGAGCATAAACCTCAACGTATCAGAAAGCTGCAACAGTCTTATTTTAAGAACTAGGTAACATGTTTTTATAGAGATTAGGGTCTTCCAGCAAAACACACCAAAAGACAGATTAAAAAGAAAATCAAACAGTTTGCCAAATTGGGTGCAAGATTAACTAACAAACTAGTAAATAAGAATATCTGTTAAGAATAAAACTACCAAACTGAAGATCAACACCCATTCATGATGCACACACAAACTGCGCTGCAGATACAGCAACTCCAGAAGGTAAAATAACTGAAAATTTGAAACAAAGTATTTTGGGCTTACATAGAGTGTATAGTGCTCCAAAATACACAGAAGGGAAAGAAATTACAGAAATACAATAAATACTGTGTACTGTTCCCATGTAGAAAGTATAGTCAGGAAAACCGATCTTTTAAAGTCAGCACATTTGCATCTCTTGGCAATGGGTGAAAGATAACAAGGCATGAAATGAAATTATTCAAGCAGCATTGCATTAATTTGCACCTACTGAGCTTAAAAACCAGGCAGTAAACACACCTGCTCCTAAAGAAAGGATGAGCTTGCACAACACCATTTTATTGATGTTTATGCTCCTACTGATGGAACAGAAGGCTGCTAATTTTGTCCATTCAGAAATGAATATATGTAGTAGTATGTAAAGTCAATACTGTTCTGGATGATTATAATGCTAATATAGAAGGGGAATAGGAAAGGGAAGCAGCATACTTTGTGATGTCACTTCTAATAACACAGTACAAATAATTCACTTTGTCACACTACACAGAACTGTGAAAAGCATCTCATAGATTTTGGTAAGTGCAAGCAGGAGCATGAAGAGGGACAGCTAAAGACATGACTTATAATTCACAGAATGGTTTGGGTTGAAAGGGACCTTAAAGACCATCTAGTTCCAACTCCCCTGCCGTGGGCAGGGACACCTCCCACTAGACCAGGTTGCTCAAAGCCTCGTCCAACCTGGCCTTCAACACTTCCAGGGAAGGAGCATCCACAACTTCTCTGAGCAACCTCTTCCCGTGTCTCACCATCCTCACAGTAAAGAATTTCTTCCTAATATCTAAGCTAAATCTCCCCTCTTTCAGTTTAAAACTGTCACCCCTCATCCTATCACTACACTCCCTGATCAAGAGTCCCTCCCCATCTCTCCTNTTTCTGGGTTGCAAGTGCACACTGTAGGCTCATATTCAACTCTTCATCCACCAACACACCCAAGTCCTTCTTGACAGGGCTGCTCTCAATCCATTCTCCCTCCACCCTGTATCCATCTTTGAGACTGCCTTGACCCAGGTGCAGGATCTTGCACTTGGCCTTGTTGAACTTCATGAGGTTCACACAGGCCCACCTCTCAAGCCTGTCCAGGTCCCTCTGGATGGCATCCCTTCCTTCCAGTGTGTTGACCGCACCACACAGCTTGGTGGTGTTGGCAAACTTGCTGACAGTGCATTCAATGCCCCTGTCCATGTCACCGACAAAGATGTTAAACAGCACTGGGCCCAATACCAACCCCTGAGGAACACCACTTGTCACTGCTTGCCACTTGGACATGGAGCCGTTGACTGCAACTCTTTCGAGTGTGACCATCCAGCCAATTCCTTATCCACCGAGTGGTCAATCCAAAAAATCCATGTCTCTCCAATTTAGAGACAAGGATGTCATATGGGACAGTGTCAGATGCTTCGCACAAGCCCAGGCCGATGATGTCAGTTGCTCTTCCTTTATCCACCAACGTAATGCCATTGTAGAAGGCCACCAAATTTGTCAGACATGATTTGCCTTTAGTGAAGCCATGCTGGCTGTCACCAGTCACTTCCTTATTTTCCATGTGCCTTAGCACAGACCCATGATCTTGAAGTAAGGTGAGACTGACTGGTCTGTAGTTCTCCACGTCTTCCCTTTTTCACTTTTTAAAAATGGCGGTTTTGTTTCCCCTTTTCCATTCAGGGGAACAATTAGCGATTCAAGACAAAAGGGTAACATACAGCATAACATAATTCTCACCTGATCTACTATTTAATAAGGAAAAGGTTTAAAATATATCTACTGTAATGAAAAGTTGAGCTAAAAATGATAGAACACTTTGCTTCCTTAGTGGACATAAATACATTGATAAGGTTTTAATTACATTCTCTTTTGCCCCACCACCTCTCCCTTAATGAAGGGATGTTGACTTTCTGTCCTCTAAATGCCTGTCTCTCCTCTATTGTTAAGCAATATGGATCTGTGAAAAATTTTTACCTAGATATGAACTGTGGAGAAAGACAGATACACATTGGTGAAAATCAAGTATTGACATTAATTTAATGACCTATGAAGAATGTGTGAGGAAAAAAGCAGATTTTCCAAATTTCTTTAAAGACTCATGTGATAAAGGTATATAACTTAAGCTAATGGGGGAACACATCAATATAACAAAAGAAAAACTAGAAAGATTTCCTATGATGTTTCATCAAGTAGAATATATGCCCAAAGAATAATACTAAAGACAAAGTTACTTAATGTTGCCCACCAGAAATAGGAAAAAAATACGAGTTTACAGGAATGGTGGCAAATTGTTACTATTCATAAGGATAAAGCCTTCAACAACCTGATCTGAGTTGGTTTTGCTTTGAGTTGGGGACTGGAGCACAGAAACTTCAGAGGTCCATTCCAACCTAAAGTATTCTACAATTAACAGTTTGGAGCTTATAAAGCCAAAGAATAAAGGCTAACAGGCCTGTGTGTAACTTGCTAAATATCCTATTTCTCTAAATGAAATCAACTTTTACTAGGCAATTTCAAATAGCCCAGTAAAAGTTTTGTAGAATAAATTTAAACTATTTTGTTCCACAGAACTATGACATTATTGTGCAACAACTGCAGCTTAATCACATAACGCTGAACTAGCATCTCTCCTAACAACCTGTCTGAAAACTCTGCAGGCAGGTTGCAGAGAATGCAGTTGCTGCAGCTAGTAAAAAAAGCTGCTCTTTCTGACAGCCATCTCGTTGTTGTGAGATACTCATTCAGCAGAGATGAAGGTATCTACCTCTCATACTCACCTGATAAGAATTCAATCTTGGAGGAGAATGTCTTTGTTTTGGAAGGGGCCTGTCCTGGTTTGAGGTAAA
>VWZL01005647.1:58559-147875 GCA_013396915.1 Stercorarius parasiticus | reverse complement strand
GCTGTTTTTTATGAGCTGCTTCACAACCAGGAATCACTTTAGGAGAGATTCCCGCATTTAACTCTCACCCTGCCGGCAGTTTCCTGAATGTCTGCAGAGGTTTAGAGGAGGGCTGGCAACCCTGGGAGTGTGTCATCTCCCCTGCCCACTGCACATGCAGCAAGGGGTGCTGTCCTGGGTGGCCAGGGGTCTGGACATGCTGGGCTGTACCTTTGAGCCCAGGGTGCAGAAATGGGTCCTGAGAGCTGGACAAGTAGCAAAGCCAAAGGTCCCCCCCAGCCCCCGCCATTGCTGGGCCTTTAAACCACAGCTGAAGAAAGCTGTGGAGACAAACTTCAGGGTCAAACAGAAGGGGAAGGGCCTAGGTGTGTTGCTTTTGGCTGGGGTTCAGTGGCATCAGGTTTGCAAGTCTGAGTTACAGGAGCATCACGGGCACAGCAGGCCCTGGTGGGACTGTGAAAGGGCTGGGTGTGGAGCAAGCGCTGCTGCTTTTCTTTCAGCCATCTCTGGCCAGAAGCCAGAGACCCCGCTGGTGTCCCCAGGGCAGAGCAGCCCAAGGTACAGTGAAGCCCTGCGCAAATTTTCACTCCTTTCTCCATTTCCAGCCATTCCCATTCCCCTCCTGTTGCCTCCTCGGGCTGGGGACCAGGAGGCAGGTGCCGGCCAGGAGGGAGAGCAGAGATGGGTTGGTGCACATCACCCTCAGCACTGGCTGTGCTTGGTCCCTTCGGATCCTTTCTAAGGGATGCTGGGGGAGGGAATGGCTCCTTCCCCAGTTCAAACAAGCAGCAGAAGGCTGTGTTTGCAGAAAGGGGCCTCATACCGAGAGAAGGAGGGAAGAGAGGGAGCATGACCAACCCAGGTGCATTTCCCTGCAATTGCCTAACTTGAGCTTTTTACTTCTAAAAACGTCACAAGATAATTCATGGCATGTCGACTCTGCATTTTCCATCTCCAGTCGAAGCCTGATCCTCGAGGCAGCGTTACTGCACAGAGCAGCAGTGCCAGCGCGGGGACACAGCTGTGCATGGGGGGAGTTTTCCCTGTTGAGGCTTGCGGAGGTGGGCAGGTGGCAGGTAATCATTAACAGAGTCAACTGCTGTCACCCCAGCTCTGTTTAGCTGGGGCTGGGCTTGCACGGCCTTTCCCAGCCTGCACGCGTGCTCCCCCATATGCATATACCCCCCCAGGTGTGTTTCCATCCCATGGGAGGCCAGACAGACCTCTGGATCTCCGACACCCGCCTGCAAGGGAGAAATGGGGGATACTGAGGCCCTTTGGAGAGAAGGGCAGGGCTGTCCCCCGACGGTGGACTGCCCCTTTCCTAACACCCCTCGTTGCATTTGGGACCGCTTCTCTCCCTCGCCATAAATTTGACACCGGGGCAGCTGGAAAACTCTCATTGCCATGGTTACTGACGGTGCTCGCTGCCGAGAGGTGGGCCAAGCGCCAACGTGCCGGGGTCTGGGCACTGAGGCGGAGCGGGCCCCCTCCTCCCAGTCGCACATCCGCCTGGTGCCTCGGCAGTGGCCCAGGGAGGCCAGGACAATTTGGTGTGCCTTACACCCGCTACAGACCCCCACTGTTAGCTCCGGGCAGGAGCTGAAAGGCTGTAAGCGATGAAAGAGAGGTGCTGGGGGTGTGTGGAAGGGACAACGCAGCCCGGGAAGGAGGCTGCTTCTCCGGGCAGGGAGGGGGCGGCTGGAGTGACAGGCAGGCTGCCAAGCTGCCCTCGGGAATCTGAGTTTAAGGTATGAGTACAGCTCCCCAACACCCACCATGTCCATCCCTGGCTCCCTCACCAGCGCGTTGTCGCTGGAGCGATTACCTCCCTTTTGCAAAAGAAACTCTGCAGGAGAGATGGTGTTGGCCACAGTCCTTCTTACGAGACAAGGGCTGGACGCAGAAGAGTCCCTAATCCCCTGCTTTTTGTAATCGGAGAGTGGTCCTCCTGCTGGAGATAATCCCAGCCCTCGACGCTGCAGCCCCAGTGCTCAGCACTGGAAGCAGGACCCCAGCGCTCCTCTCTGGAGCTGGGAACGAACAGGAAAAACCCCCGAGCAGGCTCATCCCCTGCAAAGCAGCGTGGCTGGGGACAGCTCACCACAAAAAGGGCTGACAAACTTTTTGAAATCTGGAGGCTGGATGCTGCTGTCGTATCCATCCATAGCCATGTGGCTGCAAAGGACAGGGCAGGCCTGACTCCGGAGCTGCCATCTCCTGCCCCAGAGAGGAACCGGAGCAGGGCAGGAACAGCAGGTTCACAGCTCCTGACTCTCACTTCCAAGCCCTTTTGCATCATTTGGGATGGTGGTGAACTTTCTCCCTGTTCCACATTACACTAAATATCGATGTATGCCACAGAGTGGTGGAGAAGGTCCTTCAGGACAATGTCACTGTATCCAGCAACCGTCCCAGAAGGATGCTGTGCAGGGAAGCGGGCAAGGACCTGGCCCAACAGGGAACTCTCAAGAGTAGCCCCAGTTAGGATAGGGGCAGAAGCCTTGGGGTTCAACCTCCAGGGGTGTCACTTGTGCAGTGCCTGCCCCATTCTTGTTGTCCCAAAGCGGGGTCATTTACCCAGTGTGCGAAATATTCCAGTTTCTAAGGTACATCATTCTCACAGGTGCAGCTGGAGACAGGAACTAAAACATCCATCTCTTTATTTCAGTGGCAAGAAACAACAACATCCAAATGGTCGAAGTTGAAAAGCGATGAGAACGCAGGCTCAGGCCAGGCACTCAGCCTGCTGGAGCCGGCACCCTCACAGAGTTACAAAAATACAGTCCTACGACAGCATCTAGGAAACACAGACCCAGGTATTGCACAGAACCCCTGCCCTGCGCGGGCAGGGTGACCAACACCCCCTCTGCCTTTGCCGAAATACAAGCCAGGCTTGGAATTGCACAGCAACTCAGCTCACGCACGCATGGAGGGGCCAGGCAGGGAGGGGGACAGTGTGTCTCTCAACTACCTGTACAAAAACTATAAGGGAAGAAACAAAACTGGGGAGAAAGGGGGAAGCTAGGGCTGTAAACGCCTGTGGGCCAGGCTGGGCATCAGCAGCTGGGGGGCAGCAGTTTGCACCTTTGAGAAGATGACAGTGCCTTGTCTGTCGCTCGCCAGTGAGCAATGCTGATAAGAGCCCTGGGTGCTGCTGGAGCACGCCAGCTCTGAACATGTTGGGAAGCTGTTGTTATTAATGGCCAATACTGCCGCTGGCCCCGGCACTCTGCACTGCCCTGTGCCTCTGCTCTCCACCACTGCATCCTCCATCTTCCAAGGGAACGCTGCCCCCTGGCCAAAAAGCCTGAAGGGTATTTTGGTTCTCTGCGGTATCCTCATACCCTTTTTTTGCCATTGGTATTAGGTGAGATTCGAACGGTGCTACCCAGCACTACCCAGCGGGTGCAGCTGGGTGTGAGTGCAGGTGGGACTGCACAGACCCCAGGCAGCAGCAGCAGCATCCTCTCCTGGCAGCCAAGCTGTGAGCAGCAACCCGCTTTGCAACCACCGCCCACCTGAAGGGGCCAAGCAGGTCTGCAAGGCCCACAGCCATCAGCTCCCCACCTCTGCTGGCACCTCCTGGTCCCAGAGACTGTCCGTGCTGCAAAAGCCGTGCTGAAGGGCTGGCTTAATGCCTCTGCAGATGCTCAGCATCCACAGGGGAGATGGGTCGTCGTGCCTCATGCCCCATGGGAGGTGGTAAGTGAAATGCCATCCCATTGCAGGCATAACTCAGGGCTGGGAGCCCTGATGCTTCCTATGCATTCAGATCCCTCTTTCTGCTAAAACTGGAGAGGGTGAGCTGGTGGCCTGCCCAGGGAGCTTGTGTCTGGGCTGGGCGAGCTCCCAAGTTTTTCCTGCAAAGCCCTGTGCCCATTCTGGAGGGTGGCAGGAGTCAGACTCAGAGGATGCGTGTTGACAGGCTGGGGACATGGGGGAATCCCTGAGAGCAGCACTGACCCCAACACTGGCCCTCCAGCCCAGTGCAATGTCTAGCATCACGGAGGGAGCTGAAGCAGGGAGGGCAGCTGGATCCAAGTCAGCATTTGGGAAATGTAACAGGCTCCACCGCAGCCAAGCACAGCTCTCCACCATGGCTATGTGCTGCGTCAGGCTCATGAAGAGATGCCCATCAGACCCCAGGTGTGCAGGCTGCACCACCCAGCCTTGCGGAGGGAAGGATGGTGGGAGGGCTTGGTAGCCTTCCTCCATGCTATCCCTGCCCTGGGCCAGACTGCCAACTGGCTGAGCACTCAAGGCAACTGGGAGGGCAGCAGCTGCCCTGCTTCCAGCTATGCCAGCCCCAGATGCTCCGAGGAAAGGCTGGGTGCGCCAGGGACTTCCCTCCTGCCACAGAAGGCCCCAGTAGGGCAATGAAGAGACCCCAGGCAGCCCCAAACCGACAGGAGGGAGGAGAAGGCGGGGCAGTAAGTCATGGCACTTCCCTTGGGGCAAAGTCTGAGGCTCACGGCCTCTGCTGTCTGCCTGCACAGCCTATGCCTCCCCACCTGTGCCAGACAGGAGAGGAGGAACAGGACATGAACCTAGCCAAGCGGGGGGGGACTGCCAGCAGGGAGAGGGGGTGAGCAACGATATCCCACAAGGATCATAGGTAGGAGCCTGCAGAGGTGGCACTGGCATCACTCCTGTGCACAATGGTGACCGGGGGCTTCAGCCTGGCCTTCCCCAACAGGGCTGCGGGATGGAGCCCATCCAGGGCAGGGAATGTGGTTAGATGAGGGGCAAAGGAGGGGACACACAAAGAGTCAGGCTTCAAGTCCCAAATACCCACTGTCCTCATAAACAAAGAGTCCCAGCCCAGTGTGGGGCAGAGCTCTGCTGTCTCCGTCTCCTCCGGGGACCAGGTTGACATCTAGGGAGGGCTGGGCCAGACTCACAGCTCTGCCAGTTGTCATAGTCCTCTTCTCATCCTGCCTGAGTTGGCTTGGGCTAAGGCACACCGAGAACTACACCGCTGTCTCCTGATCTTCTCGCTGGATCATCTGGTAGTGCTGTCGGTTCTCGAGGTAGGCAGCTAAGTCGGGGTCGTTTGCTTTCTCAGCCCGGTGCTTGGGGGTGTCTCCCTGGATAGGGGAGGCAAAAGATGTCAGAGCGCCAAGCACTGCCTAAACGCTCCCTCGGCACCCAAAGGTGTCCCCATTCCCCCACCAAAAAGGTGGCTGCAGCTGGGTCCAGCAGAGCCCGCAGACAAGCCCCGGGGCAGGCGGTAGCCGAATGCCCATGTGCTCACCAGAGAGAAAGTGTGCTCCTGAGAAACCTGACTTTGTTGCAGGGCTGGAAGTTGTCCCCTGAAGGACCATCATCCCTGCGCACAGGCCAGGACAGAAACTGACCCCAGTTGTCACCAGTGCCCCGAGAGGAGACAACAGTTGGTCCCCATGACCTGCTCTTCCCTGCTGGGGAGGCAGACAGGAGAGGGTGAGGAATGAGGGATATGTCTGGGGAATGCCCGGGAATACCAACCCCCCTTCCCTCTCGCAGCCTGGCTAGCGCTCCAGCTCCCGGAGGAGGATCACATTTCACCAGCTTATTGCAGCCATCTGGACTGTGTCCACTAATGAACTCCCGCACTCCATAAAAAGCAAATCTGTTAACAGCTCCCAGCTCCGTCTCCTCTCCCCTTTCCCTCCCCCTGCTTCTCGCTCCTCCTCGCCAAGCGCCCGGGCTCTGCCATGTCGGTGAGAAAGGCTGCGGAAACCTGGCTCTCTGCCGTGGCCATTGAAAACTGGCCCCGGAAGGGATGCCCGGCCTGCCCGGCTCGTCCCCCGGTGCACAGCGGGGCACAGGCGGCTGCCGTGGCGTGCCGGGGCCTCCAGCGCGACCCGCAGTGTATTTCTCCAGCAGGAACAATGGTCAGACACGCAGAGCCTCCGCCGGGGCTGGATGTGGCTGCGGACAAAAGCCCACCCGCGCGCGGCTGCGGAGAGGTGCACAAGAACCCCCCTCTTCTGCACATGCACCCCAAGAGCCAGGCACAACCCGTGGTCCCGCACACATCCCCCCGCACACATCCCCCCCGCACACATGCAGGCAGGGGTAGGGGGACCGCTCCATGCTTCGGTGCCAGCTCTCCTCGGGGGGCCTCCTCTCTGCAGCCCCTGAATGCAACCGCTCCTTTAACAAAGTAGGGGAAAGACCAGAGGAGGAATTGAGTTTCTTTCCAGTCCCCCCTGCAGAAGCCCCGCTGCCTGCCGGCAGCCTGAAACCAGAGCTGCCAGGGCCCCCCTGCCCAGCCGGGCTGAGGCACGCCAACCGATAAGGCTTGGCCTCCCTCACCGCTGTAGGGTGTGGGATCAGCCTGCTCCAAACCTGTGCCACAGGTCTGACGCCAGGGCTTCTGTCGAGATGGGTTCATGCCTGTGCAGGCAGGCTGCGACCCAGGGCCCAGGCGAGGTCAGCACAGCGGCGTCCCCAGGCAGCTACAAACCTGGACACGCGTTTGCACAGGCACCTGCAAGCCCCGCTCCCCGGGGCAACCCGTCATGCCTGAGCGGGGCTCCCTTTTTTGCTGGCAGGTTGGAGGCTGCTCCCGTCCTTCAGGCAGATGAAGGGGCTGGGGGCAGAGAGGGGCTGTGCCCCCAGAGCTGCCCTCACCCCCTGCCTCTCCCCAGTCACCACCTCACCTGGGCTTCGCTGTCTCATCCTGCAGCTGCCGGCTGAGTCTCCAGCCAGGCCAGCCGCGCCCCAGGCACTGTGCAAAGCCCAAGCCTTGGCCAGGACCAAGGAGGAGCCATGGGGAGCCAGAGGTTGTCTGTACAGCATCTCCCTGGCAGCTGGCAAGGAGGCTGCACATTGTCTGAGGCAGCCCCCAAGCTCCACGGGCCCCAGCAAGTTTGCACCCCATGGCTGGGCTCCTGCCCTGTGTCCCTGACCCACAGACGGCACCTTTTTGTCTTGTTCCTACATCTCCACTACAGCCCATTGCTACAAGCCTCTGCCAGATGGACACAACCACGTCCCCTCTGCCACATGCCTGTCCTGGGAACCTCCTGTACCAAAATATGGCCTCAAGTCCCCTTCTGATGACTCATCTGCTGGGGCTGGCACAACTCCTTGTCACCATGGCACATCTCAATTAACTCAGCATGCGATGGAAAGGGCTGCCCCTGCCTGCTCCTGGTCCCCATGGGCCGGCTTCACCCGCCGAGAGGAGCTCCCAGCACCCCCATCACGGCCAACCACGAGGGAGAGCGGGGGGAGCCCTGCAGCTGGGAGGGAGATCATAGCGAGACTGTCCTTGCTGTGACCCCGGAGGGTGGGAAGGGGGAGATGGGGATGAGACATTCCAGCCCCTTGCTTCTAATTTAATAAAACAACAGGGAGAGAAGCACAGGGAGGAGAGGGATTTAACCCCTCTGCAGCTGGGCTCCACTGGGCAAGCATGGGTGCTTCATGTCAGCTCCTCTCTGGCTGGCAAAGACCCCAGCCAAAGCACTCTTGCCCTTCTCTCCTGCTGGCCATGCTCCTGCCAGCCCCCCTGGTTCCCCCAGACAGCTCCACTGTCAGCCCTCCTGCTGTCACCTGCAGGTCTGTCTTCATGAGCGAAGCCCCGGCCTCCACGATGTAGTGGCAGATAGTGCGCTGGCGTAAGGCTGCAGCCTGGTGCAGGCTGGTTTCGCCGCTGGGGAGGAGAAAGCAGGAGATGTGAGATGTCCCCCCAGAACGGGGACATGCAGCATGTGCGGGTGGCAGCGAGGGACAGCAATTTGGCTGCAGCAGAAGCTTGTGGTGGGTTGCACAATTGTCCAGGCAGCCCTGGCAGAGGAGGGGGGCGCTGCTCAGGGATGGTCAGTTCAGAGTGGAGTGGGAACCATGGGTGGTAATTAGAGCAAGGGCGGCTGGTAAGTGCCCAGACAACTGGTCACCTTGCAGAGGGTTTGGCCAACAGGTGACGCAAGTCAGTCAGCAACTTACTTCTCCTCTTCCGTGGCATCGAGGATTTCTGAAGGGGCTGTGGAGAGAAAGACAGTGCAGGACGAGTGAGACCCGGCTGCGGGGCAGAGACAGACCCACCTACTCCCCAGTCACACTCTGCATCTTTCCATAGGGGCTGCTATTTCCCTGCTGCCTCCAAAGGTCCTGGCTCCAAAGCACTCAGGCCAGCAATGGCATCTGAGCCCAGGGAAGAAGAGTTATTGTGGACTCATTACAAAGAAATATTAAAATAAAAATAAAGCAGCCTGCATTTCAGTGGGAGCTGCCAAAAACAACAACCGGTCACCTGCCCTGAAGGCAGAAGCAGGACACTGAGGAATGTTTCCAAGAAACATGCTGGTCCCTGCCAGGATGTGGCAACAGCCATGGGGACACTCCAGTACTGGCAGACAAATGCCAGGGAAAACCCATACACCAGAAGGATGTAGCAAATCTGAACAGAAGGGATCTAAGCCCAGGATCAACCCCTCCAAGCTGAGAGCTGGGCTTTTCGGCTGCCGCACTCCTTTGCTACGGGTGGCACTCTAGTCCCAGCTCACCGTTCTCAATGATGTATTTGACGATGTCCTTGCTCCCTGATTTGACGGCATGATGGAGGACGGTCTGGCCCGAGGAGTCTCGCACCATCAGGTCTCTTCCAGCCTGGTGCAGCTCTTGGAACTACAGGATTGCCAGATTGCTTGGGATGAGTTGCCTTTCCCAGCTCCAAGCCCCAGCATCGCATCCCCAGGGTGCCCAGCAGGTTGTGCGGATATTCAGGGCCTGGCGTGGAGCTTTGTCCAGCTCAGCCATGCCACCAAGTCCCTTCCCTCCGTGTCCCCCAGGAGAGGAACAAGGCGTCTTGCCAGAAGCCTGCCTGGTTTCCAGCCACTGGTCCTGGAGGAAGGCCCTCGACAGGAGCTGCTCCGGAGCAATCGTGGAGTGGGGCTGGCAGAGCTTCCCATAGCCCAAGGGGAACGCCAGGCAAGCAGGCTGCCGGGTGAGCACCCAGAGCCAGCCCTGGCTGCACATCGCAGCAGGCAGCAGGAGCGCCTACCTTGCTGAAGTTGCCGCTCTTGGCAGCTTCTATTAGAAGGTCATCTGAAAAGAAGGGAAATGGATCGGGGTCAGAAAAGCCAAGCTGCAATGCCATTTATCTAACCGGGGAGCCAAGGGTTGGGCACCTGAGGCTCAGCAGTCAGCTGGAGCTCCTCCAGGTGCTAACCCCATGGTCAGTCTGGTTTTATGTGGCTCCCCTACCTTTAGGCCTGTAAGGGATAAACATGGGGAAAGAGGGAGACCCCATGTATCTGGGGACATAGTCAGACCTCAGCCCCAGGGAGGTGCGCATATATGGGGAGCAGTCTCTGCCCACGGGCAGGTTGACGTGTGATGGAAGCGGGGAGCAGATCTCCTGGGTGTCAGCCAGCGGCCGAGACGCCTCTTACCCATGACTCACTCACACTTCCAGGCACTGGGCTCCGCTCAAACTCCAGAAAACTCTTTCCATTTGCTCAGCTTGGTGAGGCCCCTGACCTTGCTTGTGCTCCCTCCTCCTGACCTCCCAGTCAGCCACCAGAGACAGCCCCTCAACCCAGCCCACAGCGTTTGGCTCTGCAGGTGGGGGATTAACCCCTCGCCCACACCATTTCCCGCACGCTGGAGTCAGGAAGGCGCCTGGCTGGCCTGCTCCACGAATCACTGTCAGGTCTCTCCTGCCCACCTCTGGGGTCACCCGCCTGTGCGGCTCTGTGCTCCCACCTAGCACACAGACAGCAGGGCTCCTGCCTGCATGTCAAGGAAAGGACAGGCCAAAAAAACCTGTGGTGGGGTCCCAAAACAGTGTGACCTGCAAAAGGGTGCAACAGGGGTGGGACAGGACTCACCTCTCTGCGGGAGACAGCGTTCAGGCTCAGCGCTGGAAGGAAAGAAGAAAAGGCGTAACTAACCCTGCCAGTCCTGGCAGCAGATCACCCAAAAGGGCACGCAGCGGGTGGAGGGACAGCTGTGGGGAAGCCTGCCCGTGGCACTCCTCCAGCAGGCAGGAGCAGAGGCAGGCCAAGGGACTTTTTTACTCTTTGGCCATGCCATCTGCTTCGTCTCTGATCTGTGTTCTTCCCCATCCCCACTCCAATTTCTACTGCTCCCAGCGCCACTGCTCACCCATACCCGAGGCTGGCCTCATTTGGGCCAAACGACACCCATGACCTTTGCCCCACGGGCCAGGCACTGGAGCTTGACCCCATGGCTGAGCCACCTGGTGATGCCCCATTGTTTCCAGCAGCGCTGGCAGAAGAGCAGGGAAGACAGGATGGCATCTCACCTCTTGATCTACCTCAGTACTGAATTCCTGCTTGCTTCCAGGGAGCCCCCCTGTAATCTGGGTCAGGGATCAATACTGTGAGGCCAACCCTGTCTCTCCCATTACTGCCATCCAGGTCCTGAGATCCTCCATTCCAGACTCACCTGGGGGCAGGAGAGGAGGGTGGAGAGGAGGAAGAGGAGGGAAATGCAAAATGGTCCCCAGTGGGTGTGGCAGACGAGTCAACAAGGTCGGGCATGGCAGGAGAAGTGCCCACGGTCTGGGTGATCACCAGCTCTGGGTCCAGCACATAGAGCTCATCCTGAGATATCTCTGTCACATAGTTGAGGTGCTCCTGAAAGACACAAGTTAGCCCTCCTCAGAAGCAAGATCTATTTCTGTATAGTTTCATCCCCTCACAACCCATGCCTTGTAGCCCACCTACTTGCTCAAAGAGCCCTGGGACCTGTGCCTGGAAAGCCTCTGTGTCTCCTTGTCCTTTTCAGGCTTCCCATCTCCTGCTAACTTAGCAGATGACCCATACATCTCATCTCCACATCCCCCTCATTAAGATGAACGCAGTCAGTGGCTGCCTGGCCAGCCTTGCTTCGTTGCTATTCCTTACCCTCTTTGCTGTAGGGTCCTGCAGGCAGCTTCCAACCCAAGTCTCTTTGCTCCCACCCACACTTTCTTCCTTTCTGCAGGAACCTGGGGCTGGTCCTGGGCCAGGCCTGTCACACCACCCCTCCGGGGATGCCACAGGGCAGGGCTGCGGTGCAAGACCTGCACATCCCCAAGGATAAGCCTGCCTGTCAGTCCACACGAACGCAGGACACCCAAACACCTTCCCAGCAGACGTCGGGGGGAACAACAGTGGAAGACAAGGACACACTCACCTGTGCACGGTCTATCCTGTAGAACCGATCAGCCGTGGTTGCTGCAAGACAGGGACAGAGCAAGACAGGGTAATTCTTGGCGTGAGATGACGGAGACAGCCACTTTCCATCACCGGGTGATGGTGAACTATCCAGCCACTTCGTGGCTTGCCCAGAGGGCACAGCAAAGCAAACAGTACCCCCTGATCAGGAGCTGCGCCCTTCCCTTTGGGACCCTGATGTTCTTTTTACCCTAGAGGCAGACCCTTGGGCCTGCAGATCACCATGCCCCTATGCAATGTATCTTTGCCTGCTATCTCCTCCTCAATGACTCCTGGCAGGGAGCCATAGGGAAGCCAAGAACACAACTACCTGATGCCGTGGTCTTTCTGGGGGCTTTTGAGCACTCCAGGCTTGCAGTTCAATGCAGGATTAGACTGAGCAGATGAAGGTTAGGGCTGTGCAGCGCATGTCCCAGCACTCGCTGGTACCAGGTGAGGAACTGCTCTGATTCAACATGATGCACCTCGTTGCAGAGCACTAAGAAATGGGGGCACTAGGGAGGGCTGGTAGAAGAGGAAGCTTAGCCTCTTGATGACTTGACTGAGTAACATCCCACAGACCAGTACAAGGCCACATCAGAGCTTGTTATTGACAAGAAAGGAACACGCCACCACCAGTTGTAGATCCAAGCACCCTATCTCCTAGGACAGCAGGAGAGCTTCAAACCAGCCTCCAGCCTGTTGCTGGCAGCAGCTTCTGAGTGCATCCCTCTGCTCATCCCTCTTCCTTAGAGGAGAGATCCCCATAGCAGGAGAGGAGCTCCTTCAACACCAACGGAGCAAGTGGCTGTGCTGGAGCCAGACCCATGCTCACCCCGGGGGAGCAGGGAGAGGCTAGGGAGAAGAAGCAGTTGGAGCCCAGCGGGGAGCCTGCTCCCATACCACTGGGATGCTCATGGCGAGTCCTGCTCCCGGCGTGCTGGAGCAGGGGGGTCCCCTGCCACATGTCACAGGAGAGCAAGCCCAGCAGTCCCACAGTGACGGGACACATGCTGCCAAGCTGCCTTCAGCTCTCAAAGCAGGAGAGCAGCAAATGCCCCTCGGTCCACTTGTGGTCAGCAGTGAGAGACAAAGCCTGGGGCAAAACACCGCTGCACTTGGCCGCAAAGACCCCCAATATCCATGAGTCCCAATTACCACGTGGCTCTCACTGGCTTGTCACTAAGGGTCCGTCAGCTCACCACCCTCCCCCCCAAATTAAGACACAGTCAGCACTCCCAGGGGAAGATAATACTCACAGTCCAGGAAGCACCACTTGGGCGACAGTTTCTGGGATGACAGTGTCTTCGGTTTGGCTCCATCTCCCTCCTGCACAAAAAAAGAGGATAAAGTCATGTCTCTTGTCCTCCCCCATCTCTCCCCAGAGCATCCCTCCTGCTTTAGGAGGTCCCTGCAGACATGGAGGACCACAGGTGCTTAGATGGAAAGGGGAACTTGAACGCAGGCACAGCACACAGTGACGGGGAACAGCACAAGACGGACTGGAGCTGACACACACCAGCTCACTGGAGAGTGGTGCCACAAAACGAGCCCACGAGACCGGCACAGTGGACATGACAGATGGGCCTGGGAGGATGCAGCAAGGCCATACACACCTGAAAGAGCAGGTGCTCTAAAGCAGAGAGCTGTGGAGGGAAATCCTGCAGAAAGGCAAGGTGTGCTGTTACAGCCTTTGTCTGGGAAGCCCCCCAGCACCTCTCTCGTCTCATTGGGGTTTGCTTAATGTGCTGTCATATCTGGCTTTACACACTGCCTGGCCAAGGTCCCTGGTCCCTGCCCTGCTTTGAGGCCAGAGAGTAGTGGTTGCCCAAGGAGAGAGAAGAGGTAAAACATCAGGTGACCGAGGAACACCATCCCGAATGCACAGCTTTAGAGGTGCAGGAGGTTGCAGAGGCATCGGTCTAACAGGTTAATGCTGTAGGAAAGTGTTACCCTCTGAGCCTGGGAGCTGCTAGCCATGTGGTTGTCTGCATGTCCTCACCAGTGCCTGGGCACAAGGTGGGCAGGGGACAGGTATGCAGAGCAGGCAGAGCAAGAAGCAGATGCCAGTGTGACAGCCCGGGCAAGCAGCTCGGCAACTCAACCCTGTAGGACACTACACGCGTGCTGGATGGGATTCCCTCAGGCACAGGAGCCAGCTAACTGGGGACCAAGCAAGGTCACTTCAATCTTCTGGGAGAAAATCAGACTGAGCAGTGCAGCACCAGGAGGCGTGCTGTGGGCTCAGAAGGCATTGCTCACTAGGAACAAGGGTTACGCAGCCCGTGTCTGGGTCACGGACATGCACTACCATGTTGGCAGGAGCACAAAAGTTAGTACTTGCAAATGAAAAGAGTTGGACAGGGGTCAACCCTAATCCAGGCACCTGGCAGGGGAAGAGCTGTGCCAGGAAACACGGGGCCCACAGAGGGCTGAAGGAACATAGCACAGCAAACAAAGGGACAGAGGAAAGGCCTCCCCAAACACACAGGGGTTGATAGGCCCCCATAGGATGTACGCTGGCTTTTTCCACTGCCCCATAATTTTTCTGAGCCACTGGCACTCTGGGCCTGGAGAACAAGGTCAGAAAAGCAATGCTGAGAAAGAAACTGCCAGAGAACATGGAGGAACAGGCCACCCAGCTTGGGATCCTGCCTCCACCATGTGGTGAAGGCAAACCATGACCTGCTACCAGAAGCAGGAGCATGTGTGCTGGTGCATGCAGGTCAAGTAGGCTTAGAAATCCCTGCCTTGAGTCCCTCCATCCTCAGCATCCAGCCATGACCACTTCCCACGCAGTCTCACCTCCTGCAGCCTCTCAATTTGGGTCCGGCACAACTCCAGGTCACTGTCTCCTGGAACCACGATGATCCCCAGCGGCACAGCTGCATGACAGGGCACAGACACAACTCAGGGAGCAGCCTGTGCCCCACCCCCAACACCTCACACAGCTTAGCTGAGGGCACTGCCAGACTCAGGGGCTGCAGCTCCTACCCCCTGGTCACTCAGCTGGTCACTCACAGGCTTCCTTGAGCTTTTCCTTGTCGTAGTGCAGTGCCTCGTAGTCGCGCATGCTGATTCGGCTCACCCGGATCCGCAGCCGCTCAGGCACCGGCTGCTGGCTATGTGCAGGGGAGAAGGAAAAGGGAAGGGATCAGAAAGTGACAGTCTGCATTCTCCTTATCCCATTCACCCCTCCAAAACAGACAAGAGCATAGTCTTGGGCACAGACTGCGGTGCGAAGCTTGGCACCTCATCAGCTTCTCCAGCATCAGGGTCTGGCCATACTTCTGTCACCTGATCCCTTCCTGGGCCCTCCTTGAGAGAGGATCAAAATGCCTCTGAGAATGACGGATCAGTCCCATCCCTTCCCCCTCCATCCCTTCTGCTTTGGAGAGGAGGTGGCAGATTGATCTGAGGAACCTACTCATTGAGCAGTGGCATGGAGTTGCGCCGCTTGGTCTTCTGCACCATGTTGGCTTGGTTGCGCAGGGAGATGTGGATGCAGGAAGCCGCCAGCTTGCAGGGTTCTCCATCTACCTGCATCGGGATGGCCTTGGACGTGGTGAGAACCACCTGCCGACACTGGCAAAGCCGTTCGCCGTGGCCACCAACCTGCAAGGCAGCCTGTGAAAATGTCCAAAGTGAGAGCAGAGCACGGACTGAGGGGTGGATGAGGGGAGCACCCATTGTCAGCCAGATGTTGCAAGTGAACGAAGTTCTGAGGGTCTCAGGCCTGATCTCAGTGGGAAGGCATCCACAGAGACCAGGGCATGACAGCACCTCACCTAAATCTCAGAGAGCAGACACTGTCACACATGCCAGCACCACAACTCCCCAGGAGAGAAGCTGTGGGGCTGGCTGACACTCAGTCAATGGGACCAGTTGCTCCCCTGGTTGCTAGCTACAACTGACAACAGAACCAACTCACCAGGGACGTCATGGTGAAGCCGATAACTTCAATGCAGCCATCATCATGGCGCTGTGGCTCAAAGTCATGGTGCTCCCCAGGATTGCCCCAGGGCATCGTGCCTGCACAGTATCTGTGAAGGGATGGTGAACAATGTATGGACAGGCCCCCCCCAGTCCCGGGCAGGGATCTGTGGCATGGGGGTGAGGAGCCCAGAGCATGAGGGCAGGTCCTGGGACTGCTCACCTGGGGATGTTCAGGAAGACCAGGCACTGAGGCTTCAGGTCCTGGATCTTGCAGGTCAGGTCTGTCCCATCGCACTGGAGACAACACAAGGGCATTCAGGCTGCTGTAAGGGGGCGCCTGGCCCACCATACTCACTCAGGAAGAAATCACCTCCCTCTCTGCTCCCTACGGTGACTGTCCCCCAAGCCAGGGGAAGCTGATGACCCCAGGAACACATCCTCTCCCCAACCCTGAGACATTTAGTATGTCAAAGGACTTCACGCCTCCACAGCTCGCCCCCCTCCCTGGCCCAGAGCACCCCTGCACACTCACAACCAACTTGACGTGCTTTGCCAAGTCTTTGGAGCTCCCAGTAAGGAAGTCGGAGAAAGCCGTCTGCCAAGGCAAGAGACAGTGTTAGCACCCGAAATTAGCAGCCAGGAAGCCTGTCACTGACCTTCAGACCTCAGCTGCTGAAAGGAGCAAATCCCTTCCTTGTCCACTGGCAGAAACCCTCTTCTCTACCCCTCCCAAAGGAACCTGATCCATTCCTCTGGCCATTTTGCCTACCAAAAACCTTGGGGCACCTCACAGCTTCAGTAACACCCCCCAGTATTCCCTTGCCAGCCCAATCCCTGCTTTAGGGAAGAGCTGGCAATGTGGGTCTCCTCCAGCGAAAGACTTGCATCACAAGAGACAAATTGAGTCTCAAGCTGTAATGAAGTACCATAAAACAGAGCTGATGTGACCCCATCTAGAGATGTGACCCCATCTAGAGATACCATGAGAGATGGCATGGACTCCGTTACGCAGACCCTAGGGTGCCCTTTGGGTTTAACTGTACAGAAAGGAGGGGAAACACGAACAGGAGAGATGTGAGATGGTACAGAGCAGCACTTGGCCTTTAGTAGTGCTCAAATACCGGTCACCTAGCCAGCTGGGTAGGGAGGTATATTGAGGATGGGGGGATGGACAAACAAAGATGATACTGAGACACAAAGCTCTAGAGGTGAGATACAGGAGGGTGGCATAATTAGCCAGGGAGCTGTAACTGGCCCAAGGTATAAAATAAAAGACCAAAGTAGTGTGGGGGCTCTATGGAAAGGCTTCCCGTTCCTCTGCAGAGGGGGACAGTCTGCCTCCCCACAGCTCCAGGGAGGTCCTGCCTGGGTGACTGTCCGTGAGCCAGAGAACAAGAACAATAGTGGCAGGAGATCAAGACAGCAACTGTACCGCAGGCCAGAGAGCAAGCTGTACCGCCAGCAGCACTCACAGCCAAAGAGAAGCTGTGATTCCCAGGGCTGCAGCCTTTCTCCAGCACCTCTCCAGCTTTGGGGAGGGTTCAGCTTGGGTGCACACGAAGGCCCATGTAACTCGGATGAGTGAGTTGAGGGTGCAGATAGGAGCTGGGACCATGTCTGTTCTCCAGCTGACGCTAAGGCTGCTATGAAGGCATATCCAGATACCCTCCACACACTCACCCCAGCATAGAACATTTTATTCCGAAACCGGCTGTTGAACTTCTCTGGGTTGGCCTCTAGGGAAAGGAGAAAAAAGTCCAGGTCATTGGCCTGCACATGGAAATACTTCACTTGCCAGCTCTCCCCAGACACGGTTCTCCAGCCAGCCTTGGCCAGGAGGCAGCCCCCAGCTCTCTTCCCATGCAGGCACCCCTCTTCCCCCTCTGCAGCCTCCACTTGCTCCTCAGGTTTCTCCTCCAGCCCTGTCCCTGGGGCAATCCTCTTGTTCACTTTCCCAAGGAGCGTTTTACAGGCCCACCTCTGGGGTACCCCCTGACCACAGACCTGCCCCAGCCCTGCCCAGCCCCCATACCTCGGGATTCATGGAACTCCAGCGTCACCCGTGCGTCAAAGCCAAGGCTGAAATAGTTATTAAAGACATCCAAGGGGAGCTGAAATGGAGGGAGGAATAAAGATGAGGCTGCTAGCGTGTGGCCACAGCAAAGACAAGGTCAGGCTATAGCAGAGCCATACACCGTGCTCACAAGGCTGAGGGAGCGGAGGCTTGCCTTCCCCCCAGGAAATTACAGAGGTCACCAGCCTGAGATGATGGACTGGCCCCTGGCTCCTAGGGGTAAGCAACATGGCCCAAGGGGACACACTCTGCTCTCCAAGATACCTGCAATCACTCATATTTCTGGCTAAAGAAACAGTCTCAGAGGGGACTGGGATTACACCTGTTGCAAGCTGTGGTTAAAAACCTCTGGTGGACACTTAGTTGGGATCTTTCCATGCCTCACCATGAGTGCCATGGGTCAAATCCACGAGGACAGGAGTGGAACTGGAGCAGAAAAACGCCAGCCCAACACCGTAGCCCCAGGTGCTGGGGCTGTCTAAGCCAGTGGGAGGAGAATGCAGACCCCCAGTGCAGGGAACAAACACAGAGAGGAGGTGTCCCACCTTCTCGGTGGCCGCCTCATCCTTTTCCTCAGGGCTAGCATCAGGGTTTGGCTCCACATGGAGGTTCCAGCGATCCAGCTGCACAATGTTCCCTTCTTCCACGTGTGACAGGATCTTGGACAGAGGCTCATCTGTGTAACCCTGGTGAAGAGCAGGACTTCCTGAGACTCCTACCTGCCTCCTGCAGAGATGTCTTCTTCTTTGGGATGACATCCCAGAGCAAAGGGTATGGAAAAGATTGATTCTACTTGAATGCACAACAAAGTGGGACTTTAAATTGAAAACAAGATCTCTTCCGTCTAAAAATCCCCCAGAATTTGAAATGATTGCTTTTCTTAATGTTCTAACATATTATAACCTAAATCAGATAATTCAAATGTCAGAAGAACAGTAACATCCAAATGGCACTTATTTGTTGGTCTGTATGTAGGAAAAGTCAAAACACACAGCTGCTGCAAATCCCCATCCGTGTGTCTGGAATGAGAGTTGAAGCGCTCAGCCCCTCTCTGTCAGCAGTGGGTTCTTGTGCCTGTCACTTACCCCACCCCAGTTCAGCGTCCTGGCCAAGTCATTCCCTGTCCCCAAAGGTAGGATGGCCACAGGAGGAGGTGGGTTGAGGCGTAACTGGTCCAGAATGGAGAGTATCCAGCCCACCTGCTCGAGCAAGAGAACACATAGAAACGGTTGGTTATTTCGGGGATTGGCAGGCAGGTGGAGGTGACTCAGAGCACTAGCAATGGCAGAGGGGCAGAGACAGGGACCCCTTGGCCACCACCGAGGCTATTCACAGTCTTCAATGCTGCAAATGGGTGCTGTGGGAGATACCAGTAACCCCAGCGAGGACACTGGCCCCCAAAAGGGCTACAAATCCAGACATGCCACAGACTAGCACTCCTTGCAGCAGTGCACACGAGGAGCCACAGTATCTGGTGCCACCAGCTGGACCATGGGCACAGTGCGCACATTTTGCCCCGTTCTGGATTACAGCGAGGAGGGCTACTGCCAGCACTGGAAAGGCCTGGGGTGAAGAGTACCACAGGCGTGAAGGGGTCAGGGGACTCACCGTGCCGTCTCCCCCGCATGCCAGGATCCGGAGGTTGTGGACCTTGCGGTACAGCTCCAGACTGCAGGGAACCAGGAGGGTAAGAAGGGGAGAGAAGAGGCACCAGAGGTGTTATGCAGCAGCTGCAGGGCTCCCTGCCCTCGCACAGCCCTTGACATTCACAAAGCCACCTGCATGTCCTCCCTCCCCATCGTCACAGCAGTTCACAGCAGTGTGCAAAGCCACAGTAACTTTGGCTTCACCAGCTCTTGCGGATGAAGAGCGGGGTGTCCACAGTATGCGTATATGTAGATAAACTGAAATGCAGCAAGCAGACAATACTCACATGACATTAACTGGATATAATGAATTAGGTCTGGGAACTTAACCCCACAACTGGTCTGTTCACCACTAGCCTTAAGATTAGACCAGCCCTCTAGCAGGAAACACTGGCTGACCACAAGGTACCCTAGCCTAGGGAGGCCTCTCAAAGCATGAACTTGTTGGAGTTCTCTTTCCACAAGGGAGCTACAGAGCATCAGGCCTCTGCCAGACATGGGAAGAGCTCTTGGGAGGAATCTCTGGAGCAGGAATGGGGGAGAGAAGGGTGCTGCCCCCATCAGTACTCACGCCTCCTTGGGTCCACCCTGGCTGAGGTCAAAAACTTGCCGTGGGTTGAGATACCACATGAAGGATTGGATGATCTTGGCTCCCTGTGAGGACAAGAAAGACTTCAGCAGGGAACAAGGAGTTCCCAGTGGACAGAGGGAAGAAGGCACCTGGTCTCAAGGACAGGCTAAGACAATGGCATTCTGTGAGACCTCAGGCAAAGCCTGGCCTAGGTGGGAATTGCCGGGCAGCAAACTTGCATTGTGGAGGTTGCCTTGCCTCTTCTGCAGCTGAGACATTACCAAAACTATGCTAAGTCTTCAGCAGCCAAAAGGTAATGCCCCCATAGAACTGCCTTCTCAGGGAGATGCAGGACAAAGCCATACCTGATTCCCACCGCTCTTGGGGTTCACAAACACCAGCAAGGGCTTCATGAGAGGAGCTGGCATGGGCTTGATGACAAAGGGTTTCCACCTCCCTTCCTGCAAGAGACACCACAGGTCCTTCAACAAACCTGGGGAAAAGCAAAGTCTCACCTCCAGCTGAGCCCTAACATCACATGCAGTCAGGAGTGGAAGGAAGAGAACATCCCAGCCATCACATAAATTTTATATCTGGGATTTGCCCTGACAGCGGGCACCCTCCCTCCCTCCACCTCATCTTCCTTAACCTCAGCACAGACCCCTTGTTTCCCAGTCCTGCTCCTCACTGCCCAGTCCCTCCGCCCTTCCAAGACAAGGTTATTCCCTATCCCCTCATTTCTTACCTCAGCCCCCTTTTTGCTGGATTTCCGCTTGAATGATGTTCTCTTCTTCTTCTTACTAGATTTCAGTGGATTCTAGAGAGAAAAGAAACAAACCTCAAAACTGCGTCAGGAGCTGCTGGGCAAGCAGGAGTTGTGAAAGAGCCACAAGAGCTGAGGTGAGTTACCTGGGGCCGTCGGACCCGCAGAATCCAGGTGGGAGGAACGACGACAGCAGCGTGAGCCCCCAGTGAGCAGGGCTCTTCGATGTGTTGCAGCATGAAACATGACACTTTGCTGTGATACTGGGGAAAGAGAAGAGGAGAGACAGAGAGAAAACTCAGCTGCTCAGTTTGCTGGGGACAGCTGCTTTCTCCTCCCAGCTCCCCCATGCCAGTGCAGGGAATGCTGGAGAAAACCACACAGGAATTTAGTAACGCGAATGCTGGAGGAAACCACGCAGGAATTTTGTAATGTGAAGGCAATGAGGAGAAAGTTTCTCGCAGGAACTCCCAGCTACCACAGTACAGCCTCTCCCAGTAAGAGAAGCTCTTAGGGCAGGCTGCAGAGAAGCAGCTTGGGGAGTCCCAGCAGAAAGCACAGGTCATTAGATGCAGAGCAGGCGGGTAAGACATTCAGTGGGGCCTTTGCTCACCGCTTGCTTGCACCAGGAACAGCTGATGGCTACAATCTCTTTACTGTGGAAGGCAAACTTCTGCTGGAAACCCTGTGGAGGGAAGGATAAGAGGCTTATGAAATTCCCTTGCAGCTTTCTACCATCCAACAGGACTTTTCTACCACCAGGACAGATGTTACAAAGAGTGTGCCTGCAGCTGGAACCCTCCAGATCCCTGTCAGATAGCCTCAGCCACCACTACGGCACCAGGGAGGCCACTGTACTCTGCAGGGGTGTCCCCATTGCCCAAGGAAAGCATGTCAGGAAGACAGTCCCTTCCAGGATTGATTGGGCCCAAGGGAAGAACAACTCTATGTCGGAAGCACTTATGGGGTGCTTCACTGTGCAAAACAGGGCACACGTCTTGGTGTTGCTGTAGGCTGCTGCTGCCAAACAGGATGGTGGGGTGTCTCTGGTCCCCTGACCTGTTCTTGTCTCTGGTTTGACCTTCAGACTGAGGAAAAAAAAAAGATACCTTCTCACCTTGCCACACTGCCGGCATTTCCCTTCCTGCCGTCTCCGGTGTACCCAGTGATGCCGGACAACGATGGGCTAAAGCGAAAAGAAAAAAAAAAGGGGGAGTGAAAGGCCCAGCATGTAAGGGAATGCATGAACAGGCAGGAGGAACGGACGCAGGCCAGCCAGGACCTCTGCTCTTGCAGCAAGCCCAGTGCTCACAGACACCAGCACCAACCCTCTGGGAGAAGGCAAAGCCAAAGAATCAGGGGGCAAGAGGCCAAATTAAGGTGCTCAGAGAAGAGGGAATTAAAAACAGAAAAAACAGGAAGGAGGGGAGGGAAACTATAGGCTGAGAATCACACAAAGCAAACCCTGCTGAGAGTGGGCAAGCAGTAGTGTAGGCTGCTATTTTGGCCACAAATCACATCTCCATCCCTTAACGTCTCTGCTCAGATGCTGCCAGTGCCAGGTGAAAAACGTGCTGGTGGAAGGTGTAAAAATCCCCAGGGAGACACAGTTTGTGCCCATGGCAAGAAGATGGAAATGCTTGCAGCTAAGCAGAGAATTGCCTATCTCCACATTCCTCGAGGAGAACAGCAACCCCAAAGCCCCCCACACCCAATTCACCCTGCTCTTCACCTCACAACAAGTCCTGACAGCCTGCCTCAGCCCCCGTCTGCCTGCCCGTGGGGAGAGAAGCAAGGCAGGTGCTTGCAGGCACCCTCTCCCTGCCTGTGGGCTCATGGCAGGTGAGGGCTGGGACCTGCCGGAGCGATTGTCAGGGGGTCGGAAGTACCCCATTTCCTCTTCCACCCTCCTCTTCCAGCCCTGGATTGGGAATGGCATTGCAGGGAGGGCAGCAAAGAGAGAAGAGGGAGTGCGAGTTCATAGCCCAGCGCAGTAGGCTCCAACACCCTGCTCTTGACAGCTTTTTGGATGATGATGATGTAGAGGCAGAAACTGGCGGGAGGTTTGGGTCAGCTGCAGTGTTGCCTGCTCTGAGTGCAGCACAGGGGAGAGGACGGAGAGTCCTGTTGGGTTTAGTGGACATTAATCCAGTGGGAGCAGAAGGGGGCTATGCCCTGAGCTCAGTTCTGGGTCCCACCAGGCACATGTAGGGAAAAGACTGACCCTGAAGGGTCCCTGGCAGCACAAAGGCCTGAAGAGCACTTTTCTAAGGAAAAAGGCAGGAAGAACCCTTGGGGAACTGTCCATTATTAGAAAGACAGGATGGAGAAGCAGTGTTCGTGAGTAAAAGGAAAAAAAAACAGGAAAGGGGAGGGAAAGACAATTTATAGAGGTTGGAGAGGAGGAAAATAGTGTGAGCAGAGGCTGAGTGGGACTGACAGAAGTTGTCAGCAGAGCCCAAAAAGTAAGTGAAGGACAAATAAAGGAGCTGGGCTAAGAGTGACATGGGAAGGAGGGCAGCGTGGCAGGAGGGACAAAGGAAGAAAGAAAGGTTTAAAGTGATGTTGAAAACTTTCACCTTACCAGGTGACACTGGCATTTCTGAGCAGGCAGCCCTGCGTTTGAGTACCTTCCCCCTGCTGCGTCTGCTGTGCCAGCACAAACACGGTGGCCCATGACTGAGCCATCCACACCCACTCCAGAGCACCATGTGGGCTACACTGGCTCCACAGGCTGGAGGGTGAAGCATGAAGGCTGACAAGTGCTTCCACTAGTGCATCTGAGCAGAAAGGTCCCAGGCTAATGCTTACACCCAGGACATTAAAACATGGACTAAAGGGGTTTGACAGCACCACTGTGGGCATCTTCCACTGCTGCCTGGAGTACTTGTGGCATCCAGGTCAGGGCTGAGCGATACAGCCAGAAGTGAGCCCCTACTCTCCCCTTCTGAATTGTGGGAGACCTGGGGACTTGCTGTTTGCCACAGCTTCCTCTATTTGCTTGGGGACCAGCACAAGTAGGGGGAGAAACCTCTCCCAGGAAACACGCATTTTCAGGTTCCCTCCATGCAGATGCAGGAGCTTTAGAACATGCAAACCAGCATATGCAGAATTCTCACACCCAGTCTGCACTGCTGCCTTGCAAAGAAACATCCCTTTTACTGGGCCACCCTCTTTGAGCCAGGAGGAGGCACGATGCCTGCACTCTTGAGGGGCAATATGTTGGCAGAATCTGACGCCTTTGCCACCAAACTGGGAAGGGGAGAAGGGGGGCAGATGTGGGCAGCGCCCCAGGCACATCTCTCACCTCCCGTACGTTCCGGGATCCTGACTCCCTGAAGGAAGGTTTGCAGCGGAAATTTATCTGTGGATTGAACACAGGAGAGGAATCAGTAAAACCATCAAACCCGAAGGAAACCTGAAGTTTTTTCTATAGCAGGCCCAGAGCCTGTAGAGATGTTCAGTGCTTGCTGCAACCCCCTCTCTCCCCCCAGATCTCTCTCACTGAACAAAATGGGGTCTGGGATCACAATCATGTAGCTAGATGCTCTTTTTGGTATTGTCTCCTCAGACAACCCCTCTTTGCAATGAGGTCTTCCCAGCCTTCTTGTGTTTCATTACGCAAGAGGGAGGGCTGGCTGGCCAGGAAAAGGCTGTTACAGCTTTGCAAGCCACAGAGAGGGCTTATCAGACTCTACTCACTTTCTCCAGCTGTTCGATGCAGGGCGTATGCACTACGATCTTGCAGGCTGCGCACTTACGCCTGGAGAGAGGTTTTTGCTGGAGGATGAGAAAAGGGGAGGAAAAACATGTATATAAATAGCAGTGTACAGAAGCTGGCAAGCTCAGCCTCCCCTCACACCTCCTTCACATTTTTAAGGATGCAGAACAAGTCCTATAGGAAAGTTATATGCAGCTAGACTCCTTGCAAGTAAAGGGACCGAAGCATGTGCCTACAGCAGATGCTCTCAAGTCTGGGACAGAGCATGGAGGTGCTCTCCTTCTGCTTAAGCAGTCCTTGGCCTCTTCTGACACTGCCTGAGAGCACCATGGAAGCTGGTCTGGGAGGCACTCGTGGGGATCCCATGGTAAGCCCCGTAGGCAGGCACAGGATGGCATCAGTGCCCTATGTCCACACCACAAGCAGGATCAAGTCTGCAAGCCGGGAGGGAGAACTGCAGCAACCCTGTAAGCTGAGTGCTGCCTGCAGGGTCAGGAGGCAGTAGGCCTGGGTCGCCAGTGCTCGCTTTTTTCCTCTACTGAAAGGTCTTTCCAGAGAAGCTGGATTCGGATTCTCCCTCTAAGGGCATGAGATCCCAACAGCCTCTCCCTGGAATATCATCATATCACCTCTGGCTGAGCGGCAACCTCGTGTTGGGTTCCCATTGCACACTGAGCACCAGCAGAACCTGAGGACGCAGCCCGCCAGCATGCAGAGGCAGGAGGGACACGCTCCCCACCTTGGTGGGCCTCCCATGTTTCCCCTGCGAGGAGCAGCAGGGCCTTCGCGGTGGCCCCGCCGGGTGGCAGCACAGGCCGTATCAGCAGCCCTTGCCAGGGAGGCCAGCAACCCTAGGTGACTCACCAGCAGCTTCGCCATACAGTTCTGCTCCCCAACGTAGCAGAAGTCCCCAGAGACATTGGTCTCAAACCAGATGTGCTCCCCATAGACCGCAGTCTCCTGAAAGGTACAAGACAATGTGTTTCTCCGAGATGGGCATCTGCGCTCCTAAAATGCTTTGTGTGAAGGACAAGATACTGGGACAAGGCTGGGGGGTTGGAGCTAGGTGTAGGCTGGGAGACAAGATGCACAGAACAACCAGGGCCAACATCTGGACAGAGGAAACCTCACGAAGGTGCTGCCATGGCCCACCCATTGGAAATGAGAGGGCCCAGGAAACCAGCTCCAAGATGCACAGCCCAGCTGCAGTGTCCTGCACAGGGGGGCTGCTTCCATCACCCCCTGCGAGAAGGCATCAGGACAAACTCAACACAGGGGACCATCCTGAAACAGCTTCTGTTCTGTGACCTGAGGATGGGGCTTAAAATCTGTCAGGCTTTGCCTGCGAAGGAAGAGGGGCTTGCTCTTGCTGCTTGGCCCCAGCCATCAGAAGACCTTGGCTGCCAGGAACAGAAAACTTGGCAGTGGAGTAGCTATGCCATGCTCCCAGGAACCACCTGTGCCTGCACAGCCTCTCCTTGCAGCATCAAGGGGTGCTGCCAGCAGCACAGATGCTGGCACCAGCTGGTGGCAACGGTGGAAGCCATAAATGTGTCAAAGCCGAAGTCACCTGGGAAGCCTCAGCCTGGGAAGACCCTGCTGCTTCTTGGCCGGGAGCCCATTCCATGCAACACCCAGCAAAACACGCCACAACTTACGCTCCAGTCCACAGTGTTGCGTATCTGCCTCTCCGAGTCACTCCTCAGGGCTAGTGCAGGGTTTGGCTGGGCTACCATGTGCTGGAGGCTGGACTTGGCAATGGCTTTCCTGGAAGACACAGGAGGGCTGGCTATTAGATCAGAAGAGGGGGAATACATGCAAAGCACAGCGTGCTTCTAGGATGGACGGTGAGGCTGGACAGAAAAACATCTTCAGGACCAAGTAGCTGGAAACGAGGTGAATCCCCAGCACCGTTGGCTGAGGATTACCCACTCCTGCGAGGCAGCCCTGTGGGATGAAGAGATGCTGGCCATGTTGCTGACGGCTCAGCCAAAGACACCCTGCACCTGGCAAAAGTTACAGCCTGGGCCTGCTGGGTCAAAGCCCTTGGGGGTGACAGGTCCATGGCAAAACAGCCTGCGAAGCTCCACTGAGCTCTGGTGGTGGGACTGCCTTTGCAGGGACAACCCGGAGCCCTTGCCCCGCAGAGGCTCCCCACAGCTCTCCCATACCAAGTCACCTCAAAGTCTGGGGTGTTTTTAGGGACTAGTACGACTGGCCAGAAAAAAAGCAGCTGTTTGTTTAGGGCAAGTGAGCTTCTCCCAGGTATGCTAGGGTGGAGGAAAGGAGCAGCAGAGCAGGCCAGCTGTAGAAAGTGTGCATCTCCAGCCCACAGCCAGGCCCAGATGGCAGGAGGGGACGCCTGCAAGCCCTGGGGGCTGCACCGAGAGCATCAGAGACAGCGCTGCCCTGAGTGGGAGAAGCTCAAGGGACGCGAGCAGCATTGCAAGACATGGATGGCAGCCAAGGCCAATGGCGTCGAGCTCCTTCCCTCCTTCCCCGCCAAGCCTGGGTCTGCACCCAACCTCCCCTCCCCGGGCCATCGCCATACATACAGCAGCCGGGGGCTCCAGCTGTCCGGTGCAGTGCTGCGGGCGAGCTCCGGTCCCAAGCACTCGGGGAGGGTGGCAGAGGGGTGGCCGGCTGCGGCCGCCCCTGCGCAGTGCTGGGCCAACAGCCGCGGGTGGCTGGAGGGGAGCAGCCCGGGCCGGGGGCCATCGCTGGAGCGGCGGCGCTGGCTGAGGCGGCGGTAGTGGCCCGGCAAGCCGTAAGTGGCCCGGCCGTACATGAACTCGGTGGGCAGGCAGTGGGAGGAGGGACGCCGCAGGCAGCGAGGCCCCCGCGACAGCAGCCCAGCCTGGAGTGGCCGCAGCCGGGGCAGCATGGCCAGCCACCTCTCCTCCGCCCGTCGCTCCCGCCGGCCCTGCTCGGCTCCCACCGCCGCGCCGCCACTATCCTCCAGAGACTCGGATCCGGAGCTGTCGGTGTAGGTTACCCCATCCCCCTGCTCTCCGGTGGGGATGAGGCTGGCCAGGAGGACAGAGGGATCCAGCAGGTGGGCATCAATGGCTCGCCCCCGGCCCCGGCGCTTCATCTGGACAGCAAACCTGGGGCTGAGGCATGGCGGCGTGGTGCTGGAGCGGCGGCGGGGGCCGGGGCGCTGGGGCAGGCCCAGGCAGGAGAGGGCTGGCAGCGGGGCACCCGAGCCCCGGCGGCGCTGGGCCAGTGAAGCAGAGGGCAGCCCGGCCTGGGAGCGCCGCCTGGCCTTACTTGTGGGCACGGCCACCGTGCTGGCACGCCGCGGCCCCTTCCTCCCAAAGTGCCGCCTAAAAAAGGTTTCCATCGCACCCGGACGGTGGCTGTTAACACAGAGACCAGGAATTACATAGGCTCCACCATGAGCCCCTGGGCCAGGGTGTGGGGGTCAGGGGCAGGGAGGGCAGCAAGGGACAAAGGGACAGACTGGTGGGGACATGGTGATGCCACCTGGGACATGCGGCAGGGCTGGGACCTGCTTGCTGGGTAGATGCACCACTGGGTCTCCCGATCCCCACAGTTCCCCCGCTCCTTGAGTCTCACGGCTCAGCCCAGGGTGCTGTGATGGCAGGGCAGGTGTCACCGCCTGGCCAGGACCCTCTGCAGCCCCTGCTCACCGCTGTGGGATCGGCAGAGCCCCTGCCCTGCACCCCGAGGTGCCGATCAGCCCTGGCAACAATCCCCACCTCTCTCCTGGTGCTGGTCCACCTGGTTTTACCCATGGGAATGGCTCTGGCTAAGCGCCAGCCCCACCAAATTTGCAGCAAACCAAAACTAAGCCCTTGCGAATCCTAAAGAAGAAACCTGACCAGGTAAGCAAAAGCAGGGCACGCAGATTTGGCAGGAGCTGGCTGGGAGAGCTGGAGGCTGGAAGAGCTGGAGTAGAGCAGAGGAGAGCTAGGAAAATCATCCCATCTGTCCTGCACAAAACTTCCCTCTCCCGGTGGAAAGAGCTTTACTGGGGCTCTCGAACTTTCCCTGCCCAGCCCTCAAAGCTTGACAGGCTGCCCGGACATTGCAGCAGTCCATGGAAAGCCCCAGGCCACAGGTGGAAGGTGCTGCAGCAGTTTCAGTGCTGGTGGCTTGGCATGCAAAGGCTGGAGTGGAAGGGGCTGAACCTGGCTAGCTCCAGCGCTCCCCTCCTCCAGAGCTAGTGTTTTGCTTCCCACCTTCCCGCCGCTGCCCCTCTTCAGCTGCTAAATAGAGAGGATTTCTTCAAGGGCAACTCAAAAAAAACCACCAAGACCCACAGTTTGGTAGAAGCAAACTTCTGGCTCTTCAATTGCTACCAAGGCAGAGGATCATGGCAGCCCGCAGGCACACACAACCAACCACGGTCACTCTCAAAAATTTCCATGGTCTACCCATCACAAGGGTACGGGCACACCAGTCACTACTGCACTAAGGTTAGCACCTGCTGCACTCACTTCTACCTTCCTCCCTTCTCATGTTCTTTTATGCACTTGCTTGCAGGTCAGCAACACCAGAGGACCTTCAGAAGAACGCCCTGGCCTGAAGTCCACACAAACAGGCAAACTTGTCAGAAGCTTCCCTTTTTGTGTGCGATATGCATGTACGATGGACGTATGTGTTGTTTTCTGAACCGCAAACTGGAGCTTTTGTTTAGTGCCTATACCACAGGCAACCCATTGGGCTGCACCTCTATTTCTTTTGGAGCAGTACAAAGCTGAGTTTGCGTTTTTGGAGGTCAGGCTTGGTTAGTTCTCCTCCAGCCTGGTATGCAAGAAAGATGTCTCTTTAGTTTCTACAATCTTTTTGCCATGTCTGTACTCAGTAACGTAGCACAAGGAGGGAAGGAAGGACACTGACGCCCTCCAGAGGAATCTGCAGTTCAGAAAGCAGCATGAGGGCAGCTAAAGCCTCGTTGAACTGAAAGCAAATAGAAAGTGACACCTCCTTAGAGGGGTTTCTCAAGTCCCACCACACTGAGCAATGCAGGTCCACCCAGCGCTACCTGGTGACCAGCAGGTTAACTATCACACCACCGAGGCCCGTGCAGCTTTGTGGAGGACAAAAGCAGGTTTTGTTGATCATGCTGCTTCCAGCCCATTCCCAGCCCTGCAGTGCTCCATTCCTGCTCCTTCTCCCCATCATTTGCAGGATGATGCACAGTAAATGATGATGCCCAGTAAACTGCATCATCACCAACAGGTCTTGAAAATTATCTGAACAAACAAAATGTTAAAAAACCCAAGAGAGAACACTGCCTGGGTGTGACATGCTGCAGCAGACCCTTCTTGGCCAGCTTTAGCTGCTGGGGGAGACATACTGTCCAACTACATCCCGAATGAGCTGAATGGATGCTCCCTCCTGCCCCAGATATTCTACTAGCATGAAGCTGCTGTACTGCTTGCTGAGCTGCTGCTACGGACAGGAAGATCTCTCAACACAGCTTCCTTCCTTTTTGCACCACAGTCTCGTGAGGAAATCTGCTAGAACAACCTTGGCTTGACATTTATGTTTGGGTACTAGCTGATTATAGTTCTTTTCATCTTCAGGGCTGTCTGCAAGTGGCACGCAGACTCACACTCAGGCCACCAGTGGTGAAGGTTATTACTGGGCAACCATCTGAGAGCCCAGAACAGCACCACGTGGCAGCTCAGATAAGATGGTGAAGATATCCCCATCTCTCGCAACTTACTTCCAATCTGAGCTCCAAACGGTGTATCGCAGGTGTTGAGAGCTGCCGCTGGCAGAGCAGATGGACAGACTGCCGGGGGTGCCCAGGGATGATGTGCACAAGCAGAGCTGCATGCAGGGCAGCCGGGGAATCATGCACTGGGCGGAGAGGAGCCCGAGAGGAGCTAAGCCCTGAAGCCCCTGGCCTAACACCAACACATTTCTGGGATCTCCACTGTTTGTCCCTCAGACAAGATGGAGGAGAATCGTCACCTGTTGCTGCTCTGCAGACTACATCAATCATCTCAGTTAGGTAAGGAGGCTGGATGGAGGCAGCCTGGCATTTGCGGGGTGGGAGGGAAAGGAAGTACTGCTGCACGCACTAGGATATCAACTCTACTTACAAGCAGCTTTGCACTATCATTTCAATCTCATTCTGTGAATGAGGAAGGAGTCAGCAGCTCTGGTCTGCTCACGATCTGCAGTCAGAGCTCTTGGGAGGTTTTTTTTTTCCTAGCCAGACCCCTCAGAGCTCCTCAGCCTCCTGTGCTCCCTGCTGGGCATTGGTGAGCAGAGATGCTGTTGAAGCAGGAACATGTCCTGGAGCATGGGCAGCAGCAGTGCTGCCCTCAAGAGCCGGGGGAGGAGGGGGCTGTTGCAGGAAGCTGTCTAGGCACTCAAGAGTCTAAGGACAGAGCTAACCTCGGTGGCAGGATCTAAATGCCCTACAAAAGTCAAGCAAGGATCAAAGAGGAAAAACTTGTATCTTGTAAATTCAGCGGACACAGAGCGTGTGCATCGTCTGATATGGAGATCCTGCTCTCTGATCCCTTCTGCAGTGGTGGCAGCTCCAAAAACAGACAGGCTGACTCCTAGGGTTAAACATGCCGTGGGCTCTGCCCACGTCAGGAGGAGCTTCTTGATATTGAGTTCCATTATTCTGCTTTGCTCACTAGCCTCAAACAAACCCCTCTGTACCATCCTGAACAGGCCCTCTGTGCCCTTAGACATGTACAGGGATGCTGTGCCTGCTCGGCCCTTCCTCTACATTGTTATTCCCTGTGTCCCTCCAGCAGCCTGATCTATTCTTGCCAGCACCCAGAAGCAAGAGAAATCCCAGGTTACCATCATACAGTGCCAAACCTGACACCCCTCTCCTGGCACCAAGGGTGGCAAGAGGACTTTTCTGTAGGACACTGCTGGCAGCACAACGCACAAGCCTTGAGCCGTAGAGAAGTCTGGACTTGAAAAACACCATCAGTTCTTCCTGACCTTTCAGCAAACCTCCAGTTAGTCGACTGGAAAGCATTTTTTCCAACCACGGGGCTACAGCAAGGGAAATGAATCCTAGAGTTTTGCCCTGCTCCGTGACGAGCGCCCTTCCTGACGGCGGCTGGCTGCGTCCCTGCGTCCCAGCTTGCTGTGGGTGCTGGGGAGCTGCTGTGGCACTGGAGCTGGCAGCGTGCAAGCAGCAGCCCGTTTCAGTTTACAAGCTGTCTTCCCCTGCCAAGGACACTTGACTTGCACAGCTCAACCATGGGGAAAGTGTAAGTGTTATTAATAGCCAGCTCTGCGTGACACCAAGATCTCCTGGGTTCCTGCCTCTCTGCCTCCTCCCTGCCACGGCACCGGAGGGACTGAGGGACAAGAGCCTGGGAGCCCATCCAGGGAGCTGCAGCTCATCCCCGCCCCGCTGACATACTGCCGCTTGCCTTCAGCCTTGGTTTCCATCACAAGCTTGCATCCTGACGTCCCTTCAGTGCTCTGATACTCAACTTTCCCATGTACGCTGCCGTCCCCACACCGCCCCTGCTGAGATCCTGTCCCCACTCTCCCTTCCTGCTCTCAGGCATCAGTCACCAATCTCTCCTCTCCATCAGGCTCCCTGGCCAGCCCTCTCTGACACGCCACAAAGAGCAACTGGCATAGATGAGGTCTGCTGAGGAAGGTGCCCCCACATCAGATGGGGAAGGGAGCACGCTGGTCAAGATGTGGTGCAGCCCTCAGGCCTTTGGTTGCAGTGAGATAAGCAGTGACTAGCAAGTTCCTAAACTCTACACGCTTTGTTTCTCCCCAAAATTTCCATTGCAGCTGTAATCTCTCCTATGTCACGCAAATAAAACAGTCAGGAGCTCCCTGCACTGGGGACACACCGCACCCTCCAGCATGAGCAAGGCGATGCGGCTCCCCGTTCACCCCTAGCACACAGGTAAGGAGGCTCCATCCAAACCATGAACCTTTCAAAGCATGGCAAGAGGTGAGCTATGGGCCACACTCACCTTCTATTTTAGGATTCATTCATTTGATCTACTGCAACAAGTGCCACCGCCTACACGGGCCACAGCACCTCGCTCCCAGGCTCCCGAGCTACAAGAGCACGGCATTCCCAGGGCAAACTGTGGCCAAGGACATTCTCCGTTGTACTGCCACCCTCATATTGCAGAGGAGGAAATTACTGCTGCAACCTTAAGGTTGCCCCTCCAGGCTGCAGAACGCAGTTTCTGGTCCTTGCAGGGCACTCAGAGGGGAACAGGTCGCCACCTATCTCTCAGTGAGCCCCAGCGTTGGTCCAGAGGACTTCAGACCTCCTTCCTAGTGAGAAAGCAAAGTAAGGGCTTAGAAACGGCTGGTGGTCACACACGCAGCTGCAGAGGACCTCCACCCTGCCCTGAGGTCTCTGCACGTGCAGCCCTAGCAGGCGTCTCTGCAGGGAGCTGCGTAGAGGCCCCTGCCAGGGCTACTGGGCTTGGACAGAGAGAGCAAGGCACCCCTGGCAATATCTAAATGCTTTGCTAACTTGCTCAGAAGCTTGCCAATGTTACTGGGCACTTTGGTTGACCAACCTGGAGGCCCCAGGACTGCATTGCTTCACAAGGGACAGGCAGCAACATCAGTTTGGCCTCTGTACCCATCTTGCACGTGGCCAAGCAAGAGCATAACTTGCAGCCTCCTGCTCGCACATGTACACACCTCTGCTCTACAGCATCGCAGCAGTGCCAGCACGTGGACCTGATGCAAACACCCTGACACACCCCAGACACGAAAGGGTAATGGGATCCCTGCACAAGACGGCCAGAAGCAAAACTTGCCCACGGGGTTTATTTCAGGGGACAGGAACTTCAGGGCACACCCCAGCCTGGCAATGCCAGCTCACCATCACCAGTTCAGCATCACTTCTGACTGCGGATACCCTGGGCAGATCATCATGCCAGGGATGAGAGATGGCCACTAACTTTAACCTCACACCACTTTCAGGGTATTCATGCTCCGCTGGGAGCTGGGGATGCCACACAGAGGAGGGGGACGGATGCAGGGACAGGCACCAGCATCTCCTTGCAGGGGGTTGTAGGCAAGGCAAAGAAACAAAGCACTGCAGCTTTGCAGCCTGCCATGGGAAGCTTCTCCAAGGGGCAAAGCCAAGTGGAAGGAACTGCCCAAGGCCATGGAGCGACCTGAGCGAGGTCCCTACCGACTGGCCCTGCCTTGACCAAGGCAAAGCAAAGGGATCAGCCATCCCACTCTCCTGCCTGGCCCTTCACAAAAAAATGCTCTGAAGTTTGGCTTTCTGGGAGAACAGAGGCTGGGAACAGAATGGCCTGAGATTTCTTTACAGTTCCTAGCATAACCCCACATCTTTCTGGTGGCAGCTCCACCCCACCTCTCCCCAGGCTCTGCACAATGCCCTGGTGCCACTTCCCCGTCACCGCCTTCTCAGGGCAAACCTGAGATGTGCTTTAAGGCACATCTGCCAGACTAGCTCAGACCCTCCACTTATGCTTTATAAAGTCAAGAGTTTGCCAGCCCTAAGGCTCAGAGTAATGTTCCCATTACAACAATGTGATTTCCTTCCCAAAATCCATGGAAGACAGTGTTTTGTCTTAATTTAAACCAAAGGCGTCTCCTTGGAGGCTCCTGGGCTGACTCCGGGCTTTCATATCCCTTGACAACTTTCCACCATCATAACATTATGAAGTTTATTTGCCACTACAGTAAATAATCTGCCTCCCAGTTATCAAGAAACCCAACAGCCCTGATTTAAACAATCTGCCTCTGTGTTTGGCTGGGGAGCCAAATGGCAAGACTGACGGCCTCAGGCAGTGAATTAATCCGGGATGAAACATGAAGGGTGAGCAACCGCCACCAGCGTGCTGGGGCTGAGGCAGAGCAGGGGTCGGGGGAGAGGCCGGCCATGCAGTTTCTATTTTGGTCCCATCAGCAGGACCAGCGATGCAGGCTGGGAAGGACTTTGAGAGTTTCTTTTCTCTCTCTGAGCTCCCTTTGCAGAGTGACATGCATGAAGCAAAGTGGTGGGGGGCTCGGCAGGGCACCCCGGCAATTTAGGTGCTCAGCCTGTGGTTTCTTTAGCAGATTCCCACCGTCCTCCCCAGGGCTGGTCCCCTCCTTCAGTACACACAGCTCTGCACCTCCCATAGAGGAAGGACTCGAGAGATGTGCTATTTAAAGGGAGGTCGGTCCCACAGCCCAGCTGTCTGATCCGAACTCCCCAAGAAGTCCCAGAGTTTTCCCCCTGCACATGGGGATGACATCCTGGCATGGTCAGGGCAACATGCAGCGTCTGCCCAGGGCAGCAGCCCCAGGGAGGAGGCAATGAACCCGGCGTAAATGTAAAGCTGCAGCGTGGCAGATGCAGAGCACAGGCAGCGATTCCCAGGGCTGGGAAGTCTTCAGACTTCCCAAAGGCATGCAAAGACCTTTGCAACTCCCAAAACAAATCCAAGAGAGCCTCAGGCACTCAGCTACAGGCACTGATAACAGAAAGATGGGAGCTGCATGCCTCCCTCCAGCCCATGGGAGGGGTCAGGAGGGGCATCCCACCGCTCCCAGCAGAAGCAGGGCGCCTCAGTGCCACCAGCACCAGGGGAGATGCCAGGAGCCCACAAGCCAGTCCTGCTTCCCTAAACTATCCCAGGGCAAAGTGGCTGGGGTCCAGGGGTCCTGGCACAGGCTGGCTCCCCACGCCACTGTGCTCTGCCACTTGCAGGTTCCCTGCTGCCGTCCCCATGCCACACAGGCTGGCAAGGACACAGCCAGTGCCATAACGGGCAGCAGACTGGGTGGCTGGAAACACACCTCTGGCAGAGAAACACCCTACCCTTCTTCCAAAGGGGAAACAACAGCCAGCTGTCACTGAGTGCCACGGCAGCACTCAGTGACAGCCCCTGCCTCAGCCCTGGTGACAGCTCGTAGCCCTGTGGGCTCGCTCCAGCCTCTGGCAGCAAACACAGCTCAGCAGGAGCAAGGCTGAGGGTCTCGGGGATGACTCTGGGGTCTGCTTCCCCCTGCCTTAACCCAACGGGACGGGACCCAGTACCTGCTTAGACCATACCCGTGAACTAAGGGCTGGCTCCCCCGGCCCCCTCCCATCCCCCACCCGGCACAAACAAAAGCAGAGAACCGTGGGGGACGAGGAAGAAGAGGAGGAGGAGGAGGAGGAGGAGAGAAGGGGAGAGCGTGGGGAAAAGCCCCCGTGACCTGATCCGGAGTGGTGCGGGCGTCCCTGCAGGTGCCGAGCGGGTGGCTGTGGCTGGGCAGCAGCCGCGGGCCAGCCCTCCCCAGCCAAGTCCTAGTTTGGAGAGCAAGCGCTCGGCTTCTCCCTCCGCCTCCTCCCCGTGCTGCAAACCCTGACAGCGCTCGTTAAAATAACCAACCGCACTTCCTCTCCGAGCAGCCCCTGGCCGAGGCGCATGCACAACATAGGGCCCAGAAAGAGAGGGGTCCCCCCATGGTGCCCTACCACCCTCTGAGCACCCAACTGCGGCTAGGGGATGCCACCGCTTCCCTCGGAGGGCAAGAGGAGGATAAGGGGAAGAACCCACCGGGGAGGCGATTCTCTCCTGCCTCCTCCGGACCTCAGTAAAGATCCAAGGGATTGCACGGCTTATGAGAGCCGAGGCGCTTGCCGTGGAGAGCCTGTCTTTGTGCACAGGAGGTAACTTGCTCCTGAGTTATGGACAGTGTGTGATCCGGGCAGGCTCCACAGATGTCTCAGGAGCTTTTTACCTCCCCTTGTTGCTGCAAAGCCCCCATGGGACCTCTGGCAGCCAGGCTGGGGACCTCCCCGTCATGCTTCATTGCTATCCGGGTCCCCCAGCTGCCCCCAGGGACCTGCTCCTGGCCAAACACAACCCAGCTGCCTTTTGGGGCCACAAAACCCATCTCCGCTTCGGCTTTTGCCGAGAGGGGAGGGGGGGTCACGTCAAAGGCCATCTCACTCCACCATGCCTGCAAGGGGTGAGTCACCAGCTATTGTTATTTTGGTCATTTACCCGGCAATGGGAGCCGATGGCCACGCACGTGGCCATAGTGAGTCAGCGCAAGTGGCCACAGCTGGGACCTCGTCCTTTCACACCCTGCCTCCTC
Source organism: Stercorarius parasiticus (assembly GCA_013396915.1). Classification (NCBI taxonomy): domain Eukaryota; kingdom Metazoa; phylum Chordata; class Aves; order Charadriiformes; family Stercorariidae; genus Stercorarius; species Stercorarius parasiticus. Next base: position 111,948 of record VWZL01005647.1, on the reverse strand, counting down.
CTGCCTACCCCTTTCCCTTGCCTACATGTCATGGCTAAAATTAGACGGGAAGATCTTCTCTCTGTGTAGGAGCGTGCGTGCCTTTGGACCGTGCCCAGTGCTCCTTAGGGCCTGGAGAGAGACTACAGTAAAATGATCACAACAAAACGTCAGGGGAGGTTGCTGCCAGCACGGCGAAAGCAAAGGCGGCCAGCTGCCTTTCCCGATGGGTATCTTGAAAGTGGTTCACAGGAAACCATTAACCAGAGGGGAGCCAGGCCCAAAGGCTGAGCTACCACCACCGCTGCAGTCTGTGTCACGGCAGAAGGAGCGAGCGGCCTTTGCAAAGCAGCGAGGGGGCCGGGGTGCGCGAGGACACGTGAGCAAACCTCTTCACCACCAAAGCTGCTGCGGGACTTGCATTCGGCCCTTTTCTCACAGCGCCAGAGGGGAAGAGAAGCTGGAGATACCCAGGGCAGGCAGGAGATGTTCATCCCTGCTCAGCCCTCTCTCCCCTCAAACCCAGCAGCTGCTGAAGGATGGAGGGCTCTGCTCCTTTTGGAGTACATGTCCTTTGGACTTCTCTTCCCAGTGCCAGGAAAAGGCCAGTTGCCACTAGCAGCTGAGCAGGTCCCAGCGTCCTCACAGCCCCAGAGCGGCCATGGTGCCAGCTGCGACCACAGGAGGAGGAGAGGCTGCAGAAGGGCCCCTAGTCCATTGCTGTTAAGACCTACTTACTGGGACTGGCAGGATGTTTTATCAGAGAGGAAATTAAAATCGTGCTATAACTAGCCGCCCATTTAGAGCAAAGATGCCTGGTAAGAGATATGTGCCCAGCCCCATCTCCCGCCAAGAGAGTTTCTCTCCAACTGCCCTGTGCCCACCCTGCTCTCCCTGTCCCCCGCAGACTAAGCACAGCAGAGACCCCCACTGACACCACACCTGCTGCTCCTCACCCCTGCCATAGTCCCACCTCGCTCCCGGGCCAGCAGGACATGGACTTGCAAATGCAAACAGCCCGGAGGGATGCTGGATGCCCAGAGCGGATTCTAGCTGGCCCCAAAATCCCTTACACGTCAAGCAGACCAGCAAGAGAGGTCACTGGTTCTCCAAGTCCCTTTCCCTGGAGGCAGCAAGAGTGGGATGCCCAAGAGCCCTGTCCTCAAGCCAGCCAGGCAAACCTTCCTGCTGCCGTTTTCTTCCTTCCCCCCGTCACCCACCAAGCCCTCACCCTGCAAACACGCACACAGGCGAAGGGGCGGCAAGGGAGACCTTTGGCTACCCGTGCTGCTGTCACAGGTTTCAGTCTGCTGCGTTTAAGCAGAAACCACTGCTCTGAGCTGAGAGGCTGCCCAGCCCCATGCAGCCCTGAGCAAGGCTTTCCAAGCGAGGAGAGCCTGGTCCCACGCACCTGAAACCACAAGTGGCAACCCCCACAGGTGTCTGCAAGGGGAGAACTGCTCAGCATCCCTCTGAAACCCAGTCCCCAGTGATCTCCCCGCCTGCAAAGCCAGAGGCTAAGACAGGAAATACACGTTTCTGCGTCCCAAGCCTTCATCGTGACCCCATGACGAAGCAAAGCACATGCTGACTTGCCACCCAAAAGGCATTTGTTGGTTTAACTGTGACCCTGTTACTGACATCAAGTCTAATCTTTGGTTTCACTTTTTCACCCTGTGGCAGCGAGCTACTGAGTCTTTTTCTCCCCCACCTCATGTCAAAATTAGTGACGCCTTTTAGCACTGCTAAATCTATCACTTCTTTGTTTTGCTAAATGTCAGTTTGTCCCTCCGCTACAAATGGGAGGGCAGGAGGAGAAGCTGATTTTTGTTTTCTCCTCCACTGTTTTTATTCTAAATGCCCTCAGCATATCTGCTCTTACGTGCTTCCTTTTTTCTCTCACCCTAACACCCCCCCAATCTACCAGCTTTTGCAGCCTCACAGATGGGCTCTTTCCTCCCACCATCCTTTGGAGAGGAGATCCCAGTGGAAGAGGTGCTGCCGATGCAGAGAGCAGACCACTGCGCCCCTTCCCAGCATGGGCTAACACTTCACCACAGACTGGCAGCACAGGGCTACAGGACTCTGCTCCCCAAGTTTCTCTGCTCTCACTCCCATAGGGTGACACCGGGTGCTCTGGAGACCACTGCAGCAGGTGGTGTTGTGTGGCTCCGAGTGCTACTAGGACACGCAAGCCCGTGCAGCTTTTGCCTCTGAGCATCCGCCAGCCTGTGGCAGCAGCTGACAAGTTTAAGCCAGCAAGCTCACCGGCCGCTTCACCCAGGGCCGCACAAAAAAAGCTCCTCACAGATGCTTTGCAAAAGGCCTCCCTTGCAGAAGAGAGGAAAGCAAAACCAGGAGCGAGGAGACAAGGCCAGTGACCCTGCAGAAAGGACATGCCACAACACTCAGCTGAAGCAAGCCCCAGGGAAAGGGCCGGAGCTGCACAGCAGAGCGCCAAAGAGCGACCGTGCCCTCTGGTGTTCAACCCACGACACTTTGGGCCTCTCCAAAACCCATCCACCGCCATTCTGCGGAGCACTGAGCGGCCACACTGCTTCTTGCCCCTACACCTCCAACCACAGGACTCCCAAGCAGCACTGGGACATGAGACTTTTGTAGCTACAAGGCTAGGCAAGCTGGAGACTGAGCAGGAAACTTGGAAAGGCCCAGGATGCCATGCAGACGGGGTGATACACAGAGAAACCATTTAGCAGAAGCCAGGAAGCAGCAGTCCTCAGTGCGTGTCTTTCGCTGCGGGGCTTCTGCGTGGCACTTGCACAAGCACAGCCAAATCCTGACCAGGCTGACGTGCTGCTCCACAAAGACCATGGTGTAGGCAGTCTGGGAACTTATCCCTACCTCTACGTTTCCACGGGAATGCTCATGAGCCCCCAGCACCATAGCTAGCCCAGCGTCATGGTTTTGGCTGGGATAAAGTTGACTTTCTTACTAGCAGCTGGTATGGTGCTACATTTTAGGCTTGGGATGAGAATACTGTTGATAGCACACTAATTGTTTTGGTTGTTGCTAAGCAGTCAAAGCCTTTCCTGCTCCTCATGCTGTCCCACCAGCAAGGAGGCTGGGAGGGCACAAACGCCAGGAGGGGACACAGCCGGGACAACTGACCCCAACTGACCAAAGGGATATTCCATGCCATGTGACGTCATGCTCAGTATAAAGCCGGCAGAAGAAGGAGGAAGGGGCTGGGGGGACATTTGGAGTTATGGTGTTTGTCTTCCCAAGTAACTGTTATGTGTGATGGAGCCCTGCTTCCCTGGAGATGGCTGAAGACCTGCCTGCTGATAGGAAGTAGTGAGTAAATTCCTTGTTTTGCTTTGCTTGTGTGCATGGCTTTTGCTTTACTTATTAAACTGTCTTTACCTCAACCCATGAGTTCTCTCACTTTTACTCTTCCGATTCTCTTCCCCATCCTGCCATGGAGGGATGGAATGAGCGGCTGTGTGGTCCCAGTTGCCGAATGGGGTTAAACCATGACACCTAGGTATCAGCTCCCACACAGCAACTACGTCCCAGCAATCGTGACTGCCTCCCAGGCCCTGGTTTCCCATCATGTCTGGCAGCCTCAGCCCTACTGAACTTCAGGCTGCTTCGGCCATCTGGCTAAACCACCCTCTTGGCATTGTCATCTTAGGTCTTCAAAGCGCTCAGCATGCACAGGCTCTAGGTGTTATGGCCCTCATGCCCACAATGGCTAGGACATAGAGGAGGAAGACCTCAACTGACCTTCATACCAAACACCAGCAAAACGGGGGCTGCCCTGTTAGCTGATGAAAGTCCGGCAGCAAGCTGCCCTCTGGAACAAGGTTAGTGACACAGGCAGGCAGCCTGGCTTTTGGCGGCCTCAGTTAGTGCAGACAAAAGAGGGTGACGTGGGGCAAGACGTGGGTGGGAAGGAGGAGAGCTCTCGAGCAGAAACGTTGCGGCAGCTGCTGGGATTGCACAGCCTGCGCAAGCCAATAAAATTACCACGTACTTATACACCGCCGGCCGGTGCTTTATCCTCCTGGATCCCCATCGGCCGGGCTGGCTGCCCTGGAGACAAGGGAAGACACCTTTGTGGGGCAGGTGGAGTCTAGGGACACAAAGAGAGTGGTCAGCAAGTCCTCCCCATAAACACGCCTGGCCACCCGGCACAAGGCACTGTTCTCCCCCTCCACGGCTTTGTTTCCCCAGTGCCAACCCTCCGCCCCACACACTCTCCCCACAGCCTTGGCATTTGCAGACCCCAGGGGTCCCAATGGCACCTGGGCCACCACCCCTGCTGTCAGCCATGGAGGTCAATGCAGGCAATATGCCCATGGAGTTGGGGTTAGCAAGGCCGTTTCTCGGAGCCACCCAGCAAACATCAAGCACCACACTGCAGCTTCTGGGATACTAACCCAGACCCATCCAGAGCAACCTCCAGCCTGACCCAGCCTAAGGGTGCCCAGACCCTGCACCTCCACAGGGTGCACAGCTCAGGGAGCAGGGCCAGGCTGGCACAGAGAGGGAGCCCTGCTTTCCTCCCTCCTCCCCTGTGCCGGCCCAGCTCCTGGCAGCCTTCACCTCGACCGCTGGGTCTGGGCATGGATTTGAATTTCAAATAAACCATGAAGGCACTTGCCAAACCTTGCACGGAGGAGCATTGTTTGGGCAGGGCAGCTGCCTGCTTCCAACCCTCGGCCCCTGCACGCAGGCACCGAGCCCTGGGAGCCACGAGCCACCACCAGCCAGTGGCCGTGGAGCAAATCTCTTGGTGACCCAGCGCAAAAGAGGAGCATCTTTCTTGGGACCTCTCCAACACCTGCCTCCACCACATCTGCTTCGTTCAAACGACAAGAAAACTCGTGGGCGGGCAAGACCGTTGTTGGAGCACAGGCAGGGGGTCCTTGCCAGCAGCCTCTGCTGGAGCATCCCCTGGCCCCAGGCCAACCCGTAGCCCAGCTGGGAGCTGGGTGCCTCCAACCGTGCACCCCAGCAGCTCTCACAGGACAGGTGCCCTGCCGCCTCTTAATCCCACCATCTGCCAGCCTCCGACGGGTGCAAAATCCCTGCAGAAAACATCTCCCCCCCCCGCCGCCTGCCACATTTCAGCAGCAGCAGCTGCCGGGCGCCTGCCACCAGAGTGCCCCACGCCATGTCCGCTTGCGTGGTGACCTCGGGCTCAGGCAGTAAGAAGCTTAGAGCTGGATCTGAGTGGCTCCCGGCCAGGGCCGGGGCAGCAAGGCAGGACGAGATACAAATAATCTGATTGAGACGGAACTTTCACACAGAGGAGCCAGCACGTGGCTAGCTGCACGGCCCCCTGCTCCCTCTCCAGGCTGGCTACGGGCCGTGTCCGGAGGCTGCGAGCTCGGGAAGAAGCTCCGAGGTACTTCTGCCCCATGACTCTCCATCCTCACCCCACCAGCAAGCCCTGCCCTGGAGAGGAGGTGGGACCCCTCCAGCCAGGGGGGAGCAGGCAGGAAGGAGTCCCCCCGGTCTCTGGCTCCACACCTGGGCTGCCAACTGTAAGCGAGGGACAGGCTGTTCTGGCACCCACGTTTCCTGTGGGAGCCGAGCTGCGCCAAAACGAGGGGAAAACCCTCAGCAACGAGCCTCTTCGTTAGCTCTCCTGACTTCCTGGGACAGCCAGCCAGCAGGGACACGTGACTTTCTGCAAAGCCACAGCGTGTTTCGGAGCATGGACTGCTCCTGCCTCGCAGAGAGCTGAGCCGCAGCGGGTGAGCAGGGGAAGGGAGACGGGGTGAGCAGAGCCAGGGAAGGCGTGAACACCGAGCTTTTTTTCCCTGCCGGTCCTGGGTGGGATTTTCACACCTCTCTGACTGGGAGCCCCCTCTGTGAGGCTGGGACCAGGCTGCAGTGTGGCTAGAGCCCGCCATGAGCCGGCATCCTGCCGCAATGCCTGTGAGGTGGACTGAAGGCATCTCCCGCTGACTCAGGGCACTTGTAAGAACAGGCAGCAGCCGAAGGTTGGAGGACCTCAGGCCAAACCTCTGCCCCTAGAGAGGGGCTTCCCACACCAGTGCCAAGTACCTACCACCCCGTACCCGCACCTTGGGCAGCAACCCCCCAGTCCCCCAGAGACAGGTCCCCAGTTCCTACTGGTCCCTGCCAGCTCTCCTCTGAGATGCGGGATGCTTCACTCATTTCCCCAGGCCCTGATCTACTAGGCTGACAGCCATGAGATGGGCAAAGCTCAGGCAGGCTGTTCCCAGGCGCGGGAGCAACGGCTGCAGGTAGAAACTGGAATTGGCAGCCTAACCCAGACAGCACAACCTGCCCGGCAGGCAGGGCTGATGCCCATTAACTCCTGCTGTCTGGGACGGCAGGAACTGGGAAGAGGTCCTCTCACTTAGTCCCTGGTGTGATGAGTTTCCCCTGGGGGCAGAGCTCATGGTTAACTACAAAGTTAACACCCCCAGGCATCAATCCCTAAGCCACAGGCAGGAGGATAACAGTGCTGGGTCTAACACATATGCCACACAGAGACCAGAGGACTCTATCCCCGCTGGGCACCAGCCTGGCCAGCGCAGCCTCATCACTTGCCTTGGCAGAGCTGCACCCTCCACCTGACGTCCTGATGGGGAGAAGAAAGCCTCCCAGCTCCCAAAGAGAGACTGCAGCTGCTGCCAGGCCTGCAAGTGGCAACAGAAACACAGGGTATTACTTTTGTAATACTGGAGAGCCGGACCAGGGAAAGCTCCGGGACTTGGGATTGCAAAGACAGCGGCACTTACTCCCTTGGAGTCTGGTGCCAGCTCAAGAACCAGCAGGACAGGTTTCCCCTATTTCCACACCTTGCCCATGTCCCCTAGTAGGTCCTGCACCAGTGTCCCTACCTCTAAAAGTCTCCAGCAGAAGCAATTCAACTCGTGCCAGCCCCTGTCTCTTCTGAAAAGGATGGTTTATAGGCCCAAGGGTCAAGGAGCCTAAGCCTCAACCTTCAGCCCTAGCTCTGCTCCTGAGCTCAGCATCTCAGAAGTCAGCACTCGTTTATGGGAGCCAGGAAGCAAGCGAACGCATGGCTGAAAGCTAACTCAGGAGCTTCAGCTCACAGAGGCACCTGGGAGAAAGAAACCAGAGCTCCACTGAGAGCGGAGCTGGAAGTTATATCTAGAGGCTTTGCCAAGTCTCTGGGGAGACTGTCTGCTCCCCAGGCACGACACCACGATGAAGAGAAGGAAATCCTACGCTGCATCTCCCACTGCCTGCTGGAGCTCAGGTTGCCTTCCACAAGAGCATCCCCCCCATCCCAGAGGGCTGGCCTCTGCTGGCATTTGCTCTTAGTCCCCAAGAGGATTCATGCAATCCAACAGCCCCCAAACTCTTGCACCTTGCAACATCCATGGCTCTGCCTCTCCCCTCTTAACACTATCTCCTTGCAAAGATCCGTGCCCACTCCCAGTGCCTCACCTGCCCCCCCGCTGTCCTTCTCTTCCCATTGTTTTGGGTCAAAGGAGGGAAGAGGTCCCTGGTCCTCCCTCCTCTCAGCCCCTTGAGGAGATTACAGGGTTTCCTGGAAGAGATGCTCCAACTCCTAAGCAGATTAGAGGTCCTGTCACCTTCTCCAGTGTGGCTGCACAGCACCGCTCTGATTTCGGGAGGGCAGCGGAGTCACCAGTGGGTGCCCGGGGCTGGAGAGATGAGGCAGCTGGCAAGCAGGGACCATGCTAATGAAGGTCCCAGTCTCTGAGAGCAGACAGGATCTCCCCGCTCTGATCCTTCCCTGTCTCATCCCAACAGCCCCACTGGGAGGCTACGGCCACTGCCAACAGGCATGGCTGCTCAGCCTGCCCAGGGCTTTTTTTTTTTTTTTTTTTTTTTGCTTTTTTTTTCCCCCCTGGCAAGATCAAAAGTCCCTGAGCCGCCCCATGGGAGGCCCAGAGCAGAGAGCGCAGAGCAAACACGGCATCGGGAACAGCTCTCCCGGCACATCCCACCTGCCCTGCAAACAAGCCCAGGTGTCACAGCAGGGGACAGCTGGGGACTCCCACGGGTGTTGCTGGCCTGGGCCCAGCTAACGCCACCCATCACCTGGGTGAGCTGGATGGGAAGCAGAGGGTGGAAGGTTTCAGAGCTGGAGGCGTGCAAAAGCTGCATGGCTGGAGGAGGAGGAGGAGGAGGAGGAGCAGGATTGCTCAACCTCGCTGGCAGCAAAGGTGCATTGTGAAAAAGCCTGTCCCGAGGTAAGCACTGCTCTCAGCCTGCCAGCACGCAGATTACAAACTTCAGGCTCCTCACCACCATCTGTCTGCCAGGGCGCCTGGGACTTACCCCACCGCACAGCCCCTCTACCGCACCCGTGCTTGGGGAAAGCAAACCCAAAGCCCTGCGCCCTGGCTGGAATCACTCACCGGCCAAGGGCCAGCAGGTTGGAGGGGACGCGGCAGTGCCACCCTGCGCAGCAGGGATGAGGAAGGTTGGGCTACAATCCCACTGGCACATCTCCCACAGCCTTCACATGGGCACGAGCGTCAAGCTGAAAGAAAGACAGTGACAAGCGACGTCCCAGAAAGACGTAGGCGGGTGCTCGGCTCAGTTTCTCGAGTGCCGTTTACCCACACGCTGTGCCACCCACAGACCTTCCCCGGGGCAATGGCAGGTGCCCCCGGGCTCATGTGCAGGCTCCAGCGCTGGGCCTGCCGAAGGACCATAGCCAAAAACTTCATCCCATGCTCTCTGCAGGGCAACTGCCCACCAGCTGCCCTGACGGCAGCTACACTCCCTGCTTATGCTGCCGCAGCAGACCCAGCCATCACACGCACCTCCTCTGAAGGGAGATGTGTTAAAGACCCTAAAGCCCTCGGGGACGACTCATTTCAGCATCCCACCTCTCCGGCACTGGGGAGAGCAAGAAAGGGGCTTTGTCCCCAGCACTTGCGCTCCCTCCCCAAGTCCCCCCATGGAAAGGGCAAACCATGTTGTTCACTCACAGTACAAGAAACAGGGCACCTAGGAAGGAAATTTAATCCTAACCACCTATTATCTGATCAGCCCCAATCTCTTTATCAGCCCAATTAAAAGAATTACCCATCCGTGGCCCGGATGCACGTATTGTGCACTTGTCTCCATCAGCTCTGGAGCCAATTACTCCACCCTCCTTTAAGGCAATTACAAGGTACAGAAATAAGCCCGCTTGCAAAACACAGAGGACTAACACACCGCCAGAGGCCAGAGCCTGGGGGCTCACCCCTCTCTTGCTTCAAATCCCCTCGGGACTCACCTCCCCTGAGGACACGGGGGGCTCTCTTGCCGTTTTGTGGACCTGTCCCTCACCTGGCCATGGCCGTACTTCCCGCTGTCAATGCTGGCAGAGCCCAGCAGCACGTGTCCACCTCGGGAGACCTCTCTCCTTGAAGCTGGGGCTCTCCAGAGACTCACTGCCGCCAGTGGGCAAGCTCCTGCCCATTGCATAAGTTTCCCCTAGACCTGCTTCCCAGCCACGTACGCTCTGGCTGAAGTCCAGAATCAAAGGGGGTGCAAATTTCCTCACCAATGGCTGTTGGAAAGCATTTGGAAGGTAGGAGCTGGCTGTACTTTTCACCAAAAGAAAGTGCAGCAAAGCCTTCCCCCACAATTCCCTCAGAGGAGGTGGAACTTCACATCGTGCTCGGCTCTGACACTCAGGTGGGCACAAATTCAGCAGCGTACAACCTATTATTCTGCACAGCTTCCCACCAAGCCCACCTCCCATGGGTACATGTGGGAGCCCCTTCCTTCTTGGAGGCCCATGAGAATCTCTCCTTCCTCCCCCACAGCTCGGGGTGCTGCATTCATCACCCTGAGATAGAGGAAACTGGGTCCACCACCAGTGGATGAAAGCGGGAGAAGCATCCACACACCAAACAACCTGATGAGCATTTCCAGCCATCCCAGCGGACGTGCTGGCCCCCTGCAGCCCATCCCACTTTGCCTCTCCCCCGCACATCTACGCTGCAGAAGGTTGCTCACATGTGCAGAACGTCCCCTTGGTGCAGGCTCTAATATACTTTGCAGGAACAGCAGCCTGAACCCCTGGGAGCCAGAGACAGATGCCATATAGTACTGAGGACAGGCCAGAGACTGCCAGGAGCTCCAAGCAGCCACTGCATCAGCTCTGAAACCAGAGCTGAAGAGAGCACTGCTCCATGGTCGGGTGACCTTGCAAGCCCTCCACTCCCATCTCCAGCTTCGCTGTGGAGGTTGAAATTGGGCCCTTTCCTCTCCACCCAGCACCTGTGACACCACCCGGGAGCACTGCACCCTGCTTTGGCCCCCCCGTACGCCAAAAATGCTGATGAGCTGTAGCAAGTTCAGCAGAGGCCCACCAAGTTGGTTGAGCACAAGAGCTATCAGATACAGGAGAGGTTGAGATAACAGGGGTAGTTTGGCCTGCAGAAAAGAAGGTTAAGGGGGAATATTATTGCCATCTTCAGCTACCTGATGGGAAGGTACAGAGAAGACTGAGACAGATGCTGCACAGAGATGCACAGCAAAAACCTAAGAGACAACAGGCACAGGCTGCAACAAGGGAAACTTTGAATAGGTATCAGGGAAAAAAAAAAGCCAGGAGCTGAAGCATGGGAGCAGGTGCCCGGGGAGGCTGTGCAGTCTCCACCCTGGTGACACTCAAAACTCAACATCAGCAGCCTGATCAAATTCGGCTCTGCTTCAAGGCAGCAGGGTGGACCAGGTGACCTCCAGAGGTCCCTTCAGACCTCAGTTATTCAATGTTTTTACACACCTCCGGATGGCGGGGGCATCCTTTTGCTTATGCGGGCCGAGAATCCCACAAATCCTACGAGGCCAACAGCAAGGCTGCGGGATGCGCAAGGTGCCCGGCTGACTCTGGGGAGGAAGCGAGCGGGATCCCAGCAGCTGGGAGCTGGAATCCCAGCAGGCAGCACAGGACCGGGGCAGCCATCACCCCGGTGCTGCAGGACTGCAGCCGAAGCACGGGACAGGTGTGCGGGGATGGAGACAGGCAGTGCTGCGCGGGTGGAAACGAATCCTCCAGAGATGAGTCTCTGCCTTCTCCAGGGAGGAGAGCGGGCACAGCACGGGCGATGCTTCCCAACTTCCAAGAGCTCAAAGGGAGGAAAACGCAAACTCACCCCCCTCCATCCATCCATCGATCCGTCCGTCCCCACACCACGTCCCGCATCCCTCGGCGGTCGCGCTCAGGCGGTTCCCGACTTTATAACCGGGGTCAGCCCCCTCCGCGGGGCCGGCGGGTTCGGGACGCGGCGGCGGCTACTGACGGCTGCCCGGCGGCGGGAGGCTCCCCTCGGGCGGAGGCGAAGCAGCGGCTCCGCAGCCCCCGTTCAGGATGCTCAGCCGCCCGTGGCCAGCCCTTGCCCCGGGGGACCGGCCTCCTCCGTCCGTCACCCCCCTCCCCTCTGCCGCCAGGTGCCGGGGCAGCGGGGCAGGCGCTGCCCGGAGCCCGCCCGCCCGTCCCGCCCGGTGCTCACCTACGTCCGAAGAGCTTGAGGCCGGTGAAGCGCTTGTTGCTGTGCCGGCGGCCCAGCGGAGGCGGCGGCGGCCCCCGCTCGGGCTCGGCGCCGCCCGACGCTCCGGTGGTGGTGGCGGCTGAGGAGGAGGAGGAANGCCGGGCCGCCAGCGCCACCTGCCGCCGCCTGGGCCCTGCGGCGAGCGGCGGGCCCGGCCCCGTGGCGCTGTGCCCGGCGCTGCCGGCTCAGGAAGCCGAGTGTCAGCCCCGCCGCTCGGGAAGAGGCTCGGCGGCAGAAGCGGAGCCTCCGCCCCGCACCCCCCGCCTCCTCCTCCGCCTCCCATTGTTCGCCGTCGGACAGGGAGGACGGAGCCAACAGCCCCGGCGCCGCCACCGCCCTCTCCGGGGACCGGGAGCCACCGCCGGGGCGGACACCGCGGCTCCGTGCCCGCGTTTGACCCGGCCCGGCCGAGCCGCCGGCCCCGCTTCTCCTCCCCGTGTCCCGGGGGAGCGGCCGGCGGGGCGGTAGGGGCTGGACTGCTCCGCGGGGCCGGCAGGGCTGGGGCCGCCTGCAGCGAGGAAACGTGCTCCCCGCCTGGCAGGGGCGATGGGCAGCCCTCTTTTGCATGGAAAATGAGCTGGCCGTGATGGCTGCTTTCCTCCACTCCCCTAAGGGTGCCAAGCCAGGCTGTAAGCCAGCGGCTGCCCGGGCAGGGTCCCAGCTGCCAGCCCGGTGCGGCCGTTCATGGTGACCTGTAACCTCTGGGCAGGTCCCGCTGGCCACCTCGAGCACCAACCGCTCCCAGGAAGGCTGGTGGGGATGGACATACCCTGTCCAGCTCCCACCGGCTGCAGGAGGGACTCGACAGCCCAGGCAAAGCCCCGCTGACCCCCTGCACTCGCAGGCTCAGGGTGCAGAACAGCCTCTGACATCCCGGCTGGGGAGGTTGTGCTGCGCAAGCCCGGTGCTGGCACCAGGAGCAGAGGAGGGGATTGCTGGCAAGGCACTGGGAAAGCACGGGAAGCCTTTCCCCCACCCCCCGAAGCGCAGGCTGTCAGCACCAGCCATAGCACCTCGGCCCCCCGCGAGCAAGAGGAAGGTGGCAGAGCCCGGCTCGGCGGCTACCTCGTATCTTCATCCCCCGGAGGGCTCTGGGGAACGTCCCAGGAGCGGTGCCGCCACATCTGCCGCAGCACGAGCTGATGCGCTCAGCCGGCCCGGGGTTCACTCTCGCTCTTCCTCCCCCGGCAGCCGCTTTCCGGAGTCATCCCAAGGGCAGGTCCCTGGCAGTGCTCCGCCGCCCAGCCGCCCACCCGGGGCTCCGGCTTTGTTTGCACCCTCCACCTGGTTCCTCTCTCTGCACTTCCTGGAAGTGTGAGGGCGGCTGTCATCGCAGCCGGCTGCGCCGCACTCTTCCCCAGGCAGCCCACGGCGCCGGGGCTACCTCCTCTGCCGGGCCCTCTCCGGAGAAGCCTCGTGTGCTCCCTCGGCAAGCAGGAGCATGCCCTGGCGCGCCAAGGAGCCTCACCTCCCTTGCCGGGTGGCTCTTCAAAAGCCACTGGGTTTGAGACAGCCCCCTCTGCCAAAGCTGCCCCGGCACAGCCATGCAAATGGGTCCATGGCAGCGGGGCTGTCCTCCTGCAGCCCACCCTGTGCATCCTCACCCCGCGTGGTACTGCAGCATTCACAACCCCCCAGCCGGATGGTGGGGTCTCCGAACACCCTCCAGCCGTAAGCGTCTGCTTGCCCTGCACCAGGGTTTGTCAAAAAACCACCTGGGTAAGACAGATACGGGGACTGCGGGAAGCGCAAGCATCTGGGAGGCTCCAGGCCAGCGGACAGACAGAGTGACGTTTGTCATCCATCCCCCGGTGTGAGTCTGCAGGTCACAGCACGAGCCTGCAGGTTCAGCCTGTCCCCAGCTCCAAAACCCCCAGCTCTTCACAACCAGACACTGCTCAGTCTGCTCTGGCTCCAGCAGACCTTCAGAGCAGTGAGGGGGGCTGTGGATGGCATCTGTGCTGCCAGAGAAAAGCAAGCGAGCAGAGCCAACCTCTGCAGCCCGCACGGACAGCATTTCTAAAGGGGCACATGGTCTACGCTTCAGACTGCATCAAAAGGGAAAAAAACCCACATCGGCAGACCTTGATCTCACCAGGCGAGCTCTGAAACCGAACACAACCCACTGCACTAATTACCGTGCAGAGGGAGGAAAAGGCAGGTCCTGGATGCCAAACTCCAGCTCAGAGAGCGGGGAGGGGAGAGGTTTTGTTATCAGGGAAAGGCGATAACGCTGCTTTGCATGCCATGATGGGTAGGTTGCAATTGCTCCCTGCCTGCAGACGTTCCCCTTTCACGTTTCTTGCTGCCCTGTGGCATTGATGTCCAGTCCTCTTACCCAGGAGCACTGGGGCTTGGTGAGGCTGTTGGGAGAAGGAACACACCCTGCCCTGGGACCTTCACCCTCCTCTCTGTGCTGTGTCCATGTGTCCTTACATAGTCCTGTCCCTCGGATTTGGTGCAAAACCACAGAGGATCCCCCATAAAGCCCAGTTCTGGCTCTTCTTGGTCAGGAGACTAGAGGGGTGACCCTCCTGGCACTGGTTTCTCTGCAGGCAGCACCGGAGAGGGATGGGGGTCACTGTGCTGGGTGATTTTGTGACCCCGCACACCCCGTCTCTGTGTGCAGTCTCCTGGTGAGGAAAGGGTTAAGCTGACTGCTTAGCCCAAACCAGGCAGGATACCTGCCTGTGGGATTGTGAGCTGGGATCAGATAAGGGTGAGGGAGGAGGATGGCCACTAGGCAATTTCAGTTCAGGGATCCCAGCTCTCCCCACCCAGGAGTGTGCTGGTGCAGTTTCCCATTGCTCCTAACACAACGTGGAAAAACACCAGCATGAGGGAGTACAGGAGCATCCCCTCTGGCAGCTGCATGGTCTTGGATTGGCTTAACCCAGGGAGCGTGTCTGGTTTAAGATGGGGGCTTGGGGCTGCACTAGGCTGCCCTGTCCTGGCACTGCTGTAGGCATGGCCCTGCACAGCCAGGCTGTACCCACAGCCTCCCAGTTTCTCCAAAACTGCCTCTTGGGATGTTCCCATCTCTCATTACACACAGCCCAATCCCCAGCTTACCGCTGCCTTGCGCCTAGGAGCATCCAGGATGAGAGCCATGGAATGAATCCACACCAGCACTGCTCACCAAGCATGAGCACTGCCTGATGCTAACTCCAAACCGATCCCACCCCTGTGTCCACCAGAGCCTGTGCCTGACCGTGGACCAGCCACCAGCAGTGGGACTGCCACTGTGCCTGGGAGCTCTCACAAGCACTATGCCCAGTAAGCGGAGTTTGTCTCTGGCTCCGGAGAGGGTCACGGCAGGGGATGGGGAGACACTTGCGTGTCACCTCCCCCACCCCCCGCCTCATTAGGACTTTCCAGCACTGTGAGCTTCCCTCCGGCCGTGCCAGGAGGTGACAGCCATCTCCTTTCCCCAGCTGCACAGAGGGATGCAGAGACAGATGTCTCTGTCAGAGCCGAGCGGGCTCAGCTTGCTGGGAATGAATGGGAATTCGATTATGCTGCTCTGCACAGCCGAGCTAACACGATTAAAAGGCTAGCAGGCAGAACTGGGAGGAAGGAGGCTCCTCTCCAATCCTCTCTCCCTGCAGCTGGAAGCTCTCCTTTCCTTCCTCCCCAGCCCCTGCCCTGCCCAGCTGGGATGGAGGGGCTGCACACCCTCTGCCCTGGGACTTCACAAAAACCCAGGGCCCAGCCAGACCTGAAGGCAGAAGGAAGAGAAGATGGCAGAGAGCCGCAACCAGCTCCCCCCGGCCCCGCAGGGCTCCCACCTCCCTCTCCCCAGCAGGCCCTGCCAGCTCTCCCTTCTGCCCTGCCTGTGCCCATGACGAAGCTCCCTTGCTATTTACATTACAAAGCAGCCCCCTCCGCTCTCCACTCTCCGGGTTATATTTAGCTCCCCGGCACAGAACAGCCTGTGAGATGCATTAGCTGTGTCCTATCTGCCAGCCGAGGACCGCGCCGAGCGGCCGATGTGCCCCATATCTTGCTAGCAGGGACAGGAGCTGACAAGGGGACGCTCCGTGGGGGCTAACGCCAGGTGGGGGGGCACAGAGGGCCACAGGGACCCCTCTTCCAGATGCTGCAAGATGCCTGTGAAGATCCCCTGTGGCGCATGGGCTGTGCTGGGCGCTGCCTTCGAAGGTGGCTGAGAACAGAAGGGGACCGGTCTGACACCCAGTACGTCCCTCGCCCTGTAGATGTAGCCTGCGGGGAGCCCGTGCAGCGAGCTTTTGTGCACTTGTGGTTTCCTTTCTGGGTAAACACCCCTGCGGGCTGGGTTGCTGGGAGCGGTCTCAGTGACAAAGGCCACCGCTGCAAGCGTCACCCCAAAAGCAACCAAGAAATTGTTGAAGATGAGAGAGAGCCCAGAACTGCACAGGTCCCCAGCCCTGCCGGAGAGGCTGCTGGGTGCTGCTGAGGCCAGCCAGCACCTGTCCCAGGCCTCCCGGCTCCACGTCACAGGGTTTTTCCTACAGCAAAGTTCCCCCAGCCTCTAACTCACCTAATTGCCACTGGAGCTGCCAGACTCGGGGAACTAGAGATGATCTTTCCCCACCGCAAAACCTCAGAGGAGACACCTGAAGCTAGCAGGAGCTGACTTCCGACTCCCCTTGGCCGAAGAGACTCTCTGGGAGCAAGGCACAAAGCCCTGGCGCTTGCTCGGGGTTTGCTGCAGGGACAGAGAGCACGGGGTCCTTCTGGCGTTGCAGAGGCATTTCCCTACTGGGAAAATTGTCTCAGAATGTGCAAATCTGGTGCACAAGCCAGCATCATTAATAAGCTTGGCATGAAACTGCTACTCAAAGCCCTAAATATAACCTGAGTGCTGAGCTCCCTTCCACCCGCCCAAGGCGCCTCCGTACACCGTGGCAGCTATTTATGGAAGGAACTTTATTTCCATGGACTTAATATCATTTCTGCTCATTTCAAAACCTTTATATAGCAGCTCATGCTGCCTGCCCCTTGTGATGACTAATGGATCCCAGCAGGAACAGGCAGGTTGGCAGCAGGAGGACCGGGGCCTCCAACCTTCGCTTGACATTGAGGACGCCTGTGATGCCCACAGACCATGGAGGAGGTCCTCCAAACTCCGTACCGGGGTTTGGTAAGTGCCTCCAAAGCCAGGCAGCACGGCGAGGGGCTTTCTGTCAGCCTCCCCAGGTCAGCACCTGATAAGAGGTTAGCCCAGCTCTTGGCAATGGCTCCATCACAGCCTGGCCTGCCCCAGGGAGCAGCCAGACCTGACCTTGTGTGGGCGTCGGAGGACGGCACAAGCAGATTTCCACCCCCAGACACTTCCTCTCCCGTTTCCCCTTCCCTTTGCTCGGCTCCACGAAACAGAGGGTGGAGGAAGCAGCTCATCTCACACACCGCCTCCTCCCTCGCTGCTGGCCTACAGGTAGCTGCGGCATCCCCTCCGACCCTGCCAGACCCCTCTCGTCTGCAAAGCCCACGTTGGGTGGAGCAAAGCCTCTTGCAAAGAGACCCCTTGAGAGGGCTGAGGGGGACAGAGGTGCTCTGCGGAAGGGTGGCAGAGGCTGGAGCATGTCAGCGGAGCCGCCTGCCTGGGGCAGCCAGGCTAGGATGAGCAGGATGTAAACAATCCCCAGCAACCTCAGACAATTCTGGACCAAAGTCAGACTGATCAAATTAGGTTGCAATATGGTCCCTTCCTCCCCTGGGGCGACTGGGTAATTGCAGCTGGCTAACCCGTTCGCAAAAAGTGCCGTGCACATCTGGAGAAAGACAGCTAAGAGGAGAAAATCCTGCTGTGCCGCCCAGTAATCCCTCACCCTCGGTGATGTCGCTCAGCACAGTAATCCCTCATCCTCGGTGGCGTCAGGGCAGAGACCCTCCCAGCTCTGCCCAGCGCCTCGGTGAGCAGCCCCAGTTACCGAACAAGGGCCAGGAGGGCTGCGCGTTGCCCCAGCCCACGGCAAGGCTCAAGGGATGCAGGGCTGCCTCAGGGAGGACTCGGCCACCCCAGCTCCTGCTCGCCACCCACTGCAGGAATAACAAGTGCTGGAGATGAGTCAGCTCCGGGGCCCCTCCGGCTCTGCAGGCACTAATACAGTTTCCCATTAGTTCCCATTACTGCAGTATTAGAGAGCAATTTGCTCACAGTTTGCACCGCAGCCCTTGCAAGGGGGGAGAAGGGCTGCTGTACGCATGGGAGCACAGCCGGGGGGTGACTGATAGCTCCTGCCCCAAATCTGCCCCCCCAGCAGAGCTCTGTGCCCCAGGGTCCCCGAGTCCCAGGATGGTGGCAGAAGAGCCCTTCCTTCCAGCCTCTGCCTGCTAAGGCAGCAGGCATGGCACCAAGATCCTCTGTGCCGGTTTTCCACCTGCTTGTAAACTACCTGGTGCTTGCTGAGCATGGCATGACATGGTGACACTGAGCCCAGGAGGACACAGAGACATCCCCGGATCAAGCCAGCTCAGGAGAAGGGTAAGGAGGTGGCTCCTGCCTTCTCCCCTTCCGTTGGTGCCAGACCCTCGCAGGAGCCAGGGTCAGTCCTGCAAGTGCTCACTTTTACCCCGTGCAGGTGCAGGGTTGAAGGATTTCTCCTCACTTACACCCGAGAGCCATTCTGCAAAGTTCGTAGGGTATTAAATGGTAGAAGGGCTTAAATGGTGAAAGAAAGGGGAGGGTGAGACACACCTTATTCGCTGTGAGAGAAAGAATCAAGCTGAGCTCCTGGAGGTGCTGACCCAAGCAGGATTTTGGACAGTGTGGCTGGAGTTGGGAATAGGAGCTCACCCGAGCATCACCAGGCAATGGCTCCCATAAAAGCTTCATGGGAGCTATGAAAACCACTCTTCACCTCTACCAGTTTTGCTTGGCTATAGCAGGGGTAGGTGGGTCCTAAGAAGAGCAGTGCTGACAGAAGAGTCACTCCAAGCCAGGACAGGTACTCCTCTTGCTGTGGTGCCCACAAGGTGCCCACAAAGGGCACATTTCCAGCCTAAGCCCCAACCTCATCCCCTTCATCTTTGCATCGCTTCTCAGTCTCCCCAGGTGGGATCGAGGTTTCTGGACCTGGGACTCAAGCAAGGGGACATTTTTCTTGGGGCAGAGGAAGAAGAGGAGAATCGATGTTATCACAAGTCCCTTGCATCCAATGCACTGAACAGAGATAAGCTGGCGCCGCAGAGAAAGTGGGAAATGTCCAGGCACGTCCCCGTGACAGCGCTCGTGGGAGGCTGGTGGGCATGGTTGCCTGGAGAGGAGCCTGGGAAGCATCACAGCCCCGGGACGGGAAAGGGGAGTTGGGCAGAAGGAAAAATAAGGGGGCCTGCGAGGGTGACAAGGGGACTGCCACTGGGGAGGGGGCTGTTGCATAGGTGGGGAGGGAAGGGGCTAACCGGTCCCCTGGTCCCTGTGCTGAGATGGTTTCTGGTGGGAAGAGCCAGCCCTGACCCCGTAGCAGGGAGATGCCCCCGGGACAGGGTATTCCTCCGCCCCAACCCAGACCCGGCGCTTGGGGACCCGGAGGCTCCTACCTGTAGGAGACCTGCTTTCTGATGGCCAAGTGCAGGAACTGCTCCTCCACCTCCGCCACTGCCACGGCCCCCCTCATCTCCTCCCAAGCTGGATCCACGCCGTGGAGGCCCGAGCACTGTGCTCGCCCGGTGCTTTCTGTACCTGCCGCTCCCTGGAGGCTTGCCGTGGCCCCCCTGGACGGAGTGAAGTCTCTCCAGCTCCCGGGACCTTCAGCCATGCTGGAGTGAGGCGTCTTTCCAGGAGAGGAGTCCTGCTCTGCCCCCACAACCTCTCAGATTGCTTGGTTTGGCCCCACAGGGTTCCACGGTGCTGCTCTGCTTTGCCTCCCCAGGGCCGTGGGAGGCTTAACTCCCCGGGGGAGCACAAGCACAGAGAAAAAGCAGCGTCCAACTTTTTGCAGTGGTGTTTATCGGCCTCTGGATAGCGGTTTGGGCAGCTCAGGTGCCGCAGCTCAGCCTCCCTCTGTCTCTGCTGCCCTGCCACTGCGAAGCCGAGGAATAGCTGACAGAAACCTGGAGATGTGGGTGCTGCTCCTCAGAGGAGCCGACGCCGCGAGGGCAGTGGGGAGGGAGCGGGAAACGCGGCGCTCGCTGGAGAAGGGGTCTTAGGAGAGAATACGTCCAGGGATGGGGTCCGTACTCCCAGCAAGCGAAGGAGAGCCTTCTGTGAGTTCCCCCTGGAGCCAGGCACGTCCCTCATTGTCCCCAGCAGCAGCAGCTGAGCGGGAGAGGCAGGCAGAGGTAGGCAGCGGGGAAGGTGCCTGTGCACCGATCCTGCAGCAGCCCTCAAAAGACAAAGCAGAAAGAGAGCGTGAGTGTGTGCGTGGGGAGGGGGGCTGCGGAGAGCTGCACTGAGCGAGGCAGCCTGGTGTCACCTTAGAGACACTCAGAAACTGGCACTTAACCCTTTGGAGGCCGGGGAGGTAGAGGAGGGTGACAACTCAGCTGCCCCTCGCTGCTGCTCGCAGCCCAGCTGGCTTCTGCCTGCCTGCAAGGGCTGCTCAGGGCGCTGGGTCTGAGCTGCTCATCTTAACCAGAGATGCAGTCAGGTAAAGTCAGGCAGTCTGGAAAACTGTGTGACAGCAGCCCCAGCAGAGCAAAGTGCCTGCTGCTCTGGCCAACTGCACAATACGGATGAGATCTGCCCAGGGATGGGGTCCCCGGCTTTGGGCAGTGGTACCCAAGGAGAGGTATGGCCGTAGCGCAGCTTCCCTTCTCCCAGCAGGCTCACTCAACTCCTCGTCACTTGGGAGGCCATATTATCCCTGCTTTTTATTAATTCAAGTCATTTTTCTCTGATCCTGGCATCCAGAGGTAGAAAGGCCTCCTGTCCTCTGCCCATATCCATCAGGAGAACTGCATCGTCTGTCTGTCTGTCCTGGGCTGGGACTGGATTTTGTGACCCCAGTCCCAGCTCTGGCCTGCCTCAGCCTTTTCTGCCCATTGCTGCGGATACCAACTGGGTCAGAAATCCCCACAAAGCTCCCATATGTGCCTGGCTGCTTATTTTGGATTTGTTCTGCCCTAGATTCTCACACTGAGGCTTTACCTGCTGGGCACTGGGAAATTTGAGCTTTGGGTCTATAAAAGCCACCCCCTGCATCACTTGCCCATGGCAAGGTCCTACAGTCATGTACTACATCAAGAACATGTTGCTGTCACCCTTACTCCCAGTGTCTTCCCATGAAGGGCTGGCACAACGGGAGCTGGAACATGTCCTCAGCCTGTTTTATCACCTTGGGAGTTGACAGGAGCAGTTCATCCCTTCTGCCAGTGCTCCCCATCGCCTCCATGTGGCCCTGTGGCACCTCTGCTGCAAGGTGCCATGGCAGGGCACGTTCCCACGCCACTCCTGACCCTGACCTGGGAAGCAGCAGGAGCTGGAGAAGGGCTGTGCCTTTCCCTGGGAACGACAGCCCACCGGCATCTCCAGTTCAAGTTACTGAGCCTTTGTCTGGCCCTAAACGTCACCATGAAATGTCCCCCCAGTTCTGCGCCTGCTGGGGGATTTGTGCCTCCCAGGGGCACGGCAGCTCCCGAGCCCACTCCCCCACACAGTCGTGACTCGCAGGGAGCCCCGCACCCTCCTCGCGCGTGACTCAGCCCCTCCAGCCCCCACAGGGGTTTTGTTCCCCTTGAAAGCCAGAGTGCCGCTGGGCGAGCGCGACGGCGGCTTCACCCTCGCTTGCTGCGACGGAGACCTGCCCAGGAGCTTGCCAGCGCTCCCCGCACCAATGCACGGCCCTGCTCCGCATCCTCCTGCCGCCCACGGGCACCGGGGAGGCTGGGAGCAGCCTGTGGGAAGGGAGAAGCAGTGGGTACCCATCTGGTATGGCAGGACCTGTGGCACCTCGCTGCTTCTCACCACCCACCGGGTGATGCTCTCTGCCTGCCCCAGGGCTCACCCTGGCCTGGGGGTGACCCCCCTGGCCACATGCTACGGATGCAGGATGCAGCTCCACTTGCGCTCCCAGACTAATTTGGCAAACATCTGTCTTGTCTCTCACAGTTGAAGGAGTCAGTGGCTGCCATGCTGAGGAAGGGAATGGCCAGGCTGGGGTGGATGCGAATTGGAGGCTGGGGAGCGCAGGGTCCGTGTGTGGGAAGGAGGGAAGAGCTA
Source organism: Stercorarius parasiticus (assembly GCA_013396915.1). Classification (NCBI taxonomy): domain Eukaryota; kingdom Metazoa; phylum Chordata; class Aves; order Charadriiformes; family Stercorariidae; genus Stercorarius; species Stercorarius parasiticus. The sequence continues at coordinate 90,330 of VWZL01005647.1, read as the reverse complement.
CCTGGGGGGTGTTTCTCACCGATGGTTGCGTTGGTGCCATAGGAAAGGAGCTTCAGGGAGGGAAGCAGAGGCCCTTATTGCAGGAAACCTCCCAAGAGCCAGGCACAGCCCAGCCACATAGTCACAGGGCCTCTGGCCAAGGCAGAGAGAGGGGCAGGACAGTGGGTGCCCCTGCCTTCGCACGGGGGCTAATCCTGGCTACAGAAATCGTCTCTGGGGGAGGAGCAGCCAGCAGGGGATTTTGCCCCTTTCTACCCCTGTTCCAAACTGTATGGCTGTCACACAGGCAGTGCGTCCAGGTTTTGTGTGTCTGGAGAAGAGGAGACATCACAAGACATGCCTGCACGAGGGGAGGTAAAGGATTGCCCAGGCTTCTGCATCTCTCTCTGCCCACCTGTCTCTGCAGGACATTTCACACGTTGATCACTAATGGGGTCAGCCTTTCCTTGGAGGATGCCATCAGAACTCCCTGAGGAACTGGGAAGAGCAGGCAGACACTGGCTGGGGACAGCGTGGCTGGGCGGTGGGGTTGGGTCAGTCCTGCCCTCCTGGCACCCAAGGCACCCTTCAGCTGAGCCAGGTCACCCGCTCACCTGGGGTACAGGCAGGAGAGGGCCTCTCCGGTGCCCTGGGCAGAGATTTCCTTCTGCGTGGGCATGCAGGACAGTGCAAGGGCAACTCGGTGTTTCCATACAGACCCCGTCCTCGCTTTTGCAGGCACAGGCAGGGCAGAGACTTTCTAGGAAACAGCATTTCTAGCGAGTCTAGAGATTTTCAGTCTCCTCCCCTGGGCACAAGAAGAGGAACCTCCACCCTGCTCACCCATAAGCCTGGTTTCAGCCACCAGGTTAGAAAATCAACACAGATTTGTTGAGGCTGAGGCGGGCTGGATAAGCATCCAGCAGATGCCATCGCTATTAATGAGCCCTCAGCACCTGGAGAGTGTCAGGAGGTGTGACCACCTGGTTCTCCACAGAAGGTGTCCAAAAGCTCAGGCTCCTTGCCAGGAAGCAGGACCAAAGCCTGCCGATGCCATGATAGATCCATGTGAGAACTGCTAGCACAGTCCCAAACGGTGACAGCAAGAGGAACCACACCAGGTTGGGAGAGCGGGAACGTTCTCCTGAGAGCCCTAAAAGCACATGTCCTTCTGTAACAAACTCAACATACCCGTCAGGCTGCTGCCGCGCACCGCCAGTGGCCCGCTCGGCAGTGGCGAGCCGCAAAAGCCAATTCTTTTCTCTTTTTATTTTTTTTTTTCAAGTTGGCCTGGTAACAGAGAACAGTTGGGAATAATTTGTCTCTGAAAAATGAATCCCGTGTTCTGTTAGCGTTCTTTTGTTCGGGGCTTGTACGTATTGACAGTGCACAGGCTTGTTAGAAATGTGACCCTAAATGGGCATAAGCCCGGCTTGGCATGGCAGAGCTTGGCTGGGGGCATTTGGAGCAGACCCAGCCTAACTGAGCGAGGCTGAAGGCGGCTTGTAAAGAAGGTGCCCTCTCACTTTGCTAATTCCCTTGTTCTGCTCTAATTAATCGCTGTAGCCCAACTGGTAGGTGCAATTGGCTGGCTGCGTTTCGGGAGGCATAGTGGGGATCAAAAGATCCTGATGTGCCTGTTTTGAGCAGCTCAGAGTTATCTGGTAGACTGCAGAATCAGGAGGATTTGTTGAGATGAAGGGAAATTTGCTCCTGACAGACGGGGGTTCTGGTCGCTCTGGCTGCATCAGTATTAAAGGAGGCAAAGCCTGAGAACTCATCCTTTTCAGAGCTCCCCTCCTGCACCCATTTCCCTTGACATTTTGGAGTGTGCATGACGGGTGCAGGACAGAATTTCCCTGGAAGGCAATGCCCGAAAAGCTGGGTGATGTTTCACAGGGGCAAGGAAAGCAGAAGGCCTTCCCTCAGATGAAATCTGGTGGGTGCAGGGAGAAACCTGGTCGCACGATGGGGGAAGGTGCATTGCACTGACGCAGGGGGAGGAAGCTGCTCTTGGACAAGGTGCCACAGAGAAAATGTCAGACCCTCGACTTAAAACTAATTGTGTCCCAGGACACAAACTGCAGGGCAACAAAAGGCATTTCCTTGCATCTGTGGGTGTGCGCAGAGGAAGGGACCTCTGCAGGGGTCTGTAAAACCTGTGTCAGATCAAGCCACCATGGTTCCCACGTAAAGCCCCCTCTTGGCAGTGCAGGCCCAGCCAAGGAAAGAGAGCTCCTCTCTCTCACTGCCACTGTTCAAGGGCCAGACCTGTCCCAACAGGGTGGCAACAGCTCAGTGCTTCACTCCTCTCCACAAAGAAATTGTAATCCACAGAAAGAGATCTTTGCAAGCCTCGAGCCTCGTATCCTCGTTCTGTGGCAAAGACAGAACCCCGCGGTACCAGCCCAGACAGAGGCGGGAGATGGAGCTGCCTTTTAGCACCTCTGAGAGGGGCTCCTGCTTGGGCTGCCTTCCAGCCGGGGCTGGGGGGGCCCGGTTGTGAGAAGTCTTTTCAATGGCCAAATCCTAACAAACCCACTTGGAGCTTTCTAGAAAATGAAGATTCATTTTGTAGACTCCGTGTTGCCTCATGTTTCACACAAAATCGGGACAAAACCTATCGGCTTTCGTGGATGTAAATGGACTATCAGGGGTACAGGCTGACAGACAGCCAGGTCCCAAGTCGTTACAGATCTGAATGCAGCTGTTCTGCTTTTACAGTTAACTGAAGGATTTAAGTATTTTTTCAGACGGGATGGGAGCAGAGCCACAGTGCTACTAGCAATGTCTTTGTTGTATGGTCTCCTGCACAGCCCCTTCATCAGAGGAGCTCATTGCACCTCATAAACTTTCTTCCATGATCTTCCTCCTTCCGAGAGGACGATGTTCATGGTATTTTGCAGTGGGAGAAGAAACTGAGGCAGAACAGTTCTGACTTGTTCAGAACTGCAGAAGAAATCACAGTGCTGCTGGAAACAAACCATGCAAGTTTGCTTCTAGCCCCTGACACCGAGCACAAGGTCCCAGCACCGAACCAATTCTGCACATGGCCAGGGAATGGGACAGTCAGGGAGCAGGAGGTGAGGAGCTGTGCATGTGGGCTGGCGTGACAACCATGCCTCAATGAAAGGACCCATCAACCCAGGGCTGATGCTGCATCTTTTTATTTTATTTTTATTTTGCTTCACTAAGCAAATGCAGAGCGAGCGATAGGTGGAAGGGAAAAGGTGGCTTGAAAAAAAAACAAACAAAAAAACCAAATAAAAAACAAAAAGGAGGGAAGAAGCAGCTGCTGGAATATAAGGGGGAAATGAGCTGCTAACAAGAAAGAAGTTCATAGATGCCAAGCCCGCACTAATTCTTAATAAAATACAATACTGAAAATAGGATCTGAGAGTCTCCAAAATACAATATTTTAAGGGATCGGCAATAATACAAAATAAGGTTCATTATGTACAAACGAGTTCTGCTCTTGGTCTCTGTACAACGGTGGGAGTGGGAGGCACAGGGACATGCTCAGTGGAAGTTGGGGTGGAGGAGGGCGTGCTTGGACCCGGCAGTGGTTCTTTGTGCTGGGGTGGAGGTGGAGGACGGGGAAAGCAGTGGTATCTGGTGACCAGCGGGTCCTGTGTGAACCTCAAGAAGAGCTGAGCTATGCTCAAGGCCTTCCTCTTCCTCACCCCACTGTCCACGCAGGTATGGTTGCAGCTAGCTGTGTCCAAATTTGTCCTAAATGGCTTCAGGGGGTAAAAACCAGTTTTCAAGAGGGAGAAGAGAGGGATGTGAGGGCCCTTCCCTCACTTCTCCCAGTCCTTGAGCAAGAGCCATCCCATCCTTGGTCTCCAGGGAGCCCTCTCCACTCCCAGCCTGGGAGGAGAGGAGAGGCTGGGGCAGTGCAGAGTGAGTCCAGCATGCTTGAAGAGAAACAAGCCAAAGAGGAGCCTGCTGTGAGACCTGGCAGAGTGCACAGGGACGCCCATGCAGAAACGTGGGGCAACCTGCAACATCCCAGATCTCCAACACTCATGTCCCACATTGTCTTTCCATCAAATGGCAGCTGAGGGAACGGAGTGATGAGACACTTGAGCCTTTCAGCAGGGCTTTTGCCGGGGAGGAAGAAGGGTCAGAAATGGGTGTCTGGGTGCTAAAGAGGATGGCATAGGCTTGAGATGAGGTCATTTCAGCACCAAACTTGGCAAGTCTGAACTGAAGGGTGGTATGGTAAGAGTTTGCTATCTTTGGTGCCAGCAGTTAGAAGGAAGAGGTCTAGAACAGTCTTTGGTGACCCTGGCCAATTCCAACATGTCACCTCTTTCCTGACAAGATGTACCTGTCACCAGAGATGCCAATATGTCCTCAGTGGCTTTCACAACACTGCTGTGCACATGGAGCATGTGAGGGGAATGATGGCTATCCGACAACCCTCCAGTGGGTTGCAGAAGCCTCTTTGGTGGTTCCTAAAAAGACCCCATTTTGCTTGAAGCAGAATTGGGGATGGAGAGCTGGGATGGGGATCAGGTTATGGGAGTGGGTTTCTCTCACCCACTTGCAAAGGGGGAGGCCTGGAGAATGGAAAGTGAGAAGGCCACTGACCTATTTAGCACTGCACTGTAGGGCCCAAGCTGGGAACAGAAAGGGAAATACCACCCCTGCCAAAGCAAGGGTGCCGAGGGTGGGGAGAAGTGGGTTGTGAGGGAAAATCGTTCTCTGTTTCAGAGCTCTGGTTTCCCAGAAGCTGCTGTCTAATTTTTACGGTGTTTTATCTGTCTGGGATCGGTCTCCCCCACTCCGTTTGTGTGCAGATCTTTGCAGATAGTTGGTGTGGAAGTTACGTAGGCATGTCCATCAAAAGAAAACTAGAGCAAGGAAGAACTAGGTTTTCTCTCAACGGAAGCAGAAGTATACTAACAGATGGAGGGGAAGGAATGAGCTCAAACTCTCCAGAGCCATCTCTCCAGCACCAGCATCACCCACTCCTAAGCCCCCCAGGCAGGACAGTAAATCCAGCACTCTCTCTCTCTCCTGCAGGTGCATCTGATGTAGTCAAGGGGTACACGCCTGGGGACAGCCCCCTTGGTATGGAGGCTTTGGGGAGTGAGCTGAATAGTTTGGGGGCTTCCCCTCATCTCCTTCCACTCCAAGGTGAGCCCACACCCATAGGGTAGTGCTCATTTAATCAGGAGGTAAGGCCAGGAGAAGAGGGTGTCTCAGGGCTTCGCCAGACATTTATCGCTGGTTCTGGCAGTCCTGTGACTCCCCTCAGAGAGATCAGTACTAACAGGGGAGGAATGGGGAAGGGAAGAAGCTGAACCCAAGGCCAGTTTAGGAGTGTCTGAATGCAGCGTCCTCTCCCCCCAAGTCCCCTCAGTTGCTCGGTGAGGAGGGAATCCTGCAATCAGACAGAGGAGGCCTTGAGGTCCAGCAGCTGCTACAAGTATTCAGCTGTCTCACTGGAGCTTGTCTCCCTAAGGAAAGAAAAGACAAGGCATCAGTCAAGGTTCATTGCAGCCTCCTATGCAAATTCACCTCTCTGTGTGCCCAGCTTGTTTGCTCTGACAAGGGTGGAGCCCTTCCCCAGGGAACTGAATGACCAGCAAGCCTGGGACCACCTGAATCACCCAGTCCTCCTCAGCAGTATACCAGTGGGACACTGCTTTATGGAGTCCCAAACTTTTGCCCCAGAAAATAAACTTGACCTTACGCTCCCTACCAGTGTTGGCCTCCTCCAGCCACTGCTTTTTAGATAACTACCTGTCCCGGGCAGCTCAGCTGTCCTCAGCTTGCAGCAGAGGGGACATGCCTGCTGCTCACTCCCAGACACCATGTTGTGTTTTGGGGCTCGGAGAGTGGCCCCCACCTGCTTACCTCTCATGGAATTGCTCTTTGGGGTGGGCAGGAGTTGGGTCAGTTTGGTTCTGGTCAGGACCCTCCAGCTGGGATTTGCTCAGATATTTGGCTGTCTCATGTGTCCTGGCCAGATGAGGCCTTCCCTCCTCAGACTGCCCTTTTTCAGCCTCCCACCCCTCAGGATGGTCCACGGTTAGGAAGGAACTATAGCTCTCTTCTAAGGAGCTAGCACCCTCATCATAGAAAAGGAGGCTCCGTGACTGAACTGGAAAAAAGGAGAACACTAGTTAACAACGAGGACAAGGTCTCTTGGAATGGGCGTGGGTCATTGTGGTGGTTTCAGCACATGCTCATACCATGCTCATACATACATGCTCATACTCCCCCAGTGTATGGGGTAGGCACTGAGGGGTGGATGCTACCCCTGAACTGGGAATGTTGAGAGAAAAGCTGGAAATGGTTTCACAGGGTGAAACAGAGGAAGCACGTTAGACTCACTCTTACTAGTTGTGTAAATATCTGGTGCTGGTGTTGCTTTCACTGTCTGTGATGCTGAAGAGAACTCAGGGAGACAGGGCATCAGGGATCCCAGGATCAGAACAAAGCAGAGTGCCAGCACCTAGAGAGGAGATCAGCACAGGGTTAGTGCTGCTTGCCATGAGGAAGCATTCCCTCCCCTGCAGCACACAAAAATGAGGCTGTGTGAGAACATGTGGTCAGGCTGACAACTGGGTCGCTGTGGTCCCCCAGGGAGGGAAAGGGCTTGCTCTTTGCTGCAATCTCTGCTGCAAATCTAAGAAGGGAAGTCAGAAGCTTCCTGATGTTGCTTTATTTGAAGTATTTCTGGTTCAATGGTGAGAACTTGCCCATCCAGATGATGAAAGATGGTGGAAGGCATAGCTGGGAAACAACTTGAGAAAGAGGGAGGCTCAAGAGAAGGGACAAACTCTGCCTTAACCAAAGGGAACCTGACCATTGGCTCAGCAGGAGCTGTAGTGGGCTGTAAGAAAAGAAGCTCACTGGGAGAAATCTGTGAGGTACCACAGCACATAGCAAAGTGAAGCTACTATCCATACGAGGACACAAATGACAGTAGAACTCCAGCCCCCAATACCTGATAGCAAGGATGGCGAGTCGAAGGAAAGGGTTAAATTTATGCTTGACATGCACATTTTCAGGACCATGTGGCCATACCTTCTGCTGTCAGGCAGACCAGTCAGGGCTACCGGGCAGTGATAAAAGGAGAGAGGTGGATGAAAGCTCCTTGGAAATTCCCCTTTGGTAGGTCTGCACCTGTCTGCAAATTCTGCCATGATAGTAAAGCTTCAGAGTGAGATGCCAGTGCTGATCATAAGGGACTCTATTAGAGTTTAGGGAAATAGCAGCACAGAGCAAGAGGGGACACATGGTAAATGATACAGAGCCAGATCCTTATTACCTGAACATCCATGTGCCGTGGGTAGTATATACATAACTAACTGCAGCCAGCTGAGTGCTCAGAGTGGGCTGAGCAAAGAGGCAATGCATCTGTTGGTGATTTTTACTACTTATGTATAAACTAGGTAAGTTTGACCAGTGGGGACACCTATGGGAACATCCAGCAATTGCTTGACTGCTTTTCAGAATAGCCACCTATTTCGGTATAGCCATGCCTGAGTAACACACAGAAGCTGATACATCAAGGTAATTTTGACCACCAGTGGATTGCGGGAGATGTGGAAGATCAAATAATAGCACAGGGATACTACACTATGTAAAGAGGGATTTTGGTTGTCCAGACTCTTCATGGATGGTTTTAAAGCAAGGAAATTAAATGTGGACAGCATAGACACTAAGTGTATCATATCAAGCACACAAGGCTTTTAGAACCCTTATTCCACAAAAACAGGGGAAAAAAAAATTCTGAATAGATGTTGCTTGGAATTGTCCCAGGCAAACACACAACTTCCAGAAAGGGGAGCCAGCCCTGAGAAGCCTGTTCTTCTCTTCTAAAACAAAGAGGCTTTATGGGCTGGGAAAGAGCAGTATACTTAACATCTTGCTTTAACATGGCTTTCAACTGGGGCTTTGCAAACCAGCATTGTTTTTACTCTGTTTTGTTTCAGGTTAACTCTGATTGATGCTCTGATTCGGTTCCAGTTCAAACTCTATAACACTTCATAACAATAACTCTTGGTTTGACTCCGAGTACCATTCAACTCACAGCTTTTGACCATCTCACTATTTTGACCTCTTAAAAAGTGAGGGAAACTAAGCTACAGGAAACTACTGCAAAACCAGTTGGAAAGGTAGAGGCAAAATTCATCAAAAAAAGACGTCCTGAGAGCGTAGTTACCAAATGTTTCACTGTCAGACTGGGAGGAAGTAGCAGATGGAGTAGCAGAAAGATCCGTTATGGCTTTGGCAAGATTCACCATTGTTAAGCTTGACTTGGATGATGGACTGTATCAAATCTGCAGATGGGAGAGACTACAAGCAAACTGACTTTTGCTCAGCAGTCAAATTCAGAATGATCTTGACCATGGGGAGAAGTGGTCCAAGACAACAGCGAGCAGATCCATACAGACAAATGCCAAGACCTGCTGAGACCTGCGAGGTGGCAGGACTCGTTAACAGAGGAAACACGTCAGCAATTACGTGGTCAGGCAGCTGTTCTACAGAAGAGGATCTGGGAGTTGAAATGGAGCACAAGGTGGGCACAATTTGATGTCACTTTGCAAAGGGTAAATCTCAGGCAGGGCAGTATGAACAGGCTTTCTGGCTGGCTGGCTGGCTCTGTACCAGCCTTCAGGTGGAACACTGTGTCCAGCTTTGGGCCCTGTACTTCCAAAAAGATGCAGGTCAATTGGAGAAAGTCTGGAAGAGAGCTCTGGGAACAAGCAGTGATTCAGTAACTCAGGCTGAAGAAATTGTGGTGATTTAGCAGAGCAGACTGAAGGGAGTTGCTCAAAAACAATAGTTTTACAGTATGTATAATGCAGCTGCACAAAGGGAGGGTAAACTGATCTTGCTCACAGTGGGCAGAAGAAGTTGTAATAGGCTTAAGCTGTTGCAAGGAAGATTGAGACGGATTGCAAGAAAGCTTTATGTGGGAAAGATAATGAAGGACTGGAATGATTTGCCTGAGGAGGCCGAGGACTGCTCATCACTGGAGGCTTTCGAGAACTGGCTGGACAAATATCCAGCAGGAATGACACGGAACTAAAGAAGAAGGGTACATTGCTTCACTCTCATCCTGCAAGGCATGATGATTCCACATATCCGTCGTGATCAGCAGTGCTGTATTTGAAAATGGAAAATGGGAACTCGGACGCCTATGAGAGGAACCGGCCAAAGACAGAAAAGCAAATTACACATTCTTGAAATGCTTCAAAGCTCGGAAGCCTGAGAGAGTTGGTGTGTGGGCTGGGATGCCGTGGAACGAAGGCAGCAGCAAGGAGAGATAAGACATTGATGGGAAGCTAAATTAGGCATTTTATCAGCCTATAGCACAGGGGATGTCTGGAAGGCACCTCTCCTGGACTTGCTCATTCCATGTAGTGGTGATGAAGAATTGCTGGAGCCAGAGGTGCTCTGATGAGCTGCTGCATAAAGGAGCAATGAGTCACTGGGCCCAGCTGGGTCACACCCAAAAATGTGGAAAGAACTTGGGAATGAAGCCACAGAACAGCCAACAGAAAAGACAGTCATTAAAATCTGGTCCGACATGGGGGCAGCAAAGAGTAGCAAAAGTTTGAGCAGAGTTTGAAAGGAGAAAGTGCTGGGAATTACAGAGCAGGGGCTCCGGAACCAAGGAAACTGATTGAACCAAGAGTGAAAAGCAAACCCTCACGATACCGAGAAAGTGGGGCAAGCACCTCACCACCTGCTTGTATTTCATGACTGTTAACAGTACAGAAGTGATAACTAGATATAGATAACTAACTCTGACAGATTTGTCACAAGCAGCTACTATGACAATCCTGCAATGACATCACAGGGTTGAAAGTTATGTTTTTATCATGGATCAGAAACTTTCCCACTGGCAAAAAATGAGATGAACAATAAGCAATTGACTCTATTTATGGCCACACATTGGCATGCCCCAAAGCTCCACAGTGAAGCCAACATCGCTTAACCATGATCCTCCACTTCAAGAAATGAGAGGCAAACAGGGATTACCAAAACCAACAGACAACCCTGAATCATTTTGGTTACTCAAAAGGGCAAATGAAGAGAATTCCAACTAGATTTAACAAAGGCTGACGTGCAGGCATAGCAAGAACAGATGCCATTTCTTGCTGATAAACACAAGGTAATGCCCACTGGGAGGAATACTTGAACTGTTTGTCCGCCCTGCTGAGTAAAACATCAAGCATTACCAACTCAGCAAAAGAAAACTCTACCCATTACAATGGAAGCTCATTGAAGATTTTTTGCTGAATGGCCGATAGCTAATGAAAAGCAAACAAAGTGCTGCTTTGCTCAAAGAACAAGACAGTGAAAATGCATGAATTATTCTATTGCTGTTGCATAAAAACAACTGTCACTACCAATGTATGTATGCCACAGGGCCCAGTTCTGGTGACTCTAACACAAAAGGAGAGAGCAGATGCAACTGGCAACAGAGCTGGGCAGTGGGGAAGAGGGCAGAGACAGGCAAACAACAAAGCTGTCTGGGGAAGCATGGCCCATAAGGAAGATGAAAATGAAGCTCATACCATTAGGCAGGTCCCAGTCTGTGTGGAAGCCATTTTGTAAGGTCTGGAGACTTTCCCAGCTACCAGAGCCTGCAGCTTCTGTAACTGTTGGAGCAGAGTCCTGGGACAGGAAACAACCCAAATCAAAACATGATAAGGAGGCAGCAACCAGTAAGTGACGCAAGAGCACCACTACCCCCTTCATATTTTACCCTGATTTTCCCTTCTTGTGAAAACAAGTATCTCCCCCTTGCTATATCTTGCCCAAGTTCTCTGACCAAACAGGCTCAGGAAGCAAGAAACAAAAAAGGGTGAGTTTGAGATACAAACCGTGCAGGAACTGCAGGATGAATGTTCCAGGGTGCTATTACATTGAGGTAACCCCCTCCATCTCCTCACCAGTAGATCCACCACAACCTTCACTGCAACTACCCACCGTTACGAATGTCCCATTAATTTAGGACCCCTGGGTGCCTCAAAGCCTAGCCAGTCATCTCCCAGAGCAATGAAGGCTACCAGGAAAACCAAGCTCTGGGACGGAGCCCGAACTTTGTAGTCAGGTCAGACCTTGAGCACCAGCCCATTTCACTCAGAGAGACATGCTCTGCAGCTTGACCTCTGCCCCAAACCATAAGGTGGATATGGTGGAGAGAGAAATAAAACCAGTTTTGATCCCCTCCACCTTCTTCAGTCTCTGGCAAACTCTGCAGAGGGATGTGGGCAAAGCCAAATCTTGAGTTCAGCAATTAATTCATTCTCTGGCTGCCCCAGCCAGAACACGTGCTCGGGTCTCTCTGCCCCATTTAACTGAACACAGGCATCGGCACAAATAAACACAGAACAGTGGTAGGTGTGTTACCAAAAGCCACTGAATCGTTCACTGGGCTGGTGAAGAAATCTGGGATGAGGGAAACTACAGAGCACACAGTTCCCAAGGGCTGCAAATCACTGAAATGCAGACTACCAAGTGTTCCCCCCTGGGAGCACTGACTGCTTTATACAAATATGTTTGAGCTTTTATAAAATGCCAGGTCCTGGAGCCGGGAGATTGCAGGAGAATCCCAGCTTTATCTCTTTCCAAATCCTCTTCTGCTCATTGTACATGTGGAGAGAAGCACAGAACGTCCCACTGGCAGTGCTCAAAAACCAAACCCAATTAGAAAGAACACAATTTGTATTTTGGAAAAAAAAAATCTCCTGGCTTTTAGGCCAATCTCCTGATTTTGCAGGGTGGGGCTTGTGCTTTTTCAGCAGCAGGGGCTGCCTGCGTTCCCAGAGAGGCCAGGCAGCAAGCTGTGCCCAGTGGATGAGAGCAGCTGGGCAGCCATGTCACCGGCAGATGGGAGGATCCGGCCACTTGCACACCTCAGCCAGACCATGCCTGACAGTCCCTGATCCTGGAACCAGTGGCTGGCCTGGAAGCTGGGGCCACAGCACTCATGTCATGGATGGGAGGAAGGAGTGCAACAGAGCCTCAAGGAGTACTCCATGAGCTGTAGTGGCAGCAGAGTGGTGGGTGGGGGGACTGCCTCTCTGCCTGCAGTTCTCCCCTTCAATTTGAGCTGGGGGTGATAGAAATGGGGCTATAGAAATGAGCTTCCCCCTCATCAGCTCTGCAGCTGACCCTGCCCTTGCTCACACCTACTGCATCTGGTAAGAGGAAGCAGAGTTGGGCCCTGATCCAGCTCCTGCTGCCCATCCCCACAGCAGGGGTGGGAGTCTTCATTATTTGCTTCCAAGGAAGCAAATTCCCCGGGTGATCAGTCGACCAGCTCTGCATATTAGGAGCACAAACGCTCACCAGATTCTTGGGCGAGGGAGTCAGGGGCCTGCTTTAGGGCTGTGGGAGCAGCTTGCTTCTTTCATATGAGCAGCAGCAGCAGATGGGAGGGAGATCCTTCAGGATTGCTTTGCAAGGGGAAGAGGCAGGGCCCAGGCTAGGGTACCGGTACCACATGTGCAGGGAGTTGCCCTGGATTTGGTAGGAGCTGGTGGCTGCCTTTATTAGAGGAATGGGCCTTCCCTGTATTCACCAGGGCTGTTCAGGTCTCTTTCTCAAGAGAAACCTGAAAGAGCCACATTATGCCCAGGGGCTTGTATTCCTCCAAAGAGCCCAAGAGCAGAAACAGTGGGTCCGAGAGGCTGGTGTGAGGGGCCTCCCTTGGTGCAGCTGCCTTGGAGACAGCCTGGAGGGCTATAGAAAGGGCAGCATGAGCCCAAAGGGCTGCAGGGAAAAGGAGGATGAGATGTGAGAAACGCCTTCCTTCCCTCCCCTCGCTGCACCACGGCCTGTATGTCCCAACACAAACATTCCAGGCTCGCTAACCAAACCCAGCTGCCTCGCTGCTGCCACGGGCCGAGCAGCGCCTGGCCCGCCAGGAGCTGAGGGAGCCTGTCTTACTTTTCTCGCCCCCCTGCCCCAGTGCTCCCCTGGCATCCCTTCCTGTCCACCCCGCTCCTACCCACAGAGGGTCAGGTCTAGCCCCTCTTACCTGTTTGCGTTTTCTAAGGTCTCCACTTTTTTCCAGAGTTCATTGTTTTCTGTTGTGTATGTCTCAACCCTGCGGGAATAAAACCCACAGCCGGTTAATTACAATGGCCTGACAGATAAAGCAAATGTAGTCCTTGCCTCTCTTTGGGTGTGGAGGCTCGGTGGCCCCATCCATCACCTGCAGATATGGTCCTGGAGCCAGATGTCCCTAACCCGTCTGACTGAAGCCAGCCCCGACAGACCAGGGGTGAGACTGCAGGTGGACAGTTCTGTGTGACATCTCCCAGGTCAGGCTTTCCCGAAGGCTGGGAGAGCCAATAGCACCCAGTTACAGACAGGTCAAGTGAGAACAGACCCAAAGTTACACAGGCATTTCCATTACTTCCAAACCTCCCTAAGGAGCATGGAAACGGAACAGGGGGTCAAATTCAAACCTCTGCCGCTCAGACTGAGAACCTGCCCTGGCTGTGCGCCTCGCATACGAAAACCAGGCAGTTCTGTGCAAATGCTGGGCCAGCTCCGGCTGCGGGCACTTGAGGGCAGCAGAGAACCTGCAGGCTCCCTCCCACTGCTTCGGAAGGGAAAGTGGTTGGGCTGCAGTTGGGACGAGGGAAGCGGAATGTCTGCAGGCTCGAAGGAAGGCAGGCCAGGGACACAGCCTGAGACTGCGGGAGGTTTCCAGCACAGCCTCCGAACCAGGCGTTCCGTGTAAAAACTGGGCTTGCAGCAAAGGTGTCAAACTGAATGGTGAAGGGCCCAAGTGTAAGTTTTTAAAAAACAGCTCTTACAGAAAGCCAAGTTGACCAAAGACTTGTTGCATTAAAAAAATTCACTGAATGCTGCTTTTGGTTCACATTTAAACCTGGCATTGTTTGAAAGCCATCTGTCACAGCAATGCACTAGGCGTAACAAACTGCTGAGTATGTACAGGCACCACAGCCACGTCTGGGGAAGAGGCCCTACCAGAGAAAACCCCGGACCTGTCACTTGAGCGAGGCCAGCCAACTCCCCAGCCCCGGCCTGAAGGATCTGGGTGTTAATGTGGGACATTAGCTGGAGGTGATGTGCTCTGGTGCCTGGACATATGCATGCATGCCAAGCTGCTTATGGAAGGGCATAAGAACTTGAAGGAGCTGGGAGTCATCATTCAGCATTTCTACACACTTAGAGAATACAAACAAATAGCATCAAGGAGAAGAGTTAATTAAAGTTGGGTTTGGGGGTTGTTTTTTTCCATTTTGTGGAAAACACCATCTCAGATGGTGTTAATAACAGGGAAGAGGATGGTATTTAAACAGAAATGTGAACTTGCAGCTGTATCCCAGCATTCTTCTTTGCCTGGGAATGCCCATCAGGGGCTGCTAGTACAGAGGGGATCACAGGATCAGGCCCTCAAGAGTTATTTTTTACCCTGTCAGTGTCATGTGATGTCACCTTAGGCTTATGCCTGCCATACATGCAGGACCTCAGGACTGCAATGAGAAAAAGCTCATGGAGGGAACGGTGGAAGGGGAGGGAGTGTGGGGAATAACCATACTTAAAAGGTTTTTCTTGCTATCAAATGCTTGTGTGTCCACCCTTATGGGAATAGAGGGGGAAAAGCTGCGGTCAGTGTCCTCAGAGGGCCTGCTGCTTATGGAACATACAAAATAGGAGCAACTTCTAGTGGGGAAACATGACTCTTACCCCAAATCCCACCTTGTTGGCAGCCAAAATGGCCTGTGTTCTGTAGGGGACCAGCCAAACTAAGCAGTTGGAAACACAAGGTTTCTAGAACAATCTTTATCCTGCAAGAGGATTTCTAGGAGGGAGGGGAGTAGGGGCGGGGTCCCAAACCAAACTTCTGTGCAGCCAGGCTTGCAAGGAATTGTACTCTGAGCAATTCAAAGACAAAAACACTAGAAAGAGGGGCTGTGCATGGATAGGGCTCCTTTTTCAAAGGTAAAACTGAGAAGAAACTTACTTTTTCTCTAGACACTCCACATATTCTTTCTTCTTCCTGCGACTCTCTTGAGCAGAGATCTGTGAGGAGGGCAGCCATCAGAGAGCAGTCAGTATCATAAGCCTCTAGACATTTCTTTGTGGCTCCCTCATGTTGTCTGTTCCCTGCACACACAGCACCCTAAAGATAAATGGGGAAGTCGCTTTCCAGTCTGCCATTCCCACCAATCTCCGGGCCAAAACTTGGAGGGATGGATGCAGCAGGTATGCAGCCT
Source organism: Stercorarius parasiticus (assembly GCA_013396915.1). Lineage (NCBI taxonomy): Eukaryota > Metazoa > Chordata > Aves > Charadriiformes > Stercorariidae > Stercorarius > Stercorarius parasiticus. The sequence goes on along the minus strand of VWZL01005647.1, from coordinate 75,115 downwards.
TCTTTGGCCTGTAGGCCACAGCCATTTGTTGCGGTATGCCTGACCCCCTCGCTGCTGAGAGCATCTTAGGGTTGCTTTGAAGTCCTCTGACTCACATGGGTACGTGCTGTGGCCATCTGGGCAGATTCTGCCCCAGACCACTTCTGAGTCACTGGTTGACTAATTCAGGGTCTCATCATTTCTCTTATGGGATGCTTTCTAATTAGAGTCTAAAGTCTTACAGCCTCTGCCTGGCTAATGAGCTCTGTGGATCACCCGTCTTGGACTATGCAATGGCTCTGCCCCCACAAGCAAGGCCTGACCAGGCTGGCTTGTCTTATCCATGATGCCTTAGCTTATGGACCCCATCCCAGGCCACACGCTCCCAGGATCTGGGCTGGAAGTCACACTTCCCAGATATGGCTGCATGTACAGCGTACATGAAGAGATGCCCTATGGCACCATTTCTGTGGGCTGGGAAGCTCGTACCAGTGCACCAAAGGCAGGATCCCACCTTTTCTGAGCTGCACTGCAGCTGAGGAGGCGAGGGTAACTATAGCACTGGATCAGCTGAGGATGCTCTGGAATCATGGGAACTGCATAGTTATATTTTTGGCAGTCACCTTGTTCTTGATTTTCCTCCTGACCCTCTTCAGTGCTTTCTCCTCTGCTTTCGTGAGGGGCAGCTTGGTAGGAATGGGGTAGCCCTCGGCAATCAAGGTGCGTTTCTCCTCTTCAGTCAAGAGCAGCGGGCCAGAGGTCCCTTGTAACTTCTGAAACACACAGAGAGCAGACGTCAGCATCAGCAAGGAGTTCTGTCCCAGTAATCCCCCTTAAAGCCTTGCAGAGCAGCTAGGGACTCACTACAAATAGGTGCAGGGCAGTGCCCTTTCCTGCTCTCAACCTGATCCTGGGGGCACAGCTCAGCATCTGCCTTCCTCTTTTACTTGGGAGGGCATCTGCTCCTTCATGGTGAGGCTGGTTACACGCTTGCACTGCAGGACCCCGACAAAGAACTTTTGGGCAATAGTTAAAGCACAGTCTGGTTATGGGAATTCTCAGATATTCCTTTCTCTTCCATTAACATCCTCAGAAACTCCTCCAGTGCATAGGCTACTTCCCAAAGTATGGGGTGAAAGACAGCACTTGCTGAAACAAGGTAGCTGCTGGTAGGCATTGGTCAAGACTCATTGTCCCTCTCCTCACTCCTGTGAGCACCATCCTGTCCCCACACTGCTTTGCTAGGACATCACATTGCCTTGACAGAGCATTTCAGCTTGGAGACCTTAACAAGGGCAGGATCCCCAACATGAGCCTCGCAAAGCCTCCAAACCCCTCTGAGTACCAAGGAGCCCTGTGTCCCAGTGATGTCCTACTGCCTCCTTACGTGTGGTGCTGTGAGGAGAGGTGAGGAAGAGATGGCAGTAGAAGAGCGAGCAGCAGGTCGGGCTGGGCTGGAGGGAGGCAGAGACCGGGGGCTCTGAGATCCATCGCTGTCACTGCCATGGCTGCTGGGTGGAGTTGGAGGCATCTGCACCAGGTCATCTACCGAGAAATAAGGAGATCAAGTCAAATGGCTCTCATGCAGCCTGTTGGGACAGGCATAGGGCTCTGAGTAGCAATAGGAAAAAGCACTGCCATAACACAGGATTGAAAGGTGAAAGGAGAGGGTGATGAGTCTCACAAGACAGGGTGGGTCTGAGAACAAGGCTGGACTGAGCACTGCCCAAGAGAGAGCTGAGGCTGACCTCAGATGTGCTAAACTAGGAACTGCAGGAGTCAGAGAGCTGGCAGGGGCTTTGCCAAGACACCAAAGGTATTTACAAAGCAGTAAGGTACTCCAGTGTCAACCAAAACAGAGTACAAAGCCTGTGATGTTTTGCTCCATACCCTGTTCACAAGTACAGGAAACTCTGTAAGAGATGAGCTCTTCCAAAAGCACCACAGGGCTCACACACTTGCCAGCACACTTGATCCAAAGGGGCTCCGGTCACTTAGTTGCCAAGCGCTTGAAAACTGTCCCCACTTTGTACTGGAGAGCCCTGAGGGCCTTAATGGAGGTGGGAATATGCGTAAGGAATGTCTCTCTGGGGCAGTGGGAGTTCCTATAGTGCTTTCATTTGTGCATCGGCAGATTTTCAGATGCTTGGGTTTCTTTCAAATTAAACTGGATCCTGAATTTCCTGACTTTCAGATGGTTGTTTTTGGATAACACTACAGTCCCTCTGAGGATTTTAAAGGCACTCTTGAATATTTCCAACTCTGAAGTAGCCTGTTTTGCCTGGGACTCCCTGTCTGAACAATTCTGTGCGTGGCTGTTGGTCCAGACACTGATCTGAGTTGGAACAGTGCAGCGCTCACTCCACTAATGGTCTGTGCCCCAGTGCTACCTTGTACACATGGCTCTGCTCTCAGATGTTGTCTTTCCTCCCTGTATAGTAATGATCTCTGAGTAATATACAGGGATGTAAGTTGACCAGCAAATACTATCTTCTTACCTGCAGGTACATTTAGAAACTGGTTGACCTCTTTAGGTTCAGCTTTGATCACAGGTGCTGGAGTCATTTCTATGGGAGTCTGTGGAAAAAAAGCAGAAAGAGCTCTTGCGCACTGCCTCCTACCCTGCTCAGAGGGCTCCCACCAGTTCTCCTGATAGCCACTACTCCCCTGCTCTCCATACTACCCCATCTCACAGCTCTGCCCCAAAGCAGCCTCTCACCACACATAACAAAAACCAGGAGTCCAAACATAAGCCCCCTGAAGTCCATGTTGCTGGACACACAGAGTGCAAACACATGTTTGCAGAGGAAGAGGCAGTGGCAGATGGATATGCTGCCAAGCAGTGCACTGAGTACCTCCAAAAGGGAGATGACTTTTATCTTCAGCAATTCTTCCCCTGCTAGACCCAGACAGTGCCATTTAAGCCAACCTCTGCATTACCATGGGAAGTCCCTCTTTGATCTGCCTTCACTAGAAATGGGAGTATAGAGGTTGTACAGAAACAGAAACAGAACAACTCTCCTGTCCTGCTAACATGATTTTCACCGTGGCTGTTGGGCAGCTGTTTCCAATTGGAGGGGACTGAGAGTTAAATAAAGAGTAGATTTATTCCCATCTGGGCCATGCTGCCCCTCAGTTCCCTGGCTCACGAGCCCCCATCCCACCATAGGCTGGGGGAGTTTTTACACTAAGCAGACACGTTGCAAACTCCTCCAGACTGTAAACACAGCTGAGAGAGCACCATGGTACGGCTGCTGAGCACACACAGCAGAGCTTCGAGGGCACAGCAAGTTCAAGCTTTGTAAATAATGGAGGAAGTTTGTGCACAGTTTTGGCTGGAAGTACCCATTTCTTTTGGATGGTCATTTAAATGGGAAGATGCTCAGCAGGAGTGGAAAAAGGAAGCGAACCCCAGAGACGCTCTACTGTTATCTACTATAGCCAAGGCCTGCATAAGACTGGTCAGACCTTCCCATCCAACATGGCTGGACTTGAGGCCAGTCAAACTGAGCCCCCAGCTTACACCCGCATACCAGTGGCATAAGTGAACCTCCTTCAGAACAGACAGACTTCTTAAGAACTTAGATATGACCATAAGACATGGCCCCTTGTTTCCTGGAAATAATAATTCCTGCTGCTTCATAGAAAAATGCCAGCAGGACCTAGAGTGGGACCTCCATTTCCAGTAAGCAGCTGAGAAAAGCGAGTGGCCATATGATAAGTCCAAGGCCATGAAAAAGACAGTGGCAGAGCAGGGGTCTATACTCAGGAATAGTGGGGTCACTGGCATCACATTAATTGACACTGTTGTCCAAAAAAAGAAAATTAGCCAAGAGTGGCCATAGAAATACTGGCAGATTGGAGGGGACTAGCCTCCAGCACATGCAAGTTTAAAATCCTTTGGGTTTTGTGCCAAGGAAACACACTTGTATTTAACCAAGACTGTAAACCCTCCTGTGCTGGAGAAAACCCTCCTTCCATCATTTTCTCTGGAAGGATAACCTGTCTTGTAGTTTCACTGTGTGAAATCAAGAACACAGTTCTAGCTAGAATCAGGTGTGCTGCTGCTCTGACTGCCGTTTCAAGAGGGGAATGACAAATAATGCAATATTTGGGCTTTGTATCACCTTCCTGTGTCTGTCCAGCAGCTAAATCACCTAGCAGAACCCTGCAGTCACATGGCTGGGTCCGCATCACCAGGGTTGCCACTGTGTGAGAGCCCAGCTTCCCGATGGATCTTAGATGGGCTCACCTCCTCGGGGACTGGCAGTCTCTGCAGAGGGTTGAGGTTCAGCACTGGTATGGAGCTGGCAGCTAGCTGGGACTCAGGCAGGTCTACAGCCAGGTTCTGTTCCTGTTTCACCATGATGGAGCAGAGCTTGGGCCCCAGTGACCACACTCCATTCTCCAGCTCTGAAATACGCACAACATGAGAGTCAAACTCCAGCAAGAACAGGCCAAGAAAAAAAATAATCCATGCAGACAGCTTCCCCCCGTCTGGGGAGGCTGCCTTTCCAAGTTTAGCACTGCCACCACACAAGCATGTGCAGGCCCACAACAGAGTACAAAAGGGAATGAACCCCCAGTGTGTGGGGAGCAGACAGGACAGAGCTAGAGGGATTGTGCCTCTGCTCTGCTCTGACTATGCAGCCCAAGTGCTGGAGGACAGCTGCAGGGTTTCTTCCCCCAGTGATGTCTCAGTCTTGTCCTCTGGAGCTTATTTATATTTAGAGCTCAGTGAGAGGAAGATGCTGGGCTGTTGCTCCTTCAGCAGCACGGCCAGCATCACAGAGCTGCCAGGTGTGTTACCTAGAATAGCACCATCTCTGTGCTAGAGCTGGTGAGAGGGCAAGCACGGTGACAGTGAAAGGCTGACAGGTAGCTGTATGTGCTGCTTTGTCCTCCCGCCAATGTTGTGCCAAGTACCAGAGCTTTGTTGCATGACAGGAGAGGAGGAAGGTCCGTTTCTGTGGAAGGAAGTCCAGTGTGGCACCTGCTTGTGATGCTGCTCACACAGCTGCTCCCCTCAGTCTCACCTCTGAGGCTCCCTCCTCCACCCCGCGCTGCTCAGGAGGACTGCTGCCTACAGCCATGCCCGGCTGCCATTGCTGGCATGGACCAAAGCAGCAGCGAGGGAAAGGAAGTGTCTGAAGCCTACTCCCCTCAACCCCTGCCTGCTCTGTCCCATGCACGTCTGCGGCATGAGCCTGGCTTGTCACTGGAAGCAGAGATTCTGGGAGCTGGATTCAGGCAGTGGTGGATAAGCTGCAGCTCAGATGGGGGAAAAAACCTGCTAGGCAGGAGAGCTGCCTGGGCTCTGCTCTGAAGTTTTGGTCCCCTCATTGCTCTTCAAACACTTCAGCCTGCCAAAAAGCTACTCCTAGCTGGCCTGGAGCCTGCATCCTAATCCTCATCCCTTCCCCTTTTTATCTGAAAACCAGAAATGCATTTGTCTTGACACAGGACAGGCTATTGCTAAGTGTGTCACCAGGTAGTGTCCCAGTTGGCTCAACATGAGGCCACAGTCAGGCTCACTCCCTGACCCCTCTGCACTGCTCTCTGCATACAGCACTTGCAGACCCAGGGGTGTTGCCTAGCTGTCTGCTGCCCAAAGCAGCTCTGCAGTGCAGGTCTCAGTCTAGATGTCCTGGCAAGAGAAAAGAGGGAGAAAGATCCTTCTTGGCTCCAGAAAACCCTGCACAAAGAACAGTACCAGGAAGCAGCTGTTCATGTGGGAGCTGCCATCTGAACTAAACTTAAAGTTAGCTTAACATCATCTTTGCCCAACTCAAGCTCTGTTGCCCTCAGGAGAGGACAGGGCAGAATTCTGCCTCTGTCTGGCTTTTGCATGGACACAATGGTGTTAAAGATTGGGCAAGAATTATATCAGTTAACACAGTGTTGCCCTTGCCAGGGGAATATGTTGTCTTCCTGTCTTTGGTCTAGCACCTCTTAATTTGCTGACTAGACAGGTCTCTCTAGCAGAGGCTCATTCCTTTCAGCTCCCTGTGCGACTGGACATCTTCAACCACAGACATGAGTTCCTGTGGCTGCTCCGTGTGCGTATCAGCTGAGTGCTGCTCTCAGTGCTGCTGGATCACTTCCTAGAGCTTCCCACAATGCAGCAGCAACAATGTCATCAGGCAGCGTCTCAGGCAGGGGTGCACGGCACAACCGTGACAAGAGAGGCTGCTGAGCAGACACAGACTGAATTGCTTTTTTTCTGTCCTGCTAAGGACACCAAACCTGCAGTTGGTAGTGAAGTCCCAGTTACCCCTGGTATGCAGACAAGCCCTTTCTGTCGGAAGAAGGCAAGGTGTTACACAGCCACAAGTGTTTGCAGCCAGAAGACTTGGACTGAATTCTTCTGCCTGATCACAGGCTGTCACATAGATGAGGAACCTTGAGAGGTCTTCCAGTCTATCCCACTGCTCTAGGCAAGTTCAACTGGTGTCAGTCCCGACAGATGGTTGTCTGACTTGATCTTACCCCTCTGAAAAGTGACGAAGAGTCTGCAGCTTCCCCCGTTAAATCTCTTCTACAGTTTCATTATGCCCACTATGGGAAGGTTTTACCTACTGGCTAATCTGAAGTTCCCTGACTGTGATTTTAAGCCTCATCTTCCTCATCTTCCTTTTCTGTTGCAAAGCTCTGCATTTCTCTTTTTCTCAGAGGTGTGAGGCATCTCTGTCTGGGAGGGCTACTGCTGAAGCAAGTTACCAGAAAAGGGAGAGCAGACCACCAAGGGCTCTCCCCGTTCACACTCAACTCGGCAAGAGAGCAGCCCCCATGCTGTCAGTCCAGACAGTCTAAGGAGCAGACACCCAAATAAGTATGTGCTGTCCTCCCATTTCCTGTCTACATTCTGACCCTGCTCTCTTTCCCACCCTCAGAGATTTATCAGGGGAGCAATTGGGTTACAGAATCAGAAACACATAAGCCATCAGAGGGTCAATGAAGGACTGAGAAGGCATTTTGTGTGGACACATCTATGTTCTGCTGCCTGAGAGGATGTTTCAGAGGTATGGCCAGTCTGTAATCATTACAGATTTCACTGTATGTTGCTGGGTGAGGCTTATGCTTTGCTCTAGATACTCTACATAATGGGAAAAAGTACAGCTGAGAGATATCCAGAGCTACCCTTGGTTGAGGAGGTGAGGCAAAGAGCACTGAGGAAGCAGGACCTGTACAGGAGTGCTGGCACTAGCCTGAGGCTGGTCCAGCACCCGCTGTTCTGCACAACCCTGGCTCCCCCTGCTCCTGGCATCAAATCACGCCCTGCAGAACTGAGGGCTGGTACTGAGAACTGAAGCAGCCAGTCCATATGCGCAAACCATCTGGAAAGCAGACTCTACTGATAAGCAGGGTCACAATGCACCCAGCAGCTTGCCCTAGCTGACCCGTATTAGTGGGATCCATGTGGGAAGGGGCATGATTTTGAAGTGTTTTGGAGATCTGTAGAAAAGCTGGGAGAAAGCTGACAAATAGCAAGCCTCAGCCAGCTCCAAGCCCAGACAGCACCCAGGCATTCCTGAGGAGCTCTGCAGACCAAGCAGAGCTTGCTTAATGTTAAAGAAAAGCCATTCCCGGGTAATTAATTTGAAGTGAATGTCTAAAAGGACTGAGACTGGATGGAACTGTGCCAAAAGGACTGCACAGTGTTACAAATACTGGATCTGACTGAGGGCTACACTAGAATATGACTCACATACAATTATGAGCCAAGATAGCCCTGGAAAGATGGGTTGAATTATCCCACTGCAAGACTGGGTGCATAGATACCCCTATACCTGCCACATTAATAGTAGGCCTTACTCCCTGTATAGAGCTGATCTGTATTCTCAGAGAGCAAGTATGAGGACCATCTCAAGCTTTCCTGGGTCATGCACTGTACACCCTGTGCTGGCCTCTGCTCAAGGATCAGTGTTGCTCTCCATTCAGGAGGTCTTGCCTTGGAGACACTGCAGCTGAAGCAGGGGCATGTCCAGACACAGAGGAGAGGAGGAGAAGTGGTGACAAGTGTCTCAGAGAGGAGTCCCTGCAGTAGCTTCAGGCAGGCAGACTTAATTTCACTGCTTTCTACAAACTCAAGCTTTTTGCTTCTTTCATTCCCGTGCCTCATCTCCTCCTATTCATTTGCAGGGGCAAAATAAAGGTTTGTCTATGTGCTCATGCTGGTTTGTTTTTAGTTAGTCGCCCAGTTGCCTGTTTGGGCTGAGTGCTCTCCAAGACTGTACTGGGGTTAAAAGCTAAGGAAAAATAAATGTAAATGTAAAGCTTTTTTGGTACTAAGGCACAGCTTGCTTGGCCTGCGTGAGCCTGTCTCCCAGCATCTCTCTGAGTGGCCCCTAAAGAACGTGGCACTGATGGCTGTGCCCTTTGCAGGGACTAAAGAGGCAGCGGAGGCCAGCTCCTCTCCTCCTGCCGTGGTATTTGTACCAGAGAGCTGGGATCGTTCCTGGCCATGAGAGGGAAGCCTCTGTCCCAGGACTCACTCTTGCTCAAAGGAACAGCTTCTGTGTATACTGAGCCTGTGCCACTGCTTTTTCAGGCAGCCTGGTGTCCATCAGCTGTTGGGACACCCACACAGTCCCACAAATTACAGGACTCTCTGCAAGGATGGCTCTAAAAATATCCAGCCATCATAAATTATCCTGAAATGAATTGTTTTAAAAATAGGTTTTGAAATGACTGTTCCTCTCTGTTTGCTGCTAAAAGATCTGCTGGTAAAGAAGCCACTTAGCTTTCCACATGTACCAGCACTGGTTGCAGACAGAGACTCATGCTTCCTATATTCAAGCCCAAACCCTGCTGCCTGATGCCAAAACAGACCTGGATCTAGGGCATCCACACCCAGGTTTGCAGGGTCCTAAAAAGACATTGCCTATTACTTGCCAGAAGCTGGCAGCACATGGAACCACAACCAATTATCATCCTCGTAAATAACAGCCCGGCAAAGGAGCAATGTGACTGTCAGAGCACAAACTGAAGGAAAAAATGTGGGCTGTATTTGACAACGGCAGATCAAATTCTTCCCTGGATTTGCCATGCGCAAGCCCAGGGAATAGCCAGTTTGTCCTTATATATGGAAGCCAGCCAGAGCCTCTGCTAACAGATGTGCCCGAAGCTGTGCAGTGTGCACGTCTCATGCTCACCGTTAACATTATCTTCAGTCTTGACAGGCACGAGGGGGCTCTGGGGAGCAGAGTCTCCACTGAGGGAGTAGCTGTGCTCTGCCTGGATGCCTGGAGTGGGTGGATCCAGGTCCATATCCAGCAGCGGGTTCTTCTCAGCCAGTACTGGGTCATCGAAGAAACTGCTGAAGAGGTCGTTGGAGAAATCCTCCATGTTGTCAGAGAAGTGATCCAGGTTCTCTGAGAAATGCTGAGCAAAGACAAGAAAAAGAGGGAGAGAGTGTTAGTGACAACTCCCAAGAGGGATTTGAGAGCCCCCCCCCTGCTCTGAGAGCCAAACCTCAGCAACAGCCCTTTTTGGATGGGAAAAGCAGTTCCTGTCCCTTGCCTGTATCAGTTTGATAAAAACACCTTGAATTAAGACAGAAAGGTCCATGGTGCTGTACATCTTCTCCATCTATCTATGCCACAAACATTCATGAAGCTCTTCTATATTCTCACATCTCCCCTTTCCTCTATGGGTACCTATCTTCAACTTCCCAGCATCATCTCACTGTGACAACGAGCTGAATAAGAGCACTCGGCAAGAAATCCCTGTGATGACAAAATGCAAGTGTGGCAGAAAATCAAGGTCTTCGGCACCTGACCTTGGTGACAGACACTTTCTCATGTTCTCTGCCAGCAGCAATAGGCACTCTGATGCCCCAGAGAACACCAATCCAGCTGCTGATTTCTATCAGAGAAAAAAAGATCAGTTGGATCAACATAACAGGAAGGCCCCCTGTTGTATTTAATTTCCTCTGGGATTTCACAGCCCCTCTGTGGACCATATGAGGCTGTCCTCCAGCCAGATAATGCCTGTGAAATTCTGCTCCCCGATGAAGTTTAAACACTACAGATGGGCTGTTAACAACAAACAATCATTCCACTAATCATTCCAGTAACACTCAGTAAATCTGGCCAGTGCTGCTGCAGAGCTGGACTCCTGATGCTACAGGGAACCTGTTTCCTTTGAGGCATATCCTCCTATGCAGAAGTCAAATCACTAACTTTTCCATTTGCTACAACAAAGCATTGGTTAGGCAGGGAGAAAAATGATGGTTGCCAAACGCCAGCTGAAAAATTATCCCATTTGTTGGCAGATTGAGGCTTCTGGCTCAGAGAGAGGAAAGAAAAGACAGATACATTCAAGTGACTATATTACACAGACGGAACTGTGTAACTTAAATGAACTGGAGAGAGCTCAGCAGAGTCAGACTGGGTCCCCTCCCCCTGCCTGGAAAATCATCTGGGTGGGCAGAAAGGCATTGAAAGCAGCATATTGAAATACCAGGAGCAACAGGGTATGGATGAGAGAGACTGGGCAACAGCACGCAGGTCCCAGAGTGGAGACACGAATGCCAATGAATTCCAGTGTGAGAGCTGAGCTCAGGAAAGAGCCCGGCTCCTAGGGAAGCACGGGGTGCGTGCAGTCCTTTCTTTATCCAGCACTAGGACTGAGGGAGGAGTTGGTCAGAGGACCCCGGATACTGGAGCCTGCAGGCTCCTGCTCCTACAGGAAGGTATATTTGCTTTACCTGAACACAGTATCACTCTGTCAACATTACGCTGGCTGTCAGAAGGTTGGGGTGAGGCTGGGGATTGAAGTAGGCTCCAGGTGAACAGACCCACACTTCCCACCAAGTGGGGGAGGGAGGTAGTGAGCTGCCGCAGTCTCCAACATGCCAGTGCCCTTCACCCTCCAACATCACCCCTCAGCCACTCAATTTAAAAAATCAGATGCCCACAAAGTATCTTGGAAGTGGCGGGGAGTGTCTACTGCCTGCATTCTGCCTGACACAAGGTTTCTCTCCCTTAGCTTCCTTCCCACATGTCCTGTCCTCCCACTGGCGGGAGTAACAGCCTGACACACCACCATCCAAGGCTTCCCTGGGAGGGCAGACACTGCATGTGCAGGTAAGGCGGAGAAGGTACAGTCATGCTAAGTCCCAGTGTTGAGGCCCTCCCTGGGATGTCTGGGCTGAAGTTTTCTCCACTTGTTCCCATACCGGAAGTTGAGTTGGCGGGGTAGCTTGGTGAAATCTACCCAACCATTTCCAAGTTGCCTAGAAGCATTTCTGCACTTGAATCAAGCGACAGAAAACACCTCCCATCTGTGCTGAGCATAACCGTTCTTCAGAGGGAGCTGAGTCAGCAGATGGAACTGGGTTAGATATTTATCTGAAAAGCACTGGAAAACCAGTTTTTGTCTTATCCTACAGCATGGAGGGGTAAAGAGTTCGGAGTTCTGAGCATTAACCCCAGAGACTGCCTGCTCATGTAACAGCTGTTCTTTGTCTTGCTTTCTCTAAACAACACAAGCAAACACAGGATATGAACACGATAGCCTTACGGTAAGGGTGAGAACGTAACCGCAGAAAAGTGAAGGGATTCAGAGTTCTGGCTGCCAATGCACCACGACAGCACAGCAGAGCCAGGATCCAACATAAGGCACCCAAATCATATTGGAACTATCAAAACTAGAACCACCATGTAACCCTGGAGGAGAAGCAGAGCTGGATGGCCAGCTGCAGGGAGAACTGTCTGCGACTCTGCCACGTGCTTCAAATTTCTTTTACAACAGTGCATTAACAAAGGCAGAAGTGGGAGTGAAGAGAGTCAAGAAGATGCATTTATGCAGTAGTTCCACACTAGCTTTTAGAGGCATCCCACCCACACTTAGAACAAGGATCTCTTGGTCAGTCAACAGTATTCCCATTGGAGAACAAACCTACACGGATGGAAGACATGGAGATGTGCCTCTGATTTTATCCTGACACCAAAAAATCTCCCCAGCAGTGGCTAAGGGGTGAGAAATAGTAATGAGTGCAAGGGGCTGAGTATAAGAGCCTTAACACGGGCACCAACACTGGCAGGAGTAATTGCAGATTTCTGGTTCTTTTAGACAGGCTTGCTGGAGGACCTCCCTGCCTGGAAGTGAGGATGAAGGCAACACTGTTCTCCCAGAGATGCAGGAGTTCAGGTCCCCCAAGAGCCCATTCTCTCCCAAGAGACAGAGACCTACTGCACAGTATGGGACAAACATGGGTGACAAGCAGAGAATGAAATTCACATCCTCTCTGGGAATCCATAAATGTTGGGGCACGTATCCCTTGATGGGCTCCCAAGTCTTATCCTCCAGCACAACTAAATACTGGCAAAGCCTCCTCATCAAAGCAACCCCCTTTCAGCTCTTGCCAGTCATACACATACCAGTCCAACATCTCCAGACACAGAAGACGGAGAGAAGGGAGATAGCCTATGAAATTGTGAATAACTATGGTTATTATCAAAGAGGGCACCAAGGATCAGACACCCTCAAAGAGGGAGAACACCCAGAGCTGTCACAGAGCTGGAGACTGCTGTTTTACTCAAAGGCAGTGGCAAGAGACAGAGGAAGGCAGAAGAAGGAAGGGTAAAGCAAACAAAGATAATGACATGGCTTTGTAGCTGGCTATATCCACAACGGAGACTACAGGACAAGCAGTAAGCTAAGCCACCATGCCCCAGGAAGACTGCTGTCTCTTTGGTTGGCTCTGTTCTGCCCTGATAACAACAGGTATTGTTAACTTCAGGACAGATTTCAGATCAGTAAAGACAGCCATGCATGCAACCACATGGTAAGAGTTCTTCCTCTTAACTCAAGTGACCTCTTGTCCAGATCCAACTGTGATGGGCATAGGAGGAGCAGCCCAGAGCTTATTTTGGATAGATGCCACCAAAACTGTTGCTAATTAGTTTAGATGGAGCCTGCTAACCCAGAATATACAAATTCTGGTCCACCCAGCCTCGCTGGGGGAGCTGCACCTATCTGGCAAAACTCAGGGAAGGCTTCAGCTGTATTCTTCATTAACACACGTGAGATAGAAGGCTCCAGGGAACTGCAGGTCACAGGGTATGGTGTCTCAGGGCTGTGTGGATCATGGCAGAGCATGGCAGGGTCAGTGCTCCGAGTTTCTGAGTGATAAACAGGAGCAGGTTTATCACCTGACCAAATGGATGGTAGCTTTCTCCTGGCTGGAAAGTAACATGCCAAAGGAGATGCTGGGCAGCCACTAGTCCTCTCTTCCCACCTAGACTGGGGCCAGCACAGCCAAAGGCCTTCATGTACTGCCACTAAATGTAACGACTTTGCTGGGCTTTGGGGAGAGTTTTGCCGATGCCGTTGCAATGAAGACCTCAGCAGACCAGAGACACACGTTGGTGGAAGGTCCAAGAAAGAAGCCACAGGACTTGGACATGAATGAAGGTGCGATGAACACAGATGCATGAGCAGAGCAGGCTCATCCTCTCACACCCTCTTTAAGGCCTAGACTCTCTCCTCTAGAACACCTTCCAGCCAGGCTGAGATCAGCCAACTCCTGCTCCTCAAAGAATTGGCCAAGAATTTCTAATTGTGACAATGAAGGACTCGGCAACTCTACTGAGATTCTGCTTTAAGATATCTCAAGTAGCTTTCACGCAGATGAGCCTGGCTTCAGCAACTGGGACCAGTCAACTGGGAAATGTGATCCTTACCATCCTGGCCCAGAGGGAGCGGGTGTGAAGTGTACTGGGGGAAAACAGCTTCCAGATGGGATACAAAACTCGCAGCACAGTCTCATTTTGCATTATTCGCTCCTGCTATCTCCCCCTCCCTTTCACACCCTCCTTCCTTCTCCTTCTAACTAGGCTCCAAAGCCAAGAAATAGCACGAGATGTGTTTCCAAAGCTGTATTACTAGTGAGCGGTCAGGGAGGGGGCAGCCAAGGGACAGAAACGCAATGGCGAGGATGTGCTGGATTTCCTGATCCAAGCCCCATTTCTGGCTGCCTGTCCCCCCCACCGCAGTTCTGGGAGGATGGGGAGGCAGTGCCCGAAGGGGACCAGCCAGCCTGCGCAGGCACAGGGGAGGCAATGACCACCGCATCTCCAGGCCCAACAGAGCGCCTTAAGCTGCTCTGGTGTCACAGGACAATCTTCTCAGGCTAAGGCCACCTCAACCACGAGGAGACAGTGCGAATCTGTCAGCTCCTGGCTCCTGCTCCCTCCCATTATGACCAACATCGGCACTGACTCTTCCAAACATATTTCCACCACATGTTTTCATCCTGACCTCATGCTTAGGGTTGTCTAAATAGCACACTGTATGTGCGTGCGTGCACTTCTCGTTCGAACACCCTTTCCTGTTGTACAACAGTTATCTTGGGAGCTAATGTAAGGCATCCAGACATCCAAATGCAAGCTCTCTATTTCCCCCCACCCAGATCTGGTGGTAAGACCTCTGGGGGGCCCAAGCAGAGACTGAGGCATTTAGCCTTTTCCCCTGCCCGGTTGCACATGGGATGCCTTAAGGTGCCACTCTTGTAGCCCAGTGGCATCAGGCAGGACTGAGGACGCGACAGTTTCCTCTCCTTGGATCCACTTCTCCTCTGTGGTCAGCCTGGCTGCATCTGTCACGCTTCCATCCTTTGACTGTGACTTTCCCCTTCCCACCTCCAGCTGAGTTGTTTGGAGACAATCTCCCTTCAGGATCAGCCTGGTTCTCACAGCCTCCCTGCTCCCACCGCAATGGTCTCGCTCCAAAGAGAAAGCGGCGAGGGGCTAATCCAGCTGGGCAGCAGCCCAGGCCCAGGAGACGAAGGGCCTTTGCAGGTTGGAGGTTCTGCTCGTGCTGGCAGGCAGTGCAGATGGGGAGGGGATTCTTCTGAGTTTTCTCTTTTCTTTTTGAAAGTATTTTTCCTCTTTGCTTGCCAAGATAAATCTCCTGTCCCAGCTGTGACATCTGCATTTCCCTTCTCTGCTTTCACTAAGGAATGAAGCCCCCTGCACTCCAGCTTCACAGCCGAGGTTTCCTTTACATTCCAGGAAAGAAGAGCCCATACACTCCAGACAGTCCTTCTTCTCTCTTTAAAATGCAATGAATTTTAGACCTTATGAAAGTAAAGGTCTTGACAGCGTTAACAAGATCCAGGCAGGATGGACAGATGCTGTGCACACTTCTCCTCACAGTCTAGTTGGTGCATGTGCACCCCAAGGGGCACAAGTGATCATCCAGCCACCCCTTGGCTCTCTCAAACCCCTCTGGTGCCCCTCTGTCCTGACCCGTATTGCTCTTGGTCTCTCCCCTCACGTACCACGGCTCCCTGCTGCTCCATGGCTAGTCTGCCCAGGCCCCCGATCTGCCTGGATAGCTTGACAGTGATTTGCTACCCCCTTGCTGTCCCCGCTCCTCTGCATGGCATGGCTGAAGCACTTCTGCAAACGCCCCATCTATAAAGAACATCTGCAAACGCCACTGTTATTTCCCTCCAGCAGCAGGACAGCATCCTGACCAGCAGCACCCCTCACTCTTTCTCAGAGACTGCCCGCAGTGGTTACCTGTGATTTTCAGCGTCACAACCTTGGACTGTGTGGTGAACCAAACGCTTTTCCCTGACACCCAGCCTCCAAGTGGCAGAGGGTTTGACTGAACCTGATCTGCAACTAGGCTCAGAATTTATTGCTGTCTGTAGAATAATGCAGAATAACAGAAAGCTGGGGGGTTTATGGTCACTGAAAGCAAGGCAAGTGACCTGCTTTCCCACTGGCCAGCTGTGCCATCAGCTCCTTCCCCACAGGGACTGCAGCCTCTCAGACTGATGGTTACTATTCAGTGGCAGCAGCCGCAGCTGTGCCCCCGGTGCCTTGCGAAGTCCCAGCAATGCTCAGGCACAGCTGGCTGTGGAAACCTCCTATCCACTGCGCATCCGTGCCAAGGGCCTGGATTTACAATTTCCAGTGCTAGGCGCCACAAGACCTAGGAGGGACGACGGAGGCTCAAGACACAATCAGGGGGAAGGCGACTAAGGGAGCGGCGCCAAGGCAAGGCGCTACCCTGAAGCGAGGGACGGGCGGCAACCCGTGGCCGCCGAGGTCCCCGCCGAGGCCCCGGGTGCCCGCGGCCTCCTCATCCCCCGACGCCCCGCCAGGCGGAACCGTTAACGGTCGCCGCGACGCCCTTCCAACGGCCGGCAGCGGCGGCCGCCCATTGGCNCTCTGCCCCGTGAGGAGGCTTCGCCTTTGCCCCTTCATGGCTCTTTCTCATTGTGGGATGTCTTAATCAGTGCCCCAGAGGACATCGTCCCAGCCTCTCCGGGAGGCTTCGGGTACACCCTGCTCCCACGGTTTGCAGTAACCTCCGTGGCAGGCATAGAGGTTTAGTGTGTTGTTTCCCCCCCCACACCTCCAACCCCAACGGGGCGGGGGAGGGGGGGAATACCAGCTGACAGAATGGGTGATGTTAAAAGCATACGCACAATACCGACCACATCAAAATTCTGTGGCTGTGATTGTAGCCGTGTAATGCCCATCTCGGAGTTTGCGAGCCTGCTGCTCGCTGGGGAGGAATCTTGGGAGGCACCCAGGCACGAGGGGGGGGAGGGG
>VWZL01005647.1:22903-58546 GCA_013396915.1 Stercorarius parasiticus | reverse complement strand
CCCATTGGCCGCCGGCGCCGTGCGCCGGCCAATGACAGGCGTCTGCCAGCGGAGCCGCGCGCGGCGGGCGGGAGGAGTGCAGGGTTAGGACGGAGCGGATCGCGGTCCGCCGCGTCTCACGGACCGGCTCCGCTGGCTGCGGCCCTGCCCTGGCTCCCCTCGCCGTGCCCGGCTGGACGCTGAGGCCGGAGCGGACGCTGGGGTGGAGGGGCAGAGCCCGAGGGGAAGGCGGGGGAGGGGGGCTTCCCCCTCTCCCAGCTGACAGAATGGGTGATGTTAAAAGCATACGCACAATACCGACCACATCAAAATTCTGTGGCTGTGATTGTAGCCGTGTAATGCCCATCTCGGAGTTTGCGAGCCTGCTGCTCGCTGGGGAGGAATCTTGGGAGGCACCCAGGCACGAGGGGGGGGAGGGGAGGAGTGGGCGAGTTAAGTCTTTAACCTAAATGTTTTTGTCCCTGAAAGGAAAAAAAAAAGAAAAAGGTACGTGGAAAGCTAAAATTGCCAGTCTGTGGCTGGGTTTACCAATGGCCCTGAAGGAGGCACTGAAGGCACCTGCTGCAGCTGTGGCAGAAGAGTCGCGGACACTGGCGTATCCACACCTGGATTTAGTGTGCTCAGCATAAATGGGATTAGCAGTTGGCATGGGCAGTGGTGATGTGGGAAAGACTGGAAGCACCCTGCGAGGGGAATGACTGTGGAGAGGGCAGAGCCCAGGGTGAGGCAAATCAAAAGACAAGTGGCATTGTGGTCTGTCCACAGTGATGTGGCCATCTGTGTGCCCTCCAACCACCTGCAGATGCTAGAGTGCGGAGCAGGTACGTGTGTGCTAGGGAGGCGGAGGAACAGGTCAGCCTCCCTTAGGGCAAACCAGGCTCCACTGGCCCAGGGTGGAAAGCAGCTACAGTACACAGTCTGCCTGTTGCACAAGACTGGCTGAGTCTGCAGAGACAGAAGCACCTCTCCTCCCAGCAGCAGCACCCTGGAGGCTAAAGAGGAATGCCTCTGCTTTCCAGTGACCTTTTGCGGTGTGTATGCTACATATGCAATGAACATCCCAAATTTCCTTTAGTTTACAACTCCCTTGCAGCCGACCCTGATGAAAAAAATTAGAGCAGAAGTGGACACAACCCTCTCAGGATGAAACATGTAGATCAGCTGCTTTTAAACCTCATTTGGCAGAAGATTTGGGGGCTATTTCTAGGAGTCTGTGAAAGGTAAATAAAAAGTTTGTCCTTCAAGGCCTTTCTTGAGCTCAGAGAACTGAAGACACCTGCTTGCTACAAAACAAAGCTGCCTTTATTTCTGAGCCATCATCATGGCAGCTGGGCCGGGTTTGAATAGAGATGCGTGGGAGGTGTTCTCCGTGGGAATGCAGGTACCCCTGGGTAAGCTGGCAGGGGTCTTTTCCTCTTCTTTGCCCCTTCCCAAGCCAAGGTCAGCACAGTCTCCAGGCAGAGACTTCACATGAGCAGTAGCTCTGAGAGACAGAAGCTGTACCATCATAACTCTCCCCAGGGGATCTGCCCTTTTGTCTGAAGTGGTGCTTTACCTCTTTGTGTTAACTTGGCAGCCTCAGCGGAGTTTGCATCAGGCTCCCAAAGACACCCTAACTCCACACTGTGTCGGGGGAGCGCAGGAGTCTTTCACCTGCTGTAGCGTCATGGGGAGGAGGTTAACGTGAACTTTATCCCGTTACATGTGAAAATACAATCCATCATCTTTGGGAAGGCCCTATCTGCTGTGTTACCCTGATCCACCTCCACCCAGACGTGCCCTTTGCAGGGCCTGAACACTTCCATCCCTTCTCAGTCCCCACAGAGGCGCAGCAGCCAGAACGCCATCTGCAGCCTTGCATGTTGGCATGCGGCACGGCTGCACAACCTAGGGGTGCAGCTCTGGCTCAGCCCTGCAAATCTAGAGGTGAAATCTACCCTGAGAATGCCTGTGTGTGTCACGTCTGCCTGGACAGTTTAGGGAAAAATTCTCCTTGATGAAGAGGGAAACGGTGCAACAAAAGGCAGCAGGCAGGGCAAACGAAACAAAATACTGCTTTACTCTGCGTGACTCTCTGTGAACTATACTGCCATGCTGCAGTGAAGCCAAGCTCACAGTATCCCCAAAAGACATGAAATACAGTTCAGTACAATTAAAAATAAATTAGAGAGGTGCAACTGCTCAAGCCAGTCACCAGTCAGTGGGATGGAGAAATTTCTTCAATAACCCAAATAAACTGGAATAAATGCCACCCTGCCATTTCTTCCATCTTTCTTGGAAGCTTCTGGCCCTGCCCAATACTGGGCTGGAGCCATCAGCATCGGCAGATCTCTGCTCTTAAGCAGCTTGTCACCCACATGCCATTATGGGCCTTTTTTCTGCATCTTGCAAGAAAGGCAATCTAAGGAATAAGAAAGGTGCCCTGGGAGATAGAGGAAATCCGCTTTGGGAGATAACTGGAGAAGGAGGAAAGGACTGTATTATCTTTACAATCATCAGCTTCATTTGTCTCATTGAAACTGTTTCTCTGTAGTGCTCAGAGAGCAAAATCAGAGATAATTCACATTTTGTCCCCTGGCAGGTCCCTGGAGATCCATAAAGAAAAGCAGGCCTTGGAAGAGTAAGATAGCTGTATGCTGTTCAAGTCCAAAAGCTGAGGCATACAGCTAATACCAAACATTACTGGTGGCTTTCATTCCTTGGGCCTTTGTAAAGGGCAATTACCAAGCAACTAAGTCTGGACCAGCTGATTTGTGACTTAAGTATGTGAGTGTTTTTCACCCAAAATCTTGAGAGAGCAAGAGCTGTGACTCTCTTCAGTGGCCAGGCTGGGCAAGAGCTGGGTTTTGCAACCAGCAGACTGAATGGGGTCCCGCACCAGGACTGTTTTCAAAGCAATTCAGCTTGGAATGCAGATTTCTGACCTGCTGCCAATATCCCAGTGGAAAATCTGTGCCCTGAGCAGCAGATAGGAAATTAAACTTCAGCTCCAATGCTGAGGGTATCATTTTCACCTCAGCGGTGGAGCTGCAGAAACCAGAGTTTCTGGAGATTGGGGAAATCCTTCCTAGTCTGCGAAGGGCAGTGACACCTCTCAGACCATTCATCGCTACTGGGACAGCCTAGATTTACACCATCCTGGGGAATAATGAAGGTGTGATGTTGGATGAACAAGGGGCCAAAGCCCTTCGTTTCCAAAGAGGAGGGTGGAGATCTGACTAGTAAGAGATAATGCAATCACTTCAACCACAGGATGAAAATCAAGGCTGAAGGAGAAAGGCAGCCTGTGCAAACCCTTTCCCAACACCTGGCTCTCCAGCTGTCCCCTCTCCAAGCCAGACTTCTCCACAACAAGGCCCATCAGCTGAGTACCCTGTAGCTGGTGAAAAGTAGTAGAAATGGGAAGATGCCTGGGATCGTGTGTTCCAGTAAAGTCAGAGGCTTCTGGGAAGAAAAGATCTCACGTTCCTTTGAAGACAGGAAACCTATTATGCCCTGAAAACCTGCCCTGAAAGCTCCTGTGTCTGAGATCAAGCAGGCAGCTGCACCCCAGCATTGGAGGTGTGTCTGCAGAGACCGATGGATTTGGGAATCCAGGCAGCCCTGACACAGCACAAGGAGATGATGGATGGCTTCATGGGTTTTAGGGCCTGGAGGAACCACTCTGGTAATCAAACATGGTTCCCTACGTAGCTGAGTTCAGGAGCTACATTCATGCCTCCTGCTTCAAACTCATCATCTGCAACCGAGTTTCACAGAAAGAAACATCTCATCTCAGTTTAAAGGCTTCAGATAAATCCATCCCTTCCTAAAAAAAAAACTGTTGTAAAAGCTAACTACAGTAACCAAACATATGAGTCAGTGCAAAGAGGGACTCTAGCTTAAGCCTACAAAGTGTTTTCTCAAACTTTCTGCTCTTAGATGAACAAGTCCTTACTACCAGTGGTCTTCCCAAGAACAAAACCAAGTCACCTTTTAATCTGTGGAGTGTGGTATGGCATGGCCACCATACTGGGTTACTCTGCAGAGAGCAGAAACAGCACTGGTCTCATTGCTGGCAGGGAGAACTTGAGGACTTATTTAATGATGGCAGATTGTGGTCATTTAATACCATGTTAGCAGCAGATTTAACGATTAAATTATCTTTCTGTATAATTAATTGCTAGATTTTAACAGTCAAATCACAGGTGGAAGTGAGTAATTCCTGTGGCAAAAGAAGTTACAGCTCGGCCATGGTGGCCAGTGCTGCAAAGCGGTAATGAAGGCTGTGCAAGCCCTAGAAAATCAAGATAAAATCTACAGTGGTTTGGATTCTGGGCATCCTTTCAGACTTGGCCTTATTATGCAGGTATATAATCCAGGACCAGGAGCATCAATAACCTCTTAATATCTATCACGGTTTTATGTGCATCAAAAGAGAAAAAAAATCAGTGAGACCTTTCTCCTCTGTCCCTTAATCCTAATGTGGAGTGACTTTTCCTAAGTATGGAGTTCTCTGAGGTGTCCCAACACAGACACACCCAGCCCTTGTTCCTGCCTGGGTGCTCACAGCACCACACCTTCTCATGCCATCCTCTCCCCTCGTGCCTCTGCTGCCTGGTTCTCTCTTGCTTTGCTCCTCCATCGCCTTCCTCCCATCTCCTCTCTCCGAAAGGGTGCACACATCTGGCTTGCCTTTATTGTGTGATAAATCTCACCCTGCATCTTGGGTTCATTTTCTGAAAGTTTTGAATGGTGTCTTGGAAATGCTGTTGGACAATAGGAGCTCTTTGAACCCAGGCCAGCTGGATGGGACTCCTTGCATTGCAGCTGACATGCAGGCTTTGGCGGTCTTTCTCAACTCTCCTCTCTTCTTTTTTTCTGTGCAGCATTTGAATTGTCCTCAGACTTTATTTTTGGAGTGGGCAGTGCATTTCTGAATCTTTTCATCATTATATTATTATTAATTATGGTCATGACTATTTCTTTTTCTGCTGGCACTCCTGGGTGGATCTCTCCTCTCTCACTTAATGTCTTGGGTAAGACTACCTTGGCCGCAACCCACTTAAGCAGTGACTCAGAATCCCTGGCCTGCTCCCAGGAGAGATGCAAGAGTTTTGCCAGTTGGTTTATAAAGAGGCCATCGTTTTCCTCAGCTACTCTCTCTCACTCAGCAGAGCTGAGTCTGGTGGAAAAGCTCAGCTCTGTGGTTCCAGTGAGTCCATCCTGGTGGACAGGCTGTCCCTGGGGTATTATGAGAGCAGAGCCCTGCTCCCTCTGCGTGCAACCAGGACAACTTCAGAACCAGGTGGTGGGACTCCGATGAACAAAATTTTGCTTCCTGGGGGTCTCTGTGCTTAACTTCCCTGTTCCCAAGCCCCTGGAGGAAACAAAGCGAAGTGAGGCATGTGGGCAGGATGAGGCATCGTGAGGGAGGGAGTACTGTGTGTGCTCATGTCAAACTGTTGCCTCATGGCTCATCACACAACTACCCACATCTCTTGAGTCAGAGCAGAGAATGGCATACTCTGAAGCAGGCCCCTCATATTGCTGGGTTTGAGGTTTGCTTGCAGCACTGGTTCGCTGTAGAGAAATCCCATCTTCGTCCTCTGGGCATCTCAGACCTTCGCAGCCATGTGGGAGGGTGGGAGATGCTGTGTTTCTGAAGGTAGGAGGGGACCTCTGGCTCTACTCTTTGCCCCTCCACACATTGAATTTATGTAGTGAAGAAGACCACTTTGCTTCTGTGTGGCTCCTGTAACTTCAAGACATTCAAACAGTGTGTTTTTATGGAGGCGGGCATGCAAACTCTCTTCATTTCATGTGCTGGGAAGGACTCAAGAAAAAAAAGAGATGGATGGTCTTGGTGAGGCATGGCTGTCTCCCACAGACCATGGAAGGAATGTGAGTCTGAATCCTTCCCATTAGACTACACTGCCTCCTGGAAATGGCACTGAGTGATGGAGGGAAGGTGATCACAGGCAAGGGTGGGCGCTTGGCAGCATCAAGCATCAGACCATGTCCTGCTCAGCTCCTCTTCCCACGTGCTGGGAAGCCCACCTGCCTCACAGGCAGCCAAGAGCCCTGGTGCTCCCCGGTGCCGGTGATAGCGAGGGAGAGGGACTGAGACCATCGCTTGCTTTTTACTCACATCTACCAAAGGGAGGAATAGGTCTTGGACCAAATAAAGTTCTCCTTCCTCCCATTCTGCTGCAAAGACCCAGCAGGGCAGGGAAGCCCACGAGCCGCCGGGAAGGGGGGGTGTCCCACCAGCCCTCTCTGTGCTGGTGCTGAAGGCTGAGCCAACTCCTGAGCTCAGCTGCAGCCGCCCAGGCACCAGGCAGAGGTGTCATCCAGCCATGGCACAGTGCAAACCACAGCTGGTTCCCCATGCGGGGTTGTCCCTCCCCAGCCAGGAGGCTGGCTGCAACTGGCCTTCACTCCACGCCGGCGGGGTGGCACTGCTTCTTCAGCTTGAGGAATGCAAACTGCCCGAGCTGCTCTTGAGGATTGGCCAGGAAAAGTCCACAAATAGCAACAGGAAATCAAAATGCCCGCTCCAGACATGCACTAGATACAAGGCCGTCCAGCACAGAGAGAAAAATCAAACGCTGGACTATGGAGATTACATCATGCTCTGGATAAACCTGTAATCCCATCCAGCTGGGGCCATGCCAACAGGTCCAGATGGCTCAGGAATGCTAACTGCATAGCTACCTCTCTCTTGTCTTTGCTTTTTCTTCCCTCTTTCTTTCCCTATTCTCTATCCCTCCTGGCCTCCTTCCCTCTTCCTTTTCCCAGAATAAATAAATAAATCCTCTGGCAACTCTACATAATCCAATTTCATCAAATATCAGAAAGGCATCTGAGACCCATGGATGGGGCACTGATCTGGACACGGGTCTCTGGCACTTACAGATAGATATCGAGGCTGCTGGGTGACCTCACAATACTGCATAGCTGCTGGGGTTGACACAGTAATGTGTGCCTCATCTCACCTGGGACTTCAGTCCCTGGCTACAAAGGAGGAGGCTGCCAGGGCAGCTCCCCTGGAGCCTGAAGCATGCAGGAAAACTAAGAAATCAGCGTTGCTCCTGCTCTGCTGCAGCTCACCCCAGCTGCTTACAGCTGCCACTGACTGGTCGCTGTGGCTGCAGTTACAGGGGGAGGGAGAAAACAGTTTTGCTGTCGCAGCTTGCAGCCTCTGGCTACCACCCTGGTACTAATTAGCAACAAAGAAAGGAGTGCAGCACCCTCTATTCTGTCCCCAGTGTTGACCAGAGCTCAGCTCTCTCCCAGTGTGATAAAAACAGGACTCGAAGATATGTAAGAAAAGAATGAACGGTGTGTGACTTGTCGGGTCTGAAAAAGCGCTGCAGGCCATTTGCTCATTATTTAATGCTAATCCGGGTGCTGGACTGCTGCCAACTATATCTGACAAATCCTGAAGAGTGGGAGAGGTGTCAGAGAACAGGAAAGCAACCTTTGCATCGCTCTTCCCAATGGATGATAGCGATCCTAACTTTTCAACAAATCAGGCAGACTTACTGTGGGGAAAAGGCATGTCCAAAGAGAAAAGGAAAGCACAAACCCACGTGCTGAGCAGCAGGAGGGACTCACATGAGTCTTGAATGCCCTGCTCAGGGACTTATAAAGCGATGGCCCTCTGGTACTTTCAGCTTGTTACCTCCTTCTCAGATACAAACCAAGTGAGACTTAGTTTGGGAGCCTGGGAACTCAGCAGAGCCCTACCACATGGCAATTTTGGGCAGAAATGTAACGGGGTGCTCTCAGCAAGTTGCACCAAACCTAGGGAGAAGTTATGTTTTGCGACTGAGACAGGATCTGGTTGCGCATTGGAGGATGAGGTATGAGTACAGTCCATTCACTGGATTTATAAAGCACAAATTGTTTGGTTTTCAGTAAGGCTCAAAGAGGTCAAGCCAGCAACAGCATGGGCCAAGTACTTCAGTTTAAATCCTGATGCTGACCAAGGCAGTCATTCAGACTGACACAGAAAGATTACTCTGGATTAGCTTGAAGTATCTGAGGTCAGAATAAGACACGTGCAGTCCCCAGGGGTAAGGAACAGGAGAGGGGTGAAGAATACATGGGACATCAGTGGACGATGGATCTGCCAAACTGAATATATTGTAGCTATACATTATATTTGCAAAGTCATTCAAAGAGACTTTAACTGGGGAAGCAAAGTAATAGCTCCTATGGACCTTTCCTGGCAGATACCTACTAGCAAAACCCCACCCCAGTCTAATTTTTCATTAACGTGCTTCACCCATTGATGGTATTGCCCCACATCAGTAAGAATAAGGATGTGTTCTATTTTACAGCAAGCAAAAGCTGCATCACTGCAAGTGACACCCTGAGGATCATACACTAAGTAAATGGCAGAGCTGAGACTAAAATACAGTTCTCCCATTCCCAACAACCTCACTGCACCACTGTCCATAAGGAGAGAAAAAAACACAACAAAAACAAACCCAACATCATTCAATTAGCAATTCAGTATTTGTGGCTCAACAGCACCTCATCAACTCTCAGAGTCTGCCACATTTGCTTGGAAAGAAGAGACAGATTTCCAGCACTCCCTGGGCAAAGAGCTCTCAGATCAAGAGACTGGAAAGGCTTTGAAAGAAACCTTCTATCAACGGTCTTTACAAATGTCAGAGCTGGTTTTCTCCTCCCTGAGCTGCCTGGCTTGCAGTCCTTCCCTCGGGGCAGCAGTGAGCTCAGCCAAAAGCACCTGCCCAGCTCCTTCCTTCAACTCTCATGAATTTATGGGACTCGTTTAACATCAAGCTGCTCTGACATGCAACAATTAACTATCGAGGCTCTAGACCTAGGTCCTCTTCTTCATCCTGGTCTTCCTCTGCCTCAGCTACCCCTTCTGGAGGGAAAAGCTCTCCTCCCAGGAGAGGGAGGGCTGACAAATAATGCAGAGCCAGGAGCAGGTTTGTGAGGTGGATGCCCTGCCAGCAGAGACAGGTTATTCTTCAGCTGCAGTGCTCCCACTTGGACATGCAATGGCAACAGAAGGAGAAGCCAGCGTCCCCGTGACACTGTGCTGGGGAGTTCTTTGGGCATCAGTCTAAGGAAGCTCACCTGCAGGAGGGAGCTAACAATCCAATATGAATATCCAAAATCAATGCTGTATCCAGCTTCCTCCTGTGTAACGTGCTTGGTGTCAGGCCCAAGCTGTATTTCTCCTCCAGCCTTGGCTGCCAGGTTCCTCCCAAGGGAGCCCTGACATGCTGTTGCAGGGGAACTCCTGACACAGATTGCTAAGCTGAACGCGTTACATATTGCATCTATTCTAGGAAAACTGTTAACTGCATTTTGAGCAGGCTTTGCTAATCGGGTCAGCCAGACTGACCTGAACAAACATTTTTCCTAATCAAGACAAAGTCATAGTGTAAAGAAGCCAAAAGCAACTTTGCTGAGGTAGTCAAGGGTGAGTTTCCTCTGGAACAGGCTGGACAGTGATCATAATGAATGACCTCACGTAAGGCATCACCTTTGAGCCCTAAAGATGGTACTAATTACCCCAGCACTGGTTTAAATTACATACTAGTTTCGGGGAGAACAGCCATGCACATTGCTTCCATCCTGTACGAGGGATTTCTACAATCTTAGAAAGTGAGAAGATAAAATAGGAGAAGAAAGAAAGGAGTCAGTGTGTGGATATCTGCTGTTCCAGCCTTCACGAGACCTTGTTCTGGTTGAACAACATGTCAAGATCAGTGTCAAGCATCTATCACTTGGACACTGACCAGACCAGAGCAGCTCCACATGATTTCAAAGGCAGACGGCCCTGGAGAGATTTAAGAAAATAGGAGTAAAAGGAGAGATGCAAAGAAAGAGAAGAGAAGGTGGGTAAAGAAGTCAGAAAGGGATGGGTGAGAGGGGAAGGCTGGGTGTTCAGTTCTGCCCTACAGGAAAGGAAAATCTTAAATGATGTGACCCTACAGGAAAGCAGAAACAAAAAAATGTGTTTTGTTGAGCAGCTGGGAATAAGTTAGACAGATGTAAGCACTGCATGGCAGACATGTGGGGAGCAACTGGGTTGAAAGATACGGCTTGCCTTTCAGCACGCTACCTGCAGTCCCCTGCTGCTCTGGCTATGCCCTCAGCTCCTCACACCCTCTCAGCTATTTCTGCTCTGAGGGATGATGCAAAACATGCAGGCACCAACCCAAGAGAACATCTAACAACTCACAACACAAGTTCAGCTCCAAAGACAGGAAAGAGTAAGAAAAGGGCTCCATGTGAGCACCCACCCTGTCCTATTGCCAGGCTGAAAACAGGATCAATGATTTCATCCAGAAGATACCAAACTACATTAAAGTTGCACGCTCAGAAGTCACTGGCCGCAGTGGGATAGCCATGGTGCTAGCATGGGGGTCAGTTGAAAAACACAGCTTTGGTTCCACCCCTGCTTTCACTTCTCATCTCTCATGTGGAGGTAGGGAGTCCTAACAGTTCAGATGTGTAAAGGAGGATAAATACAGTCTCCAGCAGAAAGCTGGGATTGGTGGATGTAGTAATTCCAGTACTGAAATTGGCTTGTAAGTGAGGACTAACACACTTGGCTCCTCCAACAGACAGCTCTCCTAGACAAGAACAATGCTGGCCACAAGGTTGCCTGTGAAGCATCAGTGACTACACCTGACCTTGTAGCGCAGACCTGGAATTTCCCTGGGAAATCTCCCAGCCAAATCAGGCCAATAGAGAGCTCTTGGCCATTTCTTAGTTGAGCTGTAATGGTCCACTTCATCCCTGGTGCCCTATCTGTTCCCGTGTAACTCAGCAGCAAGGAGAGTCACAAGCTGGCTTTTGCGTCCCACTTGGTTTCCTGCAGTGGACAGGCCACAAGAGGACAAGGACAAGCCAGCTTTAGAGGGTTGACTCATCCCTTCCCTAAAATGCACTGGTACAAGTTAGTCTAGAGAATCAAATCTTCGTATCAAGCACAATTGTACCTGTGGCTATGAGAAGAGGAGCTGCCAGGTGGCCATCACCGAGACAACTCCAGAGAGTGTTTTCATTCGTTTCCTTTAACACTGAGAATTTTTAAAGTAGTAAATAGGTAATATACTAAATGCTAATTAAATACTACAGTCTGAAAACCTACAGTGCTGAGAAAAAAAGGAATGAGCCCAGCAGCAGACTGTTCTCACAGGAGACACAGGAGTGCACTGCAGAGGTGTCAGCCTGGCCACATTTTGAGTAGCGGGGCTGCATCTGTGCCTATGAAATCCCTACTTCTAAAATTTCCCTTTAAGGGGCTGCTTCAGAAAACGCTTTTCTTTCCAAATTCACCTCTCTACCAGAGACAGCTCCATTCCAGGCTTCAGTAAGACCAGCACAGTGCCAGATGGGACCAGCACAGTGCCGGATGAGACCAGTGCAGCATGAGATGGGCTCCTGGGCAGCAG
This sequence comes from Stercorarius parasiticus, assembly GCA_013396915.1. NCBI lineage: Eukaryota > Metazoa > Chordata > Aves > Charadriiformes > Stercorariidae > Stercorarius > Stercorarius parasiticus. Next base: position 47,114 of record VWZL01005647.1, on the reverse strand, counting down.
AAGTCACTTTGCATCAATGAAACCAGCACTTGTGGGATTCAGAAGCCACTAAACACCATGCTTAGGCACTCATACTGGCACCAGGTCGAGGTCCAGTAGAACAGTCTCAGAGGCTTTCTACAGCCTACTCTGTACAGATGAGACCCCTAGGTTTTCTCTTCTCTGAAAGCAGTGGTGGCATTGAATGACTGCCTTATGCCAGAGGGGATGAGGATCACCTGGCAGACATGGACTGAGCTGTACATGACTCCAGCATCTCCCAGCTGGTGCTACTGACACCCTCCCTCAGTGGGAGCAGACTGTATGCACAGATGTGCTTCCACCCCTGCCAAACCCTCCCTTTGTTTACTCTGCAAGCACTTCACCTAAGTCCTTCCTGCTGCTCCCCACCAAGATGAGGGCTCTGTCTCCACTGTTTAACTCTGTTTTGGACACACGCCTTCCTGCACTCCTGCTCTGAGTTGCAACCTCTCCCCTAGCTCTGGTCTACCATCGCAGATAAAGGGTTCTCCCACTTTGGCTGAGATGAGCATTTAGGCCAGTGGATTCCCAGTGCATGCAGGCAATTGTCCAACAGATGAACGCTTTTATTTAGGAAGAAATGTTTATCAGTTTCTTGGCAGCTAGAAGGGACACATGAACGATCCCCAGTCTCTGTGGAGAAAGTATTGACCTACAGTCTTCCAAAGAAAGTTCAAGTCTCTCCCCCTCTTCATTAACAAAATGGAAATACGTTTCCTGGTGATGACCCTGTGGTGCTGATGCTGTAGGCTCAGAGACCCATGAACAGCTGTGTTCAGCTCTGGTTTCATCCTGGTGCTAGCACTTCTGCAGGTGTAAGTCCTGCTATGAGACAATAAGGAGCAGCATGGACATGAAGTGGAGAAACCATGAAATGGATCCAAAGAGACTAGTGAAATGGATCCAAAGAGACTAATGAAATAGTAAAATCTAGGAAATATTTTTTTAGAATTCATTTCCATCAGGCCAGGTCTGATGGCCCCACCGGGTCTCTCTGTATCTGTGCTTCAGATCCCACAGGAATCTCCGACTGGCAAGTTCCAAGCAAAATTTAAAGAAAAAGTCTTGTGTTGCCTAGTACTTGGCTGACTGACCAGGGATGTGTAACTGACCAAATTTTACCAGGCATGGGAATAGAGGGCCAACGTGCTTTCTGCGTGTGTCCCCACAAGGGACTACCATCAGTCCCAGAGACCCAGCCTCCCATTAGCGCAGAGCTCTCCTCTCTAGCAGCTGGAAGGAATGAGAAGTGGATGACCAAATCTGCCTGAGCTCTTTGTCCTCACTATGTGCGAAGATGGTGGGAGGGAGCTTACATATTGTGAAGCTCACCCAGACCAAAGGTCAGTCCAAGCCCTAAGCACCACTTAAGTGCTATTTACGTCCCTTTAGTAGGCATAAGAGGAATAGAAGTGTGTACAAGCGTCTTGCAAGAGCAACAGTCATCCATGGTGAATAGCCTCTCTTTATCTTCAGGGAAAGCTCCCCTTAAGAGTTGCACCAGCACCGCTCTCCGCTTGCTCACTACATACAGTCCTGCTACTTCCCTCCTTTTTGTGGGCCAGGACAATATTAAAGGAAAGAGCACATGGTAGGCACAAAACTTAGTTTGCTCTCAAGGAGCATCACACAGGGACAAGCAGTTCTTCTCCCATTCTACTAGCTCCCAGTAGGCTCCAAAAGATGCCACTTGTCACATTGCCTGGGCATATAGGATCACACAGTGAAGGCCCACGTTACTGTGCATTCCCCAAAGGAGCTGGGTTAGCACTACTGAGACAGCCTGAATTGCCATTTTGCAACTTCTAACAGCAGAGACCTTGACTAGCATGTAGGCTATTTTTTTTGCCTTGTTGTCTCCCCTTTGAAGGAGATACAGAATATGCTTTGAAAAACATATAGTCAAAATGGAGCTGTGTTCACTTGAACATCCAAAGTAATCTCTGAAGGTATTTTTTCATACTATAAAATACAGAAACATAGGGAACAAACAGACCCGCTGGGGTACTAGGTTAAGAAGAAACACATACCTCCTGTTTTGCTGGTTTATTCTGGCTTCACTATGCCACCAGAGCATCACAAACCCAGTGAAGCACGGTGGTGAATCTGACTCAAAAGATAAGGCTCTTGAGGAGTTCCACAGCACTGATAAGAGCTGAGAGAGAAAGTAAGATCTCTCTTTATGCAGCTGTAATAGAATGTAAGTGAATAGATGGGTGCTTGCAGGAATGACCAGAAATGCTGGACAGGGCAGGAGACAGACACGTGAAATTGATAAGCAGAGACTGCATGAAGGATTAGCTTCATTTATGGTGGGTCCTTCTGGCAGAAAAAGATCAGGAAAGTTGTCTAAGTTCAAGAGCAGTAGGTGGCCTCCTGAGCAAAAGGAGACTGATGATGCTGTTAGTAGTCATCATATGTTAAGTCTAGTTAGCAGAAGCTAAGTGGAGTGAAAAGAAGCATTTTGTGTCCCTTGGAGATTTCACCTCCAAGTACCAAGCAGACACCACTCTCCTTAAGATTTTCCAAAAAAAACCCCTCATCATACAATCAGACTCATGCAGGCTGGGACGGAGCTCAGGAGGTCTCTAATGCTATCTCCTGCTCAGAGCAGGGCCAACACTAAATGCAGACCAGGTTGCTCAGGACTCTGTCCAGACAAGTGTTGGAAACCTCCAAGGAAGGAGCTTCCACAGTGTCTCTGGACAGCTTCATCCATTCTTAACTGTCTTCACAGTGTGAAATTGTTTCTTTATAGCCACTCTAAACCATCCCTGTTCCAATTTATGACCACTCATCCTCCTGCCATGCACTTATGTAAAGAGCCTGGCTCCATCTTCTCAACAGCTTCCTCACCAGCACAGGCAGGCTGCTGCTAGGTCCCCCTGGATCTGCCTCTCCTCCGGCTGAGTAAGCCCATTTCCCTCAGCCTCTCCTCACAGGAGAAGTGCTCCAGCCCCCAACTATCTTGGTGGCCATCCCCATCCACGCACTCAAATTTATCATCATCTTTCTGGTACCAGGCAGTCCAAAACTGGACACTGTATTGCAGACACAGTTCTATGATTGTCAAGAAAAGGGGGATACTCACATCCCTCTGTTTATCTGCCACTGTTGCTAGCTGCTACCTGCCTTTGCTACTGGGACACAGCACTGCTCCATGAGCCCTGGTGGGTCAGTCCACCCATCCTAGGGGCAGAAGACAGTATTTGGCCCTGCTGAATTTCATGAGGTTTCTGGTGACCCATTCTTCCCACATGTCTAGGTCATTCTGAATGGCACCTCCACACTTATTCAAATTAATATATTTTTTTTCTGTTTCAAGCACAGAGACCTTTTTGAGGATGCATCCACAGATGTTCCTTCAGTACTTCTGTGTCACAACTTTAGATGAACAATACAGGGAACCATTTTTTAAAGACCAACATGACACATTAGGAGTGCCAAGGTTCAGGAAAGGTGAGTAGTTTAGAGACACCTAATTCTTGCCCCAAAGAAGCACAGCCTCTGCAGTAAGGTTCACCCATCTTTTCTTTCTGCTTCCTTTCTGAACAGAAGAAATCATCCTCAGAAAAAGTTTCATACTGGCATTTTATGGCCAAAATTCCTGGCCTGCTCTAAGAAAAATGCTTGCTGAACAATATCTGGAAAAGTTTGCCCATTTTTGAAGCAAAGGCACTGGCAACTTTGCGAGCTATTGTGCACGGTGATGCTTTGCACAGTTCTATGTAAAAAGAACTTCTCAACACATCTCAAGATCCCAGGAGATTTGCTGGATTTAGTATGGAAATGTAAGTGTATTCCTTCTCCCCATGTTGTCATGCAGAGTGAGAACAAAGGGGGTGATGTATTATGTTCTGGCTCTTGTATCACCAACAGATTTGGTAGGCGAGAAATGGTTACAGAAACTCTTATATTTATCATCTGCAGGAAGAGAAGGTATCGGCTTGACTCCTGCACTTCAGCATAAGTTAGTGGTGCTGTCAGTTGGGAAAAAATCCACAAACGCATTTCTTTTTCTACTTGTAAGCTGAGCTTAACGACGCCTGAGTCACCACAACCTAGTTAACGTGAAGGCAAGGGTAGGCTACTTCGAGAAGCAGCTTTCCAAGCAGAAAGACCATTTAAATGACGCAGGACAGAGCCAGCCTGCACATGGCCACTGCACACTTTAAACACACTGTCCTGGCAGGTGGCACCAGATGGCACTCTTACACAAAAGCTTCTTTTTCACAGGGTCTGCTTGCAGGCAGAAGTTGTATTTAAGCTATAAAGAGGTACCACCTATATTGGTTAGGGGTTCCCTGATTTCTGACTGCAGCCCATGTTGCACCTAGGTAAAAGGGCTGGTGCCAGTACCTACAATTTTCACTTCGGTAACGGAATAAACAGTCCTGGCATAAAGCACTTGGTATCAGCACAGCTTCATCCACACTGGACGTATATGGAATTAGGGAAAGCCCAAGCCTCCTAACTTGGCTCTCAGGTGTAACTAGAGGTCTCTCAGGTACAGGCAGGCAAGGCCTCTCAGTGCGAGTGAGCGCTCAGTCTTGGGGTGACGTCTTGGGTCTGCCTGAGCACGGTGGGACTCTGCTGCCTCCCGTAGAGTCTGACCAGAGTCAGTCCTTGAGGCACAGTAATATCTTGGAAATTAGGAGCTGGTGAGATTTGTGAGAGATGGGGCTGCCTGCATAATCTCTTTCCCAGACCCAGTGTGCCTCCACACACCACGGGTGGTGCACTTAACATATATGCAAATTCTGCACCTCTACTTTCTTCTCCACAAAGGAAGCAGCATAAAAGGCTTTGGATATCTTCTGCACAGCAAAGCAGAAGTGGATTCATCAGGTGTTTAATGGCTACAGCCCTCCTCTCTGTCCCATGCTTCTGTGTTGTGGTGCTGGCATCTCCCCTGCTCCAATTGCAAGGGTAGTCCTCAGAGACGCTCACTGTGCTACACCAGGAACATGGAAGGTCCCAGTATTGTGACAGGACAGTAACAAGCTATGGCTAAAATCTTTCTGTCCGGAGCAGGCATGCTGTCCCATGGCTGCAGGCTGCTCAGAGGCTGGTGGAGCCTCGAGCGCAGGCAGTGCCCTGCTGCCCAGCATGGGATGATGCCCTCACCCTCACCCCAAACCACCTCTGGGGTGGGGCTGTTCCCCTTTTGCCTCAGGGCTGGGTCCTCCCTGGCAAAGGGGCTGCAGGATTCGCGGCACAAACTCCCACAGAAAGCTTGGACAGGACAGCAAAGAGCCTGTCCATGCTGCTTGGGGAGAGCTGCTGGACTGGGGACTTGCATGACTCCTCGGAGAGGCTGGGCAGTTTCCCTAGAGGTGAACAATGCCCCTTTGGTTTCTTGGGACTGGCAAAACATTTTCCTCCCAAGTCACTCTTCCCCCTCACCCTTCTCTCCAAAGTAAATCAGCCCAGCCTTAATGCCAAGGGGGAGATGCTTCATCTCCCAAATGCCACTCTGAGGAAAAGTTACAAGCAAACGAGAGCCGAGGCGCCGAGACCAAAGGTCTCCTGATGGCACTCGGCTGTGCCTCCAGTGCTGCCTGAGCCACGCTCCCCGCCTGGAACCCCACGCTTCTTCCCCAGCCATCAGTCTCAAAAAGGCGCATTATTAAGGAAAAAACGTCTCTGATTCCCTAGCGGGTTCTCCTCGGGGTGCCCGCGGGCGGCGGGGCCGGTCCCCGGGGGCTCTGGGTGTGTACGACGAAGGGCACCCGGGTACCTGCACCCCCGGGGCACCCCGCACCCGGGGACAGGACCCGGGCACACGCAGCCCCGGGGCAGGCGGGGCGCAGCGGGAGCGGCGGCGAGCCCGACGGCGCGTCCCGTCCCCGGTGCAGGGGCTGCGGTAGCCCCCGCCGGGGACCGGGGCGGGGGGTGGAAAGGGGTCTGCCGGCGGTCCCTTACCACATTGCTGAGGAAGTCCGCCTCGCTGAAGTCGCCGAGGTCGAGGAAGCCGGTGCCGGCGGCGGGGAAGAGCCGCTCGGCGGGGAAGGGCTCCAGGATACTGTCCATGGTGCCCGCGGNTTAAGGCAGCGCGGCGGCGGCGGGCAGCGCACCCGGTTCCCGGGCAGCCCCCCGCACCGCCGGGGCCAGCCGCGTCCCCCCGCACCGCCGGGGATGGACCAGCCCGAGAGGGCCCGAGGGTGGTGCTGATTCCCGGCAGAGCGACTTCACTTTGATGAACCGACCCAACCCTCCCTTCGGCAAAGGTCCCTGCCGGCAGAGAGGCGGTGGCAGTCTCTGGGGGCCCCTCTGCATCCCTCGGGGAGCAGATCCGGGAAAGATAGGTCTTGCGAGGGGTCGGTGCCCGAAGGGGAGCCTCAAGCCGGTGGGGAGATCTCCTCGCCCCTGCTCTCCACAGCGGGCTTGCAGGGAGGCCTGGCTGCAGCGGCTCGTGTGGCTGCGCTGTAGCTAAAGAGTTGGGCACCATTAAAGAGCTTCAGGAAGATTATATGGCTTCAGATAAATAGGATTATGGATCCCTGTCCTCTCTGATCCTTGCTCCAACCAACACTCGGGAAAACCACTTATAAGAAACCTGTTGAAGAAGCCCTGATGTTTTATTAATCTGTCCCTACTTTCATGGCTCCACAGAGAACAGTCTGGAGTCACAGCCCCTGGCAATGGCTTTCTTGGTCACAGGCATATGGAGAAAAAAACCAAAGACAGCAGCGTGTCTCTCCTGGAAGAAACCTAGATGAAAGTTGCCAACGAGGGTCATGGTGGGAAAGTCCAGATTTGAGGCTGGCTGGAGCCTGTGCTTGAACCAGATGCTGGGTTTCCATCCACACGACCATCACAGGCTCTTGCTCCACACTCCCCATGGGTCTCAGGACTAACTACACAACCCAAGGCGCTCCTTGTCTACTTGTAGCACAAGCAACCGCACGCTACCTCCAGCACACAAAAGCCTTTATACTTGCACACACAATGGGCTCTTTCAGTTACATTTGCTTTTACCTTACGTTTCAGTCAAGTGTAAAGAGCCTTTGGGTAAAAGGGTCAGAGACATAAATTCAGCCAGGACAGAGTTGTGCTGGGAAAATAATGCTGTTCCTCCTTCCTTAATGGTAAAGAAACCTCTTTGCCAATGTGACTGCCAGTGGGTTTAAAGGGGGGAACACATAAACTTTTGCCACTGTAAAATGGGGAGAAGTAGTATGCCCAGACCCTTCAGCAAGAAGCAAACCTCTATCTCCAAGCACAGGGAAAGGCGTCTTTCCTTTAACATCCCAGTCAGTGGGTTCTCAGCTGCGAGGGGCAGAAGGACCAAGCCCTGCGATGGCAATGGGGTTACAGCTCACAGTCATGGAGCACGCCCGTGCCACAAGAGGGGCAGCTTCCACCTCCTGCCGCTAACCAAACACGGATATTTCTTCCCTAACTGCGAAGGCTCACTGATGGAACCAAGAGTTTCTGGTTCACTGCCTCACCCAAGTTAACACAAGGAAGCCTCTTCTCAGGACACATGCTATATTTATCCTCAGTGCCAGGCTGAGGAAGCCGAGATGGTGTCAGCTCCAGTGACTGTTTGCACAGCATGGGTGGCAGTGTCATCAGAAAAGGTCAAGCAAAGTAAACCTCACTTGTTTGTCTGCACTCTGAAGGAAAAATGCTTTGGCACATTCAGATAGGGATTGTGAAGTCCATTTGGAAGATCAGAATAGCTTGAAAAAAAATGAAATTGCCTGCTCTGAGAACCTGCTTCTATTTAATACTTTTAGTGCTGAGCACAACTGACCCAGTCTCAGCTCCTCTGTCTATGGCTGCTGCACCTCTGCAGGCAAGAAGGATTGTAACAAACCTCCCTTTTTGGTATCACACTGCAAAGCCGCTCTGTCCCATCTTGGAGAGCTCTGATAGGGATCCCCATCCCTAGCATTTCTGTGGAGCTTTGAAATGGATATTTTCCCCACGTCAGACACGAGTGCAGTCCATTACAGGCAATGCAAACATTACCTCTGTGTTCAGAGAGTGTCACTGCTGACCCTTTGGAGCCAAAAAGGAGAAGTATCTCCACAGGTGAGCGGTTTTGTGCTGCAAAAGAGACCTGAGGACAGGGAAAGTGTTGATGGGATGGGGTGCGGGGAGGTGATCGCAATTCAGAATGACTCAGATGTGCTGCTGCTGCTGGCAGGGGGTCCCCGCAGCAAGGGGGAAAGGACAGGCTAAGCGGCACTGCTGCAGCAGGGGCCTGCCCACTACAGTGCTTGCAACACTTGAGCAGTGTTAGTAGCGTCTCATGGCTGTGGAAAAGACAAATGCCACACTGGGATATAAATGTAGGAATCCTCGTACAAAATCTTTAAGAAGGGAAGTTCCCCTCCTGCTCTGCAGAGGACCAGTGCAGAACATAGTGTTAGCCAAAATGCCGTGCCCACCTGGGGTGCCACCCCTCCAGCAAGATGGGGACTAACTGGGCTGGGTCCAGAAGAAGGCAGTGGCAACAACTGGAGAAAAAGGGGACCCTAAAAAGGGACTGAGGGAACTAGGCTTCTTTGGTCTAAAGAGAAGACTCTCACGCCAACAGTCTGTAGGTGTTCAAAGAGCTGCAGGAAATAGGAAGGCAAGAATTGCTCTCCATCGTCACACTGGAGGTCACAAGCAGCCAGACAAAGTGGCAATGTCGCCCTCACCAGAGCATCTTTAAAACCAAGTTCTGCAGCCATCTCTTGGGACACACACAAACTCATCAGGAGGCAACCTTGGGGCAGGGGCTGAATCACACGACTGCTCAAATGCCTTTTCAGCCTTATTTTCTCTGATGTTATATTTAGATTTATTTGCAATCTGATCGCAGCAGGAGACTGAAAAAAGCAACCAAGTATGTTTAGACTGAACAAGTCTCGAACTGGGAGCAGATAAGCCTTCCTGGCCTCACAACATTTGATAATGCAAATGCGCATGTATGACCAAGCTCATTTTATGAGTGCTGAGAAGTGAATCATCAACCCAGTTCGTTCTCATAAAAAAGGGATCCTGCTCTCCTGTGCTTCACCCTGCCTGGTCTTGCTGCCACTGCCTGCCTCTATACCCATGGAGAGAGAACCGCAAGTCCCTCATCGTGCTACCTTGCATTTGCTTTGCCTTCACCCTGCACCGTTGTGAGCCAGACACGCAAGACAAGGGAAGCAGCCCCTGGGCTTGAACATGAGCACAGCAACCCAGGCCATTTTGTAGCCTGCAAGGCTGAAGCTTTGGTTTCCGCCCCCCAGACCGAGCCAGGAGGTTTCACAAACTCATCGAGGATGAATGTTTCTTGAGGAATGTGGGGTGAATTGCCTATGTCAGTGATTTTTGGTTTGCTGCATGCAGGCTCCCTTGTTACAGGAGGGGTCATCTGCCTGGAGTTTGCCCTCATTTGCAGCCTGGAGAGCCAGTTTGGGAATGATTCACGTTGTTAGAGCCGCTTGCTTTGGGGGTCAGGCTGGCTCTTTAGGATCCTCACCACAGCAGAGCTTTTCCTTCAAGTCTGGCAAAAGATATCGTTTGTCCTGTTTATTTTTCCAGCTTTGGTGTTCACATGGATGGAATAGCTGGTTTCTGCCACAAGCCATCTTCCTAGCCACGAAAGCTTTCTGAAGCTATGCAGGCTCCATACTTTGGCCCTTCAGTAGGTCTTTATAGCAGTCCTGCCTTTATTTTTCTCCATTTTTTCTCTGGATTGGACTACCTCTCAGTATATTGCTCAGGGGTGGTTTTTGCTCACCGTTGTATGAAACACAGACAGAGAGCGACTGCATTGTAGGTCCCCTCTGCTCCTGAAGTCCCACCGAGAACAAGGTGGGGATGGAAACAGGACTTTCAACCTAGTTCAAAGAAGAGGCATTGCAGTCCCCAGGCAGTCCCTTAGGAGTCAGGCCATGTGCGATGGCACAAGAAGTTACGTATCCAACACTCGGGCTATGATTTCTTCATTTAGGTTTTGTGAGAAGAATTCCAAACCCATGAAAAAGTCAAGACAGGAGGGGAGGAATCCAGCAAAACGTCCTCTAGCAAAAGGTAACTTTCGAGGAAGGACTTGCAAACGCTGGAGCCTTTCTCTGCCCTCTGCTCCACAGCCCCGCCTCATCCGGGAAATCTGGCTCCCTTTTGATTTCCTTCCAGCGGCTGGTTTAAACTCTCTGTCACACACATTTCTCCCTCCAGCCAGCTTCAGCTGCTTTCTATTTCATCCTTTCTCCTGGGTGCCTGTGCCAGGTACCCAGCACACCTGCTCCCACTGCCAGTGAGCAGCAGTGGGAGAGGGAGGGGAGCCAGCAAGGAGATCACATCTATCTCAGCTCCCTGCTAAAACCAGAGAAGGGGGGGGGGGGCAGACACCTGTGAAACCAGAGTGTTCATAAATCTGCTGCCACAGCTGAAAGACGGAGTGAGTTGTGTTCTGCATGTTGCTTTGCGTGCACCTACACAGAACTGGTGCTACATCAAATTAAACGTCTGCCTGCAAAAGCAGACATGTTTCATCAGTAACCACCAAGTCCAGATAGGTGCGAGCCGTGCGGGAGCACTCAAGAGAGGTGCAGACACACACGTGTGCCTGTGCTGAGGGAATGCACACCAGAACCTGTGCTTTTTTCCCCCCTCTTGCTCAGGAAGTAGGGGGGAAAGTGAAGAGCATATTAATTGCATGTTTGCATATGGCAAGAATCCATGAATGCTGTGGTTTCAGTGAGCACCCTAATGCTATGTAGGGAATGAAAGGGAAGCCACAGAGCTCAGCACTGCAATTATTATACTTTCTGAGGTGAACTTAGAGCTCTTGCATAGATCTAAATCTGCCTTGCAATCAAGGAGTGAGTGACAGGCAGGGAAGTGGAGAATGCCAGACCTAGGGAAAGGAAAGCCTTGTATACAAGACACCAGACCCTAGCAATGTCCCTCTGTGGAACCCCTTCAGCCTCCTGGGAGTGTGACTGAGCTGCCTGTAGCAGGATTAGTTACGTTGGAAAGCAAAGCCCCAAAATAGTAAACAGGTACTGTAAAAAAAGATGAGAAATGAAAACTCACCACTTTGAAAGTAACTGATAAAGGGGGGAAAAATCACCTTGTACCTTTTTCACTCATTCATGGTGGGCTAAGAATGTTTCTTTGCCTTGTCACACACAATCTGCCCTCCCTGCTCTAGACCTTGCAAAGAGCAGAGGCTCTGCCTTGTGGTTTTTGGGTTTTTTTGCTGGCAATCTCCCTGGAGAACCATACAACTTTGAGGGTGACTAACGGAAGGAAGAGTAACTCCAGTATGAGTACATCTCCTTCCAGCAGTTTGTTAGCATTTAAAGACACTGTAAATACCTCCTCTTCAGGAAATTCAGGTGAATGGGAAGCTGTGGAACAGCAGAGGAGGGTGGCTGCCTCAGCTTCCCATGCACTAATTTCTATTTATTCTAACAGGCTTCTAGCCTGCATGGTTGCAAGGACAGCTTGCAAAAGGGACACAGGCAGCCTTCATGGGGCTGCAGACAACCTTAAGAGTCATTCTCAAGGGGCTGTATTGTCTCATTTCTCTTAACCATTTCCTACACCTCAAAGCTTTTCCCAGGAAGGATGAGGGGTATAGCTGCACACCCTGTTTGACTGAATATTACCCCAAGAAGATACCTTGCATCAAGGAGCTGGAAGCAGACAGCTTTGGTGCAGCAGGGAGCTGAAGAGCTGCTGGAACAGGACTAGCCAAGTCAAGGCAAGACGACTGCAACAGCTCTGCATGAGCCATACAGAGTCAACTCCCAAACCCTAGTTACCCACATGATGACTAGGAAGCAGTCCCCACTGATTCGTGCCACTTGACCCCTGGAGCATGGTGGGGAAGTTGGACACTCACATCTTGATTACATCCAACAAGATCTGCCCTGATCAGAGCCAAGCAGATCCGGCACATGCAGNGGGGGGGGGATGCAGCGTCCCCTGCCCTGCCAAGGGTTAAAAGCAAGGGCCAGATCCACAAGCAGTCCTGCCGAGGAGAAAAGCACAACCCAGCAATTCAGGCATGTCTCACCCCCTTTCAAATGACATTGTTTCAGTGCTGTCTGCCTCACCCCTCACTGGTAATTACAGACTTTCACTACGGGGGGAAAGAGAGACACGGCAGAGGAAACCTTCATTACAGACTTATCTCCTACAGCAAAAGCAACCCCAGTGTAACGTCTGGGGCACATTGCCAGGATCAGCCACCAAAGCAAAATGCTTACATTTAGGACAAAAATAAAAGGTGGAGAAGTGTTAAGTGATTTGGGAAGACCAGAAGCCCACCAGGTTGGCTGCTGTACAGTGCTGGGTGTGGGGAGCACTTTGGAGAAACTGGAAAGCCGCCCTGGTTTTAAGTGGTGCGGTTTGCAACTTACATTCTTCCTTCCTTCCTCCTTGTCTGCATGCTTGTGTCCCCTGATGTCTGCATGTGTCCCATTGTCACCCCTGGCAAATGCTAGTGGGCTGGGAAGGGATGGTTTCGCTAGGCTTCCTAGCTTGACATTCCTCAAAGGGGCGAATAAAGCTGTAGGTGTCCTTGGATGAACCCTCTCCCCTTTACACACCTAATTATGATATATGCTAAAGAACGGGCTTCTTGGATCCAAAGCTGGGGGTTCTTTCTCGCTTTGTCTATATCACAGGGGACCAAAGTTTGAGCTCTGTTAGAAAGGATGCAGGAAGGATGCAGGAGGGTTTTTCTTCTCAGTAGGACACTCCCCTATTACAGCCCACAACTGTTTCCCATTGCTGGGGCCATCTCTTAGGGTTGGCATTGACCTGCCCACAGGTGGCTGACACCTTCTCTGGCAAACATGGTCTCATTCCCGCTGCTTTCTTCCTCATCCCAACTTTCTGTCTGCCAGTGATGTAGATCCCAGTTAAGTTGCTGTTCTTACCCCTGTGCATTCACACGTGCAAAACTGGGAACCTCTATCATGGCACGGTTAGTTCAGTGTTTGTGGGAGAGCTCATTTCAGTGACAGAGTTTTCCTGCAGAGCCCATTGTTGTTGCTGGTGGTAACACCTCATTCTTGCAGGATCTGGAGTCTGATGCTACATTAGAAAGATCCTTTAAACCTAAAGGCCTTGTCCCCAGGCAGCTAGTGACAGGAATAGGAGAGGACCGGGAAGAGAAAAGGATTCAATCAGATTGCTATTAAGATGTGTCTGGGGAACTGGCTGAATTTGAATTGTTCTTTCCTACTCGTTGAGTGAGCACAGGAAAAGATTTACCTTCTGGCCTTTCCATTTGGGCATGTTGACATTTCCAGGCGGTACTTTCCTCTGATGGAGAGGTTTGACGTCAGGTGGGCTGATTAAAGCCTGCAGTGCTTCTGACTCATTTGGCTACGGCCTGCGCAAGGGGATTTGTAACGTGTCTCTTCTCTTTCTATCACTCGTTATGGTTGGTTTTAAATAAATAAAGCTAAGCTCAATTCACAACTTCAGGGAAGATGCAGCTCAGCTCAGGCTCAAATATGCGTTGCCATGGCAACAGATGCTGTCAGGCGCACGCAGAAATGTCACTCTTGGCAGCAAACTACCCTGCCCGGCTCTCCCTGCCCAAGTGGCGCACAGGGCTGGGCCTGGCAACAGGAAGGCAGCGTGGTGCTGGCACTGCCCAGGCTGCTTGGGCATGTGGCTGCATTTGGGAGCAGCCCAGCGCTCGTCTTGCTGCTCTCCCAGCCTCAGGAGAGCTCACCTGAGGCAGCCAGCCGCCCTCTTGCTGAGCAAGAACCGCTTTGGGGGAAGCCAGGGTAAGTAGGGTTTGCAGAGCTCCCCCTTCGACCGGCATTTCCAGACTGAAAAGCCCTAGTGTGGCTTTTTCAACCTGCAAAAAGGAAGACAGGAACTTCCTGGGTCAGCAAGTCTCAAACAGCTGCAGCCAAGCGTGTAATGCAACCATCTTCATGCACTGATCGAGCTCCGAAATAAAGAGATAAAAATTATCAGCTGCCTTCCAGCAGCCCCACTGAGCAAACCCCTCATGCTTGCTAGATAGATGCCCAGCACGGAAACAGAGATGCAGAGAGATGTGGTTTCTCCAGCTGACTACTGCGTAGATAGGTTAGGCAAGGCAAGGCAGGGCAGTAGAGTCCCTGGCTCCTCTGTCCCAGAGTACCTGTCTCTTTGGCATGCTGAGCATGGTCCCTTTGGCACTGCCATGTCCCGTACAACTCTTGATTCATCGAGAGCTTGAGTATGGCAGCAGCCCAAAACGTGGCTCTTTGAAGGGCTCAAGAACTCACCGCCCGTGGCACTGCGCCTGTGCATCTCTAACGTCCACTGATGTACAACCGAAATGAGAGGTTCTGGTTTGTGTGGCAAACGGGGCTAACAGCATTGCCAGATCTTTCTTTCCCCAGGCATCTCAGGACATTTAGTGGTTCTCTTAAAGCCTGAGCACCTGGGAACGTAGAAGCTTCTAACATCCCCTGCTCTTTTCTTAGGTGACTTCTGATGGTTGCAAGAAGCTGGCTGAAAATGAACACCCCTGGTTACAACACAGGCAAGCAAAACCTAAGGAACCATCATTTACTGGTTTCAATCCTATTATTTTTAGACCACCCCCATTGACTGAGCTCTAAATTATGGTTTTCATTTTGGATCGTGGGGGAGCACAATGCATGTGTGGAGGTACTTGGGTGCTCTCCTGTTGACCTGAGCTGCACCAAGAGGCAGCATATTCCCCGTTGGACACTTTGGAAGGGGTAGAAAACAACTTGAGCCAAGAATCCAGTCTTCTCACATAGATCAGTAGGATTGGGGAATGGTTCCTAGGTTAATCCTCATTTTGTAGGTTTAATGCTTCCCCAGCTGGGGTGCCAAATCATTTTTCTACCACAGCTGATTTGAAATTAACCTTACCTCCTACAGTCACTGCACCCTGCCACATCAGGGAACTTAATAGCATGAGAAGAGTTTGAACAAGTGAAATGTTTTTATGACTGCATAGATTGAGCCACATTTCCATGACAAATCCCTGAAATCTGAGAAATCTAATTTACAACACAAATTCCTTTCTTTTATGTGTCTTTCCCAACTCAAATTCAAGTCAGAAACTCTCTGGGTTCTGCAGTAACTCTAATCTAGCAAAACTGTCGGTGTAAAAGAGATGAAAAACAATTGCATGAGGTCTCCAGGGCTGGTCCATAATGACTCCAAACCCTAAATTGCTCATCCCTTGAGCGTGGTTTACGACTGCAATGGATCCTGGCGGAGCTGTGTAACCAGAACTTAAATAAAGGGGAGGCAGCAAGCCCTCCTGAATCAGTGGCATCTGTTCTGGGAAGGGCTGACCCAGAGACAGCCACAGCAAGAAGGTACTGAAACCCACTGTCTCCTCCTAGAAACAGAATTGAAGGTCACAAAGTAAAGACCCCTGCAACCAGCACTGGCCTCTGATTAAAAATAAATCCCTTTCATGCACAGACAGTGGTTTGAGAAGGGGAAAATACTGAACTGTGGTAAAAGCTTGGAGAGTTGATTGCTGGGCATCTTGGAATGGAATCCAAGTGGCATCAATTCAGGTACAACTCTATACCCCCAGCCATTGGCATCAACCTACAGGCGTGCTCCCTCCTTTTACACTTAACTTCTTTCACAGTAAACCTGATTTTTATGGTGCTTTCATCTGGGAGCAAATGTTAAAGCAACTCAGTCTTAGGAATGACAGAGATGAAAGGCTGCTTGGTGTCCTACCCATGCTACCTCTAGACTCAGGAAAATCACAGTCCTCTGTGGACAGTTGGTGTTTTGCCCCAGTACAAGAATTAGCATCATTATTTCCAAATGATGGAGGCTGCCACTGTCTCTCAGCAGTATGATGAAAAAAAAAGAAAGCATTGTGGTGTAGTGCTCCTACCCCTTGTATTGTACTCTCAGGGCCAGCAGACAGCACTTACAAGGCTCACTTCTTCATTTAAAATGCGCTAGAGGAAATACTGGTGAAATACATTATATGATTGGCCCACATAACTTTTTGCTGTCAGTTATAACTGAGAAGGAACCATGAGGAAAGGATCCAACATTTATAGGGGTGAAAACATGCTCTGTTATACCACGCAAGGGAAGGGCATGGCTTGCAGCCCCAAGAACCCTTTGAAGAAGACAGGTTTTCCTAAAGTACCTGAAGCAGGGGATTGAAAATGGAGAACTTTTAAAAAAACTCAAGACCCTAAACTCCAGACCAAACCAGAAGCATTCCTCATAAGCAGGTTAACATATAAATATACTTCACACCATATCTGTATTTCTGCGGAAGACCATTAAATTCCTGGGAAGCACCCAGTGCCGGCCTCTGGCCAAGGCAAGGCTACCAACCAAGGGAGGCTGTGACCCTGAACAGCAGCTCTTACTGACTTACACTGACAACCAGAATATCTTGCAGTATCCTACACAAATATTAGTCCTGGTGCCAGCAAGTAGTTTTGCCTGGTCTTTTGCTGTCTGATCAATCCCGTGTAAGTCACTCTTCCTTCACTACAGGCTGCCATCCTCTCCTCCTTGAGCAGATACCCAGTGGATTATTTTTGTCTTGGATCACATAGTCTCAATGTTACAATTACATGCTGACCTCAAAGACTTGCTTTTAAAATTACCCTTCTTTAGCAAACCCTCTGTCTAGTGGGTTGGGTGGTTTTTTTATTTTTTATTTTTATACCTAAATAGTTAAATAGTGGGTGTGGTTGAGGAGAGATGAAAAGAAGAAAGAGAAAGAAGCAGACAGAACAAGCAGCAGGAGAGAGGGTTGTGAGGGTCACAAGTGTCCTCCTCAGGACAGGGAAGTCCATGTGCTCCAGAGAGGAGACACTTAGCTTCCTCTCTTTCCTCAGCAGCATCTTCTTCTGGAGGGTCACTTGTCTTTGCTGACAAATGTCATTTCACCACACAGTGGCAGTCCCTCTTCCTCATAGCTACACCTCAGGACTTATTCTTGCAGCCACTACCTAAAACAAACCAGTGTCCTTCAAACATGGTGTGAAATTCAGACTTTCCTGTAAACACTCACTGATGTTAAACATTTTCTAAACAGAAGAGACAGAAAAGCAACTCTGAAGTGTTCTGAAAGGCCTAAAGGTGAACAGGCCTGGGACAGCAATGGGCAGACATGACTGCAGAGATGTCTTCACAGCGAAAACCATGTAGGGTAGGTGTCACCTCTCCATGTTGCTGCTCAGATGATAGTTCCAGCAAATCCCTGCAAAACTTCACAGAATCCTCTTCAGAAGAGGAGAGATGAGCATCTTCAAGGATGGAATAGGACACCAGTCTGTCCTAGTGAGGAAAAAAAGAGAAGCAATTCATATGCTGACAGGAGATGCTTCAAAGCTGCAGCAACATCTCACACACAGGGTACACACAACTTTGTCACTTTGCTATACACTAGGGCTTTCCCTTCGTGGTCTAAATAGCTTTAAAGCCCAGCTGAAATGGTTTTAAGGCTGATTGGAGCCACAGTGAATTGGCTCCAGATGATATAGGGAGCTTTGGTTGGGCTGGTTGTGTAAAGGTGGCCTTTTAGCAGCCCTCTGTCACATGGCTAGTGGCTGCTCTTCCAGCCACTTTGTCCTTGTGACGGTCTCATTCATCTTCAGGCATATGTGTTGCTTCCACACTGTTCTGCACACCTTATCTTCCTGTAGCTTCTTCTGCACTCTGGCTATGTCTCAGTCCTGATCAAGAGTAGTGCTTGCAGGGGAGACCTGCAAACAGTGCTGCAAGCTGCAGGTATTTGCAAAAGCACCTGTCACTCAGTGTGAGCCTGAACCCCTGCTCTGTGCTATATGTGGCTCTGGGTGGGAATTCAATTGTATAAGATGGATCTGAACATCGTCAGACTGGAAACGATCTCAGCATCTTTGGTAAAGTCAATGTCCTAGGCATTTAGGAGGGGATGGTCCTCTTCCTTTTCTTCCTCCTGCAGCCCCTGCTTGGACACAGTATCCTTTCCCTTTCTCTACTTTCTACACAGTTCCGTTGGGGTGTTGCCCAGTGCTGCCCAGTGAGCTGGCCTCACCTGCATCAGCATTTTACAGTGCGTGAACTGATTTTTGGTTTGGGGAGGGTTTTTTTGGTTGACTTTGTGAAATGCTTTTGAAGTCTGTGCAACTGAAATGGATTTGATTGATACCCACTGGAAGAGACTACAGGCTGGTTAGCACAGCCCAGGCTGGGGCAGAAAGTAATATTGGAGCTCTAGTCAAGTGATACCTATAAATGCTGTCAAGGGACACAATGGTGATGAACAGGCATGTGAAGACTCACCACTTCTCTCATTTGGATTTAAAGAGCCAAATCCACCTATCAATATTGGCTGAGTAGTGTTTGTTTCACTGGTATCAGTCAGCAAGTCAAAGGCATCCATCTCTGAAATAAAAAAAAAATCAAATTCCAAACTCTGCTCTTTCAATGAGCTCTGGTAAATTTGCTCCCTTTTGCAGTCCCAGGGTCAATCAATTAGCGACTGCCTAGGTAGAAGCTTAATTAAGCTCAGATAACACAACAGAGGTTTCACCCCCTTGCCCTCCTTCTGTACACATCCTCCTTTACACATCTGGATAAAAGCTTCGCTGCAAAGCCTGCAGAGAGCAATTGCTTCAAGCAGAGAGTCCCCGAGAGCACGTCTGAGCTCCCAAAAAGCATTGCAAGCTCTTGCATCATGCAGAGACAGGAGAAGCCAGAGCGGCTAGGAAGTGAGAAGATCCACTCTGGCAGCTGCTGCCACGGGGATAGGGTGTCACTGGGAACAACAAAAGGTGTTTTTACTGAGGAAACGTGGTGCCACGAGTTATTAATCTTCTAGCAGAGGCAGGAATCCTAGCACTGCTTTGATGGTGCTGCTCTTGCAGCAGGAGTGAGCCAGCCATTCAGGACTACTCTGACAAATCTGGCTCCAGCTGCTCAGCTTTATTAACGACAGAAGCCCTCGAGGGGTGGGATCCAGAGGCATCACAGAGATTTTTTTCCCCTTTCCTAAGCACAAAAGACAGAAGTGGAATGTAGCTGAGGAATGCTTCGCCCTTGGAAGGGATGTAATAAATCTCCCTGGATGTGATATTTGGTTTATTTTGTGGGAGTCATTCAAAAGGAAAATGCAGATTGTGGGGCTTAGCGCTCAGCCTATGCTGGCAAAGGATCCCCGACAAAGAATGTCCATTGGCAGGGAATTTCCTGACTTTGCAAGTGAGCAAACGCCTCTTTTCTGGTTACTCTAAAAGCTGTCTTGCTATTATATAAAAGGTTGCTATAAGGCAGACTGTGATCAGTTCTTCTCCAGATCCACCAGGAGAAGGACAAGTAATAATCGGCCTGATTTGCAAGAGGAAAGATTTGGACTGCACTCAAGAAAGTGCTTTCTTCCCAGGAAGGTCTCCTGGGCTGCAGGGGGCTGCTGGGGAGGCTGCGGCATCCCAATCGCTAGAAGCATTTCACGCACACATCAGGCACTGCTCCTGTGTGACTCCACCTCGGAGAGGGGGGGGTGGCTTCAGGGACTTCCTGAAGTCCCTGCCCAGCCCTCTGCTGATTATCACTGTATGATTATTATTTAACTGTGTGAGTGCCGCCTTTGGGATAGGTGCTTAAGGAGGATTCTTCCTGCACTGAAGGTCACAGGACCTAGGGATAAGTTAGCAGGCAGAGGTTGGGGAAGAAGAAAACAGAAGGGAACTGATGCACAGATGGACTTCATTTACCACAGAAGCATGGCAAAGAAAAAGCCCAAAGGTGACTGTGGACTTACCACAGAGCAAGATGAGGCCAGGCTCACTGACAGAGGTGGGCAGGGATTACTTCTGGGGTCTCAACATATATCATTGAACTCCTTACGAAGGCTGTATAGATGGCGGTAAACCACCTGGGAACTCTAAACCAGGATTAAAAGGGACCTGGTGGAGGAGAAGCAGACTGCATGGGGCCAACCACAGCTGCCTGCTGCAGTTCCACCATTAGGGGAATCACCATGGTGGAAGGCTATCAGGTACTGAGCCATTAGCAGCACAAACTATTTTTAAATGGTAGATACTTGGTTATTGCCAGTGGTGGTAAAGTCCCAGCTATAAAAAGCCGGAAGCCCTTCCACCTGCCTGTTTGGACAGGAGTGGCGTAGCCTGAGGAGGCAGAGCTGCCACTAGAGCTGTAGGATGCCTGGGGAGAGGTGGAAGCATGGTCCCTGCAAACACTCAGTGACCGCTGCTGTGAACCCCAGAAACTGCCCAGGCTGTTGCCCTAGCTGAGTGGTGAACAGGCTGCCCAGGGAAGTGGTTGAGTCACCATTCCTGGAGGTATTTAAGACATGTTGACTTAGGGACATGGTTTAGTGGCGGATTTGGCAGTGCTAGGTTAATGGTTGGGCTCGATGATCTTAAAGGTCTTTTCCAACCTAAATGATTCTATGACCACTGATGGAGATCAGAGCTCAGAGGGGTCAACCACACAAGCCATCAGCTTGTTGCTCTGTTCATCCTCCAGAAATGCAATTTTGCTCACTCCGTCAGGCTACTGGAGATTCCCCTTTCTTGTGTGCTTGTGAGAAGAGATGAAAAAAAGGATACCATTAACAAGGAGATGTTTGTTAAGATTGTAATTTCCTAGAAGAGAAAGTGTGTGTTCGCAGCGCTCAGTGGAAGGGCTAAGGTCCTCACAATACATTTTAAGAGACCCCTCCAGGTCACTGACAGCCATTGTCACCTGCTGGAAATTACATGTTTCCAGTGCTTCCTTTCTTGTCAGGGAACACAAATATCTTCTGTTCTGGTCCCTGTGTTTTCATATGGAGAGGAGGTGCCCGTGTAAAGCAAGTGACCTTATCAAGAAGTTAGCAGTCTTGGGTTACTACCAGAGCTGGACTAAGCACTTTGCTGCTGTTATCATTGCTATTGATTTTACATTTATAGAGAGCTGCAAATTTACACAGTGCTTAATAAACACAAAGTTTCCTGGACTGCAACTAGTGATAGGAAAACTGGGAGGCCTTTTTTTTAAACAATTACATGACATTTCTGTGTTACTTTTTCCACTACAATAGGCTGAAGATCAGAGGAGCTGCTGCCACACTCCTGTATGACCACACACATCAGGACATGGTGAGAACAAACAGATCTAACATCCTCCCAGACAGATGGGCAATTTTATAGCACTTATCCCACTGACGCCATCCAAAGTTTTGGACAGACAAGTCCAAAATGAGCTGGGTAACAGTGAACGAGCAGAACACCTTGGATTCTATTCCTGCTGTGCCACTTAAAATTTCACCGAAGTTTTCCAAAGATGCGGCATTTTCCTCCTGCAAGAGTGGGGCTCTGAGTCTTGGAACGGGATGCGATATGGGATATTGCTGGACCAAGATATCTGCGAGCAGGGAAGTCCCTTAATGTAAAGTAGGCAGATGAATTCCCTTAGGGCACAGCACCATTATCAGCACAAATATTTTGACTCTGGACAAATTATTTGTTCGTTAGCTAAAAAATGAAAACCTTTTGTCTTAAATCTTTGTGGGCATTTAAAGAACATGTTTTCTAAGGGACCTCTGAGAGTGGGATTAATGTCCCCTGTCCCCTCCACCATACATCCAAAAGTATCACTTTGTGCAACACTTTGTGACAGAGAGACTCAAAAGAAGGAAAAGGAACAGCAAACAGACATGTGGTCAGGGAGGCTGGAAGATGCAAGGAAAGAGTGGAAGTCATGTGGCCTTGAAGAAAGGAAAAGGAGCACACGTTGAATCCAAATAATCTCCAACGAATTAAAAAGGCAGGTTGAACGATTCCTGGATGAAAGCACTGGGTTAGGCCTCAGGAGATCTGAGTCATCACATATTGGTGCTCAAAGGGGACTAGAGACAGCAGTGAGGTTAAGCTCAGTGTTTGGGAAGCACTTGGATAAGTGGAAACGAATACTTGAAGGTGATTTTTTGGGGGAGAAAAAAAAAACAAAAAAGGCTTTAAATGCAGAGATGACATGTGCCAAGGCTCTGCTACAGCAGAAACTCTGGCAGGAAACCTTGTGAGATACATGCTCCCTGGAGGTGGGAATGTCCTCCAGGAGTTTGGGTCCTCCGCTGAGAGTTCTGTCTTTAGGTCCACACAAGGAGTTAAAGTTCCGCCACTCTTCACTCACTGCTTTTGCTCTAGAGATCTGACTGTAAATTGAGGCGTACCGCTCATGCAGTTTACCTTGGCAGGCTGTGAACGTCCTACCACTGGCTACAGGGTGTGGCCGTGTGTGCCCAGGCCCTTTCTGCACAGCCTCTCCATATCCTCGAGGCTGGCACAGACAAATGGCCCAGCCTTGGAAAATATTATCATCTCCCAGAGAATGCTGGTTCTGAGCTGTACCCAAAGGAAGCTAGGCTGCACTCAGGGAAAACTTAATGAACAGCTGGGTGAAACTCTCTGGGCTCTACACATGGAGAGAAGCAGAGACCTCAGCTTTTGAGAAGTTCATCTGAGAATATTCCCTTATATCTTAGCCCTAACACTGTGCTTTCAGCCCGGTACCTTCCTATATGCCATACAGTGTCCCCTGACTTATTTTTGGAGTGCTGGGCACATGTGGATGTAGCATATTTATTTGTCTGCTTCTTCCACCAGACTATCCCAAGATACCTGACAAGGCATTAACAGCTTGAGACTCCAAGGTCCCACAGCAGTATTTTCCCACCACCGTGAAGCAGGTTTGAAGCCCCTTGGCCTTACTTCAGGCACACTCAAGCGCAGGTCTGCAAGGCCATCTGTCCAGGTATCTTCCTGAACCTCTCATGTAGAGCCCAAAAGCACTCTGTCCAGTTGTATGCCGTGATCACACAGGGAATTACACATTGTTCTAAACATGAATTTTTCCAGTATGCTACTGCAGATCTTAGCAAAACAATCATGAGGGCTAAGCCGTGGTGGTTCTGCTGTGCACAGTGTTATTGCAGAGTCCTTGCCAGCGCTCTCCACAGAACATTTCAACTTCACTTTAACCCACCATTGCTCCATCTGTACATCTCAATGCATCTGCCAAGCACATAGAATGTCATTCAATCTGATCTTGGAGTTTTTCCTACATGGGCCAGTAGATATCAGAGTCTGAGTATACGAGTTATTTTCAGCTCGTCTGTGACATCCAATTCCACCCACCAGGCTTGCAGAGATATATAAATCATGGAGGTGTCTAAAATAACAGGCCCTGAGGAAACATCTGTCACCCCCAGAAGCTTGTGAGGGAGTGGGATGAAACATTTAACTCAGCAACTTACTGAATTTTCTTTTAGCTCCAAGAAAGCAGAGAGCAGCAAGTCTTTCTGACACAGCCCAGATGTCTTGGCAGTTAGATTTTCACATTGCCTTCACACTGCACCTGACCTGTGAACCTAAGGCAGGCAATACAGAGATGCTCAGCAATTTGGATGACATTTATGCCACTTCATCTTTATCTTCAAAAGGAATTGATTGCTTCAATTCCTTTTTGTTTCTGGATTTTTTACCGAAAATTGACTGGCTGGTTGGCCCTTTGCACCCAATCTCTTAATCAAAGGAACACAGAACTTGCTGTGCTGGAACCTACTGATGGCTGCTCTAGTCCTGAAACCTGCCACCTCCTGCGCTGGTGAAGCATGCGAGCCAGAGCCTTGCATATCCTACAGCTATTAACCTTTTTACATGAAAAATCGGGAAGAGAGCCAAGAAGTTAGATTTTCATGCTGTCCCTCCCCCCTTCTGAAGTGAGCTGATCATCTCTCTTGGACCCCAACTCCACTCATTCTTTGCTGCTCTTCATAGTGGAGAAACCAGCAATGGAGCTGTGGAAGACAAAAAAACCCAAACCAAACCAAACCAATAAAAAACAACAAAAAAACACCAAGCCAAATTATATTGTATGGAGTGCTACTTATAGGGTGAATGCTGGCAATTTGTGAAGCATGTAGGTTTTGGAAAAAGGAGAGCAGAAGGCAGATGGTGCTGCTCTCCTCATGCTGGCAGAAGGCAACCACTGGAGAGCAATCGGGGCCAGGCTCAGGTCCCAGGACTGGCGCAGGGGTGGGGGCAGGCAGGATCCATCTTGGCTCGCTGCACTCGCCCACCTCCGCACCAGGCACCTGTTCTCCCCGCCCCGGGGGTGCAAACGGGGCCAGCCCAGGCCCCTCCCGCCTCACCTGCCAAATATTTACGTTTCGGTGGCGGCAGCATCACAGCGGGCGAGCGGGGACAGCGCA
>VWZL01005647.1:0-22734 GCA_013396915.1 Stercorarius parasiticus | reverse complement strand
GCCCTTCCATCCCCCCCCCGCTGCTGGCTCCCCTCAGCCCCGCCGACCGCCATCAGGCAGAGGCACCGCCCCGCGCGCGCTGACGCTGAGGCGGTGCCGGGCGCGCGAGGCCCGGGCGCGCCCCCTGGCGGCGGGCGCGAGGCGCTGCCGCGTCCGTGTCCCGTATCCCTGTCCGTGTCACCACCGGGGTTGCTTCGGCCGACAAACCTGCACGAAGGACCCGGCATCCCCCTGGGTGTAGAGAGGAAAGCGAAATATTTCCTCCTCCAATTTATATCGCGATATTGGTGATTATTTTTAATGTTTGGGGTTTTTTTTTGTTTGTTTGTGGTTTTTTGGTTTGTTTTTTGGTTTTTTTTTAAAGTTTGCGCAATTTCCGGTAAAACCCGCCGGTGTTCAACGTCATTTTATTTTTATTTTTAGCTTATTTTTAGAAAGAAACCCCCGCCAGAGGGCGCCGCCGCCGCGGCCACGGGGGAGGAGGGCGGGACCGCGGCCGCCGCCATCAGCCCCGGCCCCGCCGCCCTCAGTGGGGGCTCCTGGGATGGAGAAAGGGATGGGTTCGCCTCGTCCGAAGGCATAGATGGGTCCAGCAGTCCACGTTGTCCCCGGAGGATGCGGCATAGATGGGTCCAGCGGTCCACGTTCTCCCCGGAGGATGCTCTCTCCGGAGAACGTGGACCGCTGGACCCATCTATACATCCTCATATGGCTGCGCCGATAGAGCATCAGCCTCCTCTGAACACCGAGAGCGGTCCGAGATGTACATACAGAGAGATAACTGGGGATGTAGATGAGCTGTTGTTAGGGTTTGAGGAACCATAGGAACCATTGAACAGGCTGAGAGAGTTGAGGTTGTTCAGCCTGGAGAAGAGAAGGCTCCAGGGAGACCTTATAGGTAGATTTAGATTAGATATCAGGAAGAAATTTTTCACTATGAGGTTGGTGAGGCGCTGGAACAGGTTTTCTCAGAGAAGTTGTGGATGCCCCATCCCTGGAAGTGTTCAAGGCCAGGCTG
This sequence comes from Stercorarius parasiticus, assembly GCA_013396915.1. Lineage (NCBI taxonomy): Eukaryota > Metazoa > Chordata > Aves > Charadriiformes > Stercorariidae > Stercorarius > Stercorarius parasiticus. The sequence continues at coordinate 21,716 of VWZL01005647.1, read as the reverse complement.
GATGGGGCTTTGAGCAGCCTGGTCTAGTGGGAGGTGTCCCTGCCCAGGACAGGGGTGTTGGAACTAAATGAGCTTTAAGGTCCCTTTCACCCCAAACCATTCTATACTTCTATGAATTATTCCCTCACATGATTGTTGTCCAAAAAGTTGGATCTGTTACCCAGTGCGCAATAGCCAATCTCACATGCCAGGACGAGACATTTATCTTTTATTTCAGAGTCGAGCGCAAGGCTGAATTCTTGGTGGCTTCCACAAATCAAGCACACCCGTAAGAACTCTCCGCATGATTTTAATAAACATTTTACAGCATCATTATAATATTAGTACCTCCTTCCTATATTTGATTGGTTATTAATTTACATAAAATTACACCATCAAGTTATAGCTACCACGCATGCTCAAGNGGAAACACAAGGATTGAAATATAAACAGATTTAATAGAATAAGACTAGATAATTAACATTAATAATACTAAAGAACCAATATAAAATATACAAGAATTATACTCAGTCAGTTCTATCAGTAGAAGCTGTGCACTCCCAGCAGTGGACAACAAATGTCGACACTGTGAGCGCAGTGGCTTTGGGAGGAAGGGAAGGGCTCAGGGGTCTGGCACTGGGGCAAGACGTTCTCTGGATCACAGCCATCAAGGAAGAGAGAACTCCTCAGCAAACTTTCTAATTTATATTGAATGTGACGTTCATGGTATGAAATAACCCCATTGGACAGCTTGGGTCAAGTGCCTGGGTCTTGCTCCTCCTTGTCCCCACACCTGTCAAGGCTCAAAAACACTGAGACCTTGAAACCCACATACCATAGCTGGCTATAAGTAACTATTTTCACAAATTCAGACATTAGAGTCTTCTAAAAGTGCAGTTTTCCCAAGCATTAGAAGAGACCTTACTGAAAAGTTAAATTACTGAAAGAGAAATGAAACCTGTGTCGTTCAAACCAGGACAGCTGTCCAGGCTGGCTGCTTCCTACTGAATAAAGCTGACTCTATAATTCAGATGTAACAGCGGTTCATACGGTAGAGATGGTTTTCACTGCCAGCTTGGCTACTAAGCAGTGTGTTGTGAGCAGCATGACATTTCATGCCAAGTACAAACTCGCCGAGAGGCTTGGGAAGGACCCGGGCACTGAACCTGTGGTAGCCATGGCTCTGCTGGTAGGAGTTGTGAGCTGGCAGCTGGCTCCGGTCTGCCTCCATCGCCCTGGCAGCAAGGTGGCCGTGTGGTGAGAAGCGTTCCTGCTCGCTGTGCGCCAGTATGTTGATGGTGTCGTGTCATCTGTTCCCTGCAGGAGCCTGGGGTTGCAGTGCAGAAGGATGGGATAAGAGAGGAATTCATTCTTTCCACTTCTGTAGCCTTTTGAGTTGCACCAAACACCTGCCTTTTGCGAAACCACCTAGTATTCAAAACAAAATCCAAACAAAGCTAGGAAACAAAAGATAAGTGCAGAGTTAACCCAGGTTAGTTCCCAGCCCTTGTAAAAACTAGGATTTATAAGAGGTTCATAGTGCTTGGCTAAAGGGAAAACCCTATATTTAAGAGGTGATCAAACTTGTAACAGGTAGTGGATAATTATAAGAACATGGAAACTTGGTGACAGCAGACCAAATTGGCAAATACATGTACATCTGGCAAAGTGATGTAAATGGTAGCAGATCACCTTAATCAGATGGATAGCAGGAGGAGGTGCATAAGGACATCCTTCCAGATTCTTCACACGTGCAAGAGCTGATCACCAGTGCCATTGCTGTGTCAGTATCTTTAATGTTTTATCTTTGATGTTGGCTCAGCACACTCTAGGACCTGCGGTTTCTGCATAGAAGCAGCTCCTTGGGCTGCCAAGCTGTCTCCAGGTCATGCAGAGGGAGGAACATCCACAGAAACAGGAGTGGAAATTAGTGGAAAATCTATAAGGGGATGCTAAGTTATGAAAGATCTGCTAGAAAAGGGGTTCAAAATGTGCCAGCAAAGCTGAGCATGCTGTTTGTGTATTGCATTTGATAGGAAGATATACAGAAAATTGTCTGCGGACTAAAAGTACAGAAATATAAAGGATTATAGAAGGCACACCAGGGCTGAGCTGTCTGCTCCACAGAGGGCATGGGCAGAGCTTTCCCAGCCACAAGGCATTGCTGAGACTGCAGCGAAGGGCAGCAAGTGGAGTATCAGACATGGAAGACTTCAGACTGAAGTCCAAATCATGGACATGTAAGCTGATGATGCAAAAGAAAGAACCAGGAAGCTGCTCAGGAGAAACTTGTCCTGGAACAGTTCACCAAACACCTTATCCCTTTTACCAGATATTCCACAGGCACCTTCTCTCTCACACGTTGCACATGCTTATTTAAAGGGGAAGTATCTGGACCATTGGCCAGGTCTTCAAGAGATGGCAAACAAATTATATACTGAATAAAGATTCCACTGAGCTTCTAGTAACTGTGGATTTTGATTTGGTCAAAAAGTAGTCAGAAGCAGAATCTGGAGATGTTTAGCCCTGGAAGGTGTTTTTTGTTTTTTTTTCTGTCTGCCACAGTACCTGATTACTGTTTCTGATATTATCATCTGCTTTTATAAGCAAATTCCCTCAAAGCGCAGTTGGCCCTAATATATCCCTCTTCCATTCCTGTCTCCTTGGCCACATATTTCTTACTCTGCTAAGTGCTAAATGGCTCTTGGAAAGTGCTAAGAGGGTGTTGTGGAAGGTCTAAGCCGAACTTCACAAACAACTGCCTATACAGAGAAATAGTCCCATCAGTAGGGTGGTGCCAGGAGGCCCAGCAGCAGTCCGGTTGAAGACCCTTGTTTTGACAAGGCTGGAGAACTGAACTTCACGGTTACCTTCTCAAGGTAATGTACATTAGACATTTTCACCTCGTGGAAGTGAATTTTTTTTGACCCAAACTGAAATGAAACCACTGGATACTTCGTCAGAAATATTCTACAACATCAGTATGTTCCTGCTAACCAGGTCAAGTTCATCCACTCTGCCCGCTCCACCAGAAACCCGCTTAGCTGGCAATCTCGGCACTTGATAATTCTCAGAAGTGAAGAGCAGTTCCTGGAAGACAATGGGAACGAAGTCCCAGGCCCACCAGCCCTGATGTGAACTTGGCTTCTGAAGCTTCAGCCAAAGTCAGGATGAAACCCAAAGCAGCCATCCTGCAAAGAGGCACCGAGTCACCAAAGCCAATTCAAACATTCCCCAACTAATCACCATTGTCCGGGCATAGGCAGAAAGTAAGACATCCAATGTTTTTTATCTTCTCCAACAAGCAGCAGCATGTTGGGGCCACCAACAAGCACTGGCCAGTGTATAAACTTCATCCTGCAAGTAAAGGGGAAGCTTCACCATATCAGAAGGCACTTCCTTGCAAGAACGTTTCAAGAAAGGAAAGTGGATGGGGTCTTCTAAGCTAAGCAATTTCCTAGGTGAACCAGCTCAGTCTGTGCTCTCGCCATGTTTATCTGCTTAACTGCTGGGAGATGTGGATCTTATCCTCCCTGCACATGAGTTGGGATCACAACACACCTTTTTGCCCCGTTAGTGACTGTCACTTGGGGGATCTCTGCTACGCTGGACTGTAGCATGTGGTTTTAATCCAGTGAGTGTTGGCATGGACTGGCTTCCAGCCCAAGAAAGCAGCCACTCTGTGACTAATGGGTAAAGTTACTTGTTTTAACTCTAAACCAACAGGTCTGCAAAAAACCCCTCTGTCTTTAGTTAGTGATTTTTTTGTTTATTTTATAGGGTGCTTCAGATACTATCAATTTCTATGTAAAATAGATGTAGTATCATGAACATTGAGGACTGCCTTGCTAATTGTTTTAATTTTGCAATTAAATTACTGCAGGTTAGATGCTAGCTAATACATTTAAATCAGCCCAATGAATTGTTTTTTTGTACTAACAACACATTTTGAAAGCACATGTTTCCCTTAAGAAAAATAGCATCTGCAACTGTTTTACTGAGCTATTTGGGTTCTAAAATTTGTTTATTACAAAAAATGCCACAGAGCCTGGTATGTCCTATGTAGTATTTGCCATGCAAGCTATTTATAAGGCAAGTTATTTATAAGGAAAGTCATTCATAAGGAAATTTAGTTTAAGTTATTTATAAGGAAAAGCCAGGCTCATAATCTCCTTTTTATAGTTGGAGATGCTGTGGCTCAGGGACAGGTGAAACAGTTTCCCCAGTGTCATGCAGCAAGTCCAATTGGTCCCAGCTCCCGCTCCCTGCCCATCCAGCCCTCTGCCCACTGAGCCACATGTTCCTCCACAGTGATATTTGTTCTTCTCCCCCCGACTCCACAGCAAACAGGACAGTTCAATTTTGTTGCATTCTTCCAGCTACAGGTCTCCTGCAGAGGATACAACTTCCTAAATACTGATGGATCTCCATAGAACTTCCCAACTTTTACTAGAACCCTAGGTTTCTTTATTGATTTTCAAGACCAATATGCATCTGCTAATCCCATTTCATCCAAAAGAAAGGAGACATTAGTCCTTGGCTGGTGGAAGTTAGCAAACCCATATTTGCCACTCACCATTGGCTATGCTTTCCTTCTCCTGCTTGAGAAACAGGGTGAAAAACTCAGTGGGTTCCAGGATTGTTCTGTGGTTTTGGTCGTTCAGTTTCCTGAATGAAATTCGAAGCTCCAGGATTCAAAGAAACTGCAGCCAGCTCCAGGGAGAATTGAAAATGCGGAGGAAAATACTGTCAATTTTTTCCCCAGTTAAATCACAACAGAGACTAGCAGCTACTGAAAGGCAGAATGTCCACATGGATGTAGGCAAGACACAGCTGACAAGCAGAATCTGCCTGCACTGACAAGGGCTTAGGCACTTCATATTGCCTCCTGGAAGCCTCCTGGGGTCTCCTCACCAAGGTGTTCAGAAATGGTTTAACAGGAGAGGCCAGGGACATAATTCATGGCCTTTTTCCACCTGCTACATTTTCTCTGCAGCTTGGTAGGTAGGAGGAAGTTGCTCTGCTTTCACTGTCAAACTGAATGTTGGTGTCTTGGGGGTCTAGAGCAAAATAAGTCATCTTGTCTTCATTTCTGAGGTGGCACAGTTCTGCTGTGGCCACTCCATGCAGATGCCTTGGGCTTGTTTCTATCTGCACCCTACCTTCACCTCTCAATGGCAGGTCTGGACATACCTACAGCATTCCTGGAGGAAGGTGGTCACAACGTGTTGCATGGCCACCTCGGTAGCTCCACAACTTCATTCCCTTATGCCTAAATGGCAGGGGTTTTCATACCTTCCTGGGGTCTCTGGTTTGAAGCACAAATATCTTCTTGTCCCACTCCTAGGGGTCAGTGAGAACATTTCATCTTTACAAGCCAACAATTTATGACATCATTCCGTAGTCTTGTCCTTCTTAAACAAACCTTCTTAATCTTTCTTCGCGGGAACGTGCTTTCAAAGCCTCTTCTCAGGTTTGCTCCTCGTCTGTGAAACCTTCAGTTTGTGTCCGTCCTTTCCCGTGCCAGGAAGAGCAAACTGGTCACCTGCTGCGTTGTGCACCCAACACCCCGCATTAGCTCAGCCTTTTTTTTGGAGCAGCATTGTACACTGTTGACTCCTATTCAGCTCATGGCTCACACCCCGGGCTGGCTTTCTGCAGTACTGCCGCCTGGCCACTTATTCCCCCATTTTCTCTTTGTGCTTTTGATTTCCTCCTCTTAAGTGTAGCACTTTGCACTTTTCTTTACTGAGTCGTTGATTTTCTCCAATTTAGCAAGATCATTTTGAATTCTCAGTCCATCCGCCAAACTGTTTGCATCCTCTCCCAGCTAGATGATGTCTGCAGATTTTATGAGTACTCTTTATTCCCTCGTCACAGGTTGTTAATGAAAATACTGCATAAAATGGATTCCACACAGATGTTGGAAGGACCCCGTTTGAAACTTCCTCTAAGTCTGACAGAGAACAATTGACAACTGGGTTTTAAAGCTTTTTTTTTTTACCAGCCATGCGTCTACTTTATGAGGATTTAATCTAAACTATATTTTCTTTGTTTGCTTAGGAGAATGCCATGTGGCATGGTGTCAAAACCTTCTAAGAATCAAGATGTACAAAAACTGTTACTTCCTCCTTACCTGCAAAGAAGGGTCTGTAAAGCCCACGCTGACCTAAGCTGAGAGAGGTATTTTTATACAGGCTTGAACTGCTCTATCAGTTTCCAGTCTTCTTCACTTCAATCGCTGCAATTTTGTGTGTAGCCATAGCCCAAGTAGTTGTCTCCAATATCTCGGTGATTAAAGCTCATTCAAAATTCCAGCAAGCTTCAATAAAACATTTTCCTCCCTTGCTAGGACAATATATAGTCAGAGATCAGAGACATTTTTATAATCCCAAATTCAGTGAGGGAGAAGTTGGCACTAATACACATGTAACAGTGAAAAACTTCTTTGCAAAAACACGAAGATGTAGGTAGATTCTTGAAGATATTTCCTACTTTGTAAAATCCAGATTCAAGGAAGCACACTGACGTGTGCTAATAGTTATATATCCCATCAGTCTAATGATTTTAATTTATGTACTGTTCTGCACTACTATGAAATTCCTGATGCAATCAGTATCATTGCAAGAAAGTAAAGCTGTTCTTACAGATGAGTTACAAATCCTCATTAGCCATCAGATGTTACATTAGACAAGCGTTTGCTATATTCTCAATATATTATGCACTTTTTAGTGCTGTTCATTGGTCACCTCTGTGCTTAATAGCCTCCATCACCCCAGTATCTAAGCAACTTGATCCCGCATAACCTTGTGTGAAGTAGTGGCCCACCTCTAAGAGTCGCTTTTCTTTTTAGGGAAACTAGTACTTCATCCGAAGGAATGAATGGTTATGATTCTGTAACATTGGAAGTGACTAATCCAGTGTTGTAAATGGGATAAAGGGAAATGGAATGTATTTTGAGAACAAACAGTAATCATTGACACAGTAATTTGCATCCCTAGATGTTATAATAATGACTAAGTATCACTTCCCCTTGTTTGCATAAGGAAGAGTAGGCAGAGAAATCCAGTGATTTGGCTAGCACACCACCAGCAAGCCACTGAAAAAGAGAAGATCTTGAGCGTAGATCGCTTTTCTTGCAGCTTGTTTTCCTATAATCTGCTACTTTTGAAATACAGCATTACAAAAGGTGTCATCCCTTCCAGTACTAAAAACTGTAAGGTTTTCACAAGTTCATGCCAGAAATAGCCAACAAGAGTTGGTCAAGATTTGTGGCAGATTTGAGAGAGGGGATGCAGTGCATTGCCTTCAGAAGGGCTGGTTTGGATGGGTGACTTGGGATTCCCGACAATTTACATATATTAAGTGCCAACAGCCTCAATCTGTGCTGTCTTGCTGATGGAGCTAACGTATTTTTGCTGCCTAAGGAAATTTCCTGCTCTTCAGAAAGTGATTGCAATTGTAAAGACCAAAGTATATTCAGTGACCCTTCTGCTTCGTGACCAACTTACGTGGATTTAAATGGGGAGTACTCACTAGGAGTGGATCCTAAAGATGTATTTGTACAGTGAGCAGCTCTGCACAAATGTTTCTAGACAGGCAGTCCCCAGGAAGTCAGAAGTACTGCATCAGAGGGATGGAGTGTTTGCAAGCTGAAAAGCAAATATGTTTAATGTCTTAATTTTTTTAGAACAAAATTAAGCACCTGAGGTATGATTTGCTTTGTATGAAATAAAGGGAGTGTAAAATACCATCAGTAGGACCAGTGATACCATTCTGAATTGTCTTTGAATTTCACACTGGCTGCATATCACAGGACCAGGGCAAATAGCAGTTAATGCAACCTTTACTTAGCTTCTCCTGACAAATAAAAAGTAAAGGGTGAGGCAGTTTCACACTGACATATGGCCAGATACAGGCAAAACATACCTAGAAAAGGTAATCACTCTTTATCATAACTACTATTTTCATGTGGCTATGGGTCCAAAGAGAAGAGCAAAATGGGAAGATTTTACAGACTTCACAATCCAAGAATACAATGATCTTTAACGAAGGTCAGTCTAGCACTTCTCTCTAGTTCATGTATCTAAACACAGGGGTTAGACTTTACCAAATACATGAGGTAAGAGTTATTGGGAGTGTGTAGGGTTCAGTTATGAGAAGCAAAGGGCAGAGGAGCAGAATGTCTGGACATCTCTCAGGCCAAAGAGGAGTACCAGAGCTGGTGAGGGCCAGGCTCTCCTGCCAGAGGGATCATCTTGGCTCATCTGTGGGCAAGCATCTTCATGTGCTTCAGGTTTGGTGGAAAAAAACAAAAAACCTCAACCAGTTATTAACCCCCCCACCTGATGCCCACCTCACAACTTTGCAGGTATGCTGTAGCTTCCACCCTGCTCTTTGCCTTTGTGTTACAGCAAAGATGCTGCTGGGGTTGCAAGGTCTCTCATATGCGAATAACCCTGCCGTGCTGTGAGTTGATTGGCACCCTTTGGGCACCACTGCAATACAGATGAAGAAATATCTGTTTACATTTGAATAGGAGATCGGAAACTCAGTGATTCTGACTCATTGCCACAGCGCAAGATAACTAGGAACACCCTTATCTTTTCTACTGCGTTTTCCAGCTGGGGTTTTTTTTTGTCTCTTTTTCCCCCTACCGTGTCCGAGTGTTTTCATGACTCTTAGTTCTTCTCTTAGTTTTGCCTCCCTGGTCTCATTTCCCTTCCTTTACTTTCTTCCTACACACTTGGCTTCCTCTTCAGCTTTCCTCGTGGCTGGTTCTTCTCATATTCTCATTGTAAGTGCTTCTTTTCAGGCTTGTCTCTCTCACAGGCTCTCCCAAGCCTGTCTTCCCTCAAGGAGAAGGAGAGATGGAGACATTTGGGCTGGAGGGGAGCATTGGCAGCAAGGGAAAGCTGGGAGCCAGGGGAGTTGCAAGCGAGCAAGGGAGAGGATGGAGGGAGAAGAAGGCAGGGAGGGCCAGTCCCCAGGATACAGGCAGGAACAAGGAGAGGAAAGAAAATGTCAAGGAAGGGTAGGGGGAAAAAGATGGGAAGGTAGTGGAAATATACAAGAATATATACATGCAAGAGTGAGGGGAAATAGAAGGATATGAGAGAGAATGTGCATTAGGAGGCAAGAGAGAAGGGAGATTGCATGGAGGGGAGCAATTAAAGGTAGAATTACACTTGCAATGAGGAAAGCACTTGGGACTGAAGGGAAAGAAAGGGGGAAAAGATGGAATGAAAGAAAAAAAGAAATTCAAATCCTAGAGCAGATGAGGAAGAGTCCAAGGTGGGGGGGGAAAGGAGCTAGAAAGCTGAAGACAACAGTAATCCTAAAACATAGCGTGAGAAAAGGTGAAGATTGTTTGAATCTTGGGGGAAGACAGAAATACAGGAGGAAAGGAGGAGAGCCTCGGAGTATTTCAGAATTCCTTCCTAAAACAGCTCTGAACTGAATATTTACAAAAAATATCACAATAGCAATATGAACACGTATTTTCTTAATCATTGAAATGTTTTCAAGCACACTCAGTCACCTTTCCTGGTCCCAGCCCTTACTGCCCTTACTTTGCTATAAAATCCTTGATGTACTGTAGAGCCCTTGCCTATACAAAGGACATAATGTAAAGCCACACATTTGTTACTGAAACAGCAATAGGGAGGCAAGGAGATCCCTCCATGTGTAAACCCCATTATCCTCCCCGTTACTTAACATAATTTGCCTCAGGCAGCTGGTCAAATCCTCCAAATATTCACTGCAGTGAGAGATAGGGAGTGAGGAACTCACTTGTCTTTTCAGGTGGATTTCAGAGTCTGGTTTTCTCTCTTTGTTCTCACTTTCTCCCTGGTTCTGTTGTTTTTCTTTTATCTTTCCCTTTCACATTTTTCAGCCCAATTTCACTTTCTGCCTACTGTTCTCAAACAACTTACTTGGGTTTGGATTGTATTTTCCTCACCTACGTTATTCTGATGCCCTCTGGGGGTCCTTCTGTTGCCCATGCCTCCTCTTCATCTCTCTCCCTCTCTCTCTCCAGGTTCCCACCACTAGAAGCCATCTCCTACCTACCCCTGCCAAAGCACATGCCCCGCACATATCAGTGAGACTGGGTACCCTCCCTGATTATCTCATGAAAGGGAAATATCTAAAACATTACAGTTCCTCTTTGAACATCAGTAGAAAGGAATATCCCCCTCCACCATGTGTAGGCCCATCACACATCTATTCTCTATTTGCTTTCAACGCTTGACCTCACGGTCTCTGGTCCCCTCTGCTTCATATTCAAATATCCCTAATCGCTTTTGACCTTCTGTTCTGATCCAAATATTTGATCTGAATTTCAAAAAAAGTGCAGGTTCCTTTTACTCATTTTACCCCATTATTTCTGGCAGGCCTCCCCCCACCCTGGGGTGCTCCGCCATGCTTTTGAACTGTGACAAATGGTAAGGCTGGAAGATCAGGAGCCAGGCAGGAATGACAGTGCTTCACCAGGACGCTTTCTGAGCCTCACCCTGGCTTGCAATGCAAGCCCCCACCTTGCTCTGCAGCACAGGGCCTAATGCACTGCAACCACCCTCTTGGCTTTGACCATGGAGGTGCTTGCCATACCCAAGAACGCTGCTCAGCCCTCCGTTTCCCAGCCCTCAGCCAAGCCCCGCCGCTAGGCCTGGGTGCAGACATGAGAAGTCCATATAAATTTGGACTTGGATATTTTCCTACACTCCTCCCATCAATTGCATGAAGGTTGCCAGAAGGACCATTTGGACCAGGGGTTTCACAGGGGATGAAGGCACGATGGATCCTCCCAAATTAAGAAGCCAGCAACACAGTGGACATGGTGCTCAGCACCATGTGTGCCTTCCAGCTGAGTTGCCTGGTACCCTCCCAAATCCAGACACCCAGAGATCTCCATGCTTTGCTCTTCTGCCACCCACCATGCTCGGGTATCCTGGCAGCGCCATGGAGGTGCCCTTGGGCAACGTCTCCTCCATAAACTAAGGTTCTCTGATCCTGTCTATGTCACACAGTCCTGCACTCCAAAAACTGGTGTGCCTTGAGCTAACTCCCCATCCAGATGGTTATATCCTGACCCTCAATACTGGCATATTGAGGCCAATGCACCGAGGTCTGGAGACTTCTCCAAATGTTGGGTGCCCCCTGCATACCCCTCACAGAACCAACGCACTGCAGCGAATTTGAGGTGTCCTGTCAATGCCAAACTGACATGTCCCACATCACCTCAAATGGAGGCTTAAGGGACACTTCTGAACTGTAGCAGTCTGGGATCTCTTTCTTGAGGCATCATCCATTTCCCTGGGCCTGAAGAACCGCTGGTGGTCCCAAAGAAGCATCTCAGTCTCCTTGTAATTGAGATGACCAATCCTCACCTTAAAAAGCTGAGGATTCTCAGCCTCCAAATGACTCTCTTCTGGGCCTCGCTGCATGGCAGCACCGTGGACCACTCCAGATGCAGGTGTACCCCCCAGGCACCACCCTGCCCCAGCCCACACACTGTTGAGATATCCCAGACCCCCACAGACAAAGGTGTCACCGGGACCTTCCTCACCCCACCCCACTTGGAGTCTCCCTCAAAGTGACACATCCTGAGATGCCCCCAGCTGAAGTCAACAGAGAGGATCTTTCTGCATGTATGAAGCTGTGGCAACGTGGAAAGCAGCAGCCAGCAGTTGTAGAAGACTCCTTATTACAGTATCCAGTTTCTTCTTCCATATGAAGATAAGGACCATATCTGAATAATCCTAATGCTGCACGTTCTGTTCTGGCACAGGCACATCCCCTCTGCAGATGTTAAGCCCAGGGTTAGGGGTGGCAGTAGCAGTAAGACAGGTAATGGCAAAGGGCACATTTTCTCACTGCGTGCAGTTTCAGACTGAGATAAGGGCTGGAGTTTCTTAATACTAATGCTGTATAATATGTTTTTAGGGATGGAAATAGTCAGTCTTTTCCTTAATTGTTTGCCCAGTGCTGAAAAAACATGACTCTCATCTGACTCAGGTGTTGGTGCTGCTGTACCATGACAAGCATTGTATATCTGGGAGAACCCCCCCAGCTTCCCAGCACAACCTCCTGTGCCTGTATCATTTCAAAGCACATCTAGGGGGCAGCTGTATCTTGAGCCACAGGATGCAAAATGACACTATTGTTTATCTATCTAATCACACCATTTTGGCCTCAAAATTGAAACAAAGAAGGAGCCTCTAAACTTTTCAGATGCCTATCAGAGAAGCAGGACAGACTGGCCTCAGAGGCAGATTCCCCACCAAGCAGTTCACACCATCAACCTGAGGAAGAGACACAATGAACTAGGAAGCCAAAAATCAGCAAAAAAAAAAAAAAAAAAAAAAAAAAAAAATCTCTGCTGCTTCTGCAGCTGCCTGATGGTGAAAAGGAGCCATCTCGATGCCAGAAGGAGATAATCCGCTGACAGCCGGTTATGCTAGTAAAGATAAATAAACACAAGCTATTCGATCCCCTCTAAGGACTCCACAGTAGAAGGGGTGTAACTTCCTATCCCTTAGCTCTTTCCAAACAGCAGAGAAACATTTGTTTCTGGGGAATAATTAATTTCTTGCAGGTCTGGGTGAAAGTAGAATTGCTGAGGGGCGCAGTGGGCTGGAAATGGTGTTTTAGCACCTTTACATATTTGGGCATTTTCCTTAAATTTCTCTCTAAATCTACAGAGGAGACATTTCTTCTCCATGAGGACAGGCAGAGTTTGAGGTCTATCATTTTATCCATCGAGGTTAATATTCCTCATACAGCCTTCTCATCTCTGCCAGGAGGGATTCCCTAAAGAATTTTAAACTTTTGAATGAATTCCCCAGAAATATCCATTGATATAATTACTTCCTGGCCCTGTAAGTTCAGTTTTGCTCGTACCGAAGCCCTAGAAAGCAGCAAGCTTTCTTGGTGGTGCTTGAAAGATAAAAGAAAAACAACAGAACCAGAGAGAAAGTGAGAACAAAGAAAGACAGACATGGTTCATGTGAAATGAGGGAGTTAAAAATATATTTTGCCAAGTCTCAATATTATGTTTAGTAGTGCTGTAGTTGCCATGGTCTAAGAATAAAGAAGGGCAAGTCTTGAAGGTAATATATGTATATTAGATCAACCAGTATCACTGGAAAACACGAGCAAGCTTTTAGGCACACAGACCTTTGTTTAGGAACTGGAAGCAGAACATTTCATACAGATATTTGTAAATATAAGTTCATCGTTGTTATAACATACATTGCTTCCTCTCTGAAGTGCTGTTGCATAGAACATTTCACCTCCCCAACCTTGGATGTCCCCCCAGGAACGAGGGATCTGCTGCCCCTCTAAATTCATATGATGGGAAGGGAAAAGGGTTTGGATTGAGGGGTGACTGGGTCCCTGCCAGTAACATCTGAGGTGGAAACCAACCAGCCCCCGCAGCTCCCAATGGCCATCCCTTTTCTCTTGTGTGCCTCAACAGAAATAGTAGTACGTCATACACATTTGCCAAGCGGCTTACAAGCAGATGTCCTTGTGCCTGGAAATAACACCTCAAGACTGCAGCGCTTTCTGAACGCTTCCTGCTCCTCTTCCTCCTCTTCCTCCTCTGTGTCACAGTGGCCCTTAGTGGAAGCTGCTGGGTGGGTTGTCCCTGGTCTCCATCCCTAGAGGGAAGAGGCTGGCTGGGATGGGTGCGTGTCGGTGGATGGGTGCGTGTCGGTGGATGGGTGCATGCCGGCGTGTGGCCTGGCAGAGCTACACTGGGCACCACTGGGCATCACTGGGCACCACTGGGCACTACCGGGCAGTCCCCTGGCCAGCTCCTGCCTAGCACCGGCTGCCTGCAAACAGTATTTCAAGCAGCAGAGAGTGAGGATGCTGTTTTGATTTGTAGGGACATGTAGCACAGTTCCTCCCTGGCCTTCAAACAGCCCCCTTATGTGATTCCCATTTGAACAATCTGTTTTTATTAAAAGATAAACTGCCTCCCATTCCAGTAAATGTGATATGAATGACAATGTGAGGCCTGTTTTCATTCTTGGAAGAAAAAAAAACACCAACCCCCAGTACAAGAAGTTTCACTCTATTCAAGTAAAGAGCAAAGCCTACATACCATTGGCACACATGAATAGAGAAGAAGCCTCTTGCACTGATTTGTTTTTCTCCTACACCAAAATATTACCACTTCCTTTATTCCTGAAGTCATAAAAGTGACAATGCTGAAGGAGACCGAAGATGCACCATCTAGCCCAGCCCTCCTCTGATAATGTCTCAACTCGGCTACTTACGGAGGACCATAAGAAATGGGGTGCAACCAGAAGCATCTTCCTCCTGGAAGCCCCGGGCAATCAGTGGTAAAGGGGCTTGCTGAGTCAGGAGTGGCATCCTTCAGCAGACTTGTTTCACACCTTTCTGAACACATTTATACTTTCAGGCTCCATACTTGCGGCAATGAGTTCCAAATGTAATTATGCATTAGGCAAAAAAGTATTACTTTCTTTGGGTTTTAAACATTGTTTAATCATTAGACTTAGTGCCACTTACTCTTGCATTTTGAGGAATGGCGAACAATCGTTTCCTACACTCCTCGATGCTGCCCTCCATCTAGCAGGCTTCTTATGTTCCCTCTCAGTTTTCTCTTTTTTCAGCTGAAAAGTCCTATTCCCCACGTGTTTTTTTCTCAAGGTGAAAGTTATTCCCTGTCCCTTCTGCTGCCTTTCTAATTCTAATGTGTCTTCTTTGAACCAACATCCTTCAGCTTGCTCTGAGGCAGTGGGCGCATAACGGCTTTGTAAATAGACAAAATACAAGTTTCCATTGAAGTTTATAGACTCTGGATAACTTCTAACTTCTTGTTTAACTACATGGCTGATGGCAAGCACTGTGTCAGTGCTTTCAGGAGCCCCATTGATATTACCAGTGAGACTAAGGTGAACAGGAACATGGCAATGTTTTCAAAGTATCATAGGCTTCTGTTCGAATTCACTAAGGTGTTTCCAAGTCCACTGTGAGAGAAACCAATCAAATTATGTCATGTTTCCACTTGATTGCCTAATGGAGTTTTGAATGAAACAGCCTTTTCATTCTGTCCCTCCTAGTGAGAGAAAAATATGTTTATGCTTACATGTACTATTCATATAGGGAGGCGATGTCAATGAGATCTGTGAATATATTGACATTATCTAACTGTCTTTTAGCTGAAAAGCATAATGCTGGTGTATCTTACTGTTATTAATCAATTTTGAACACAAAGAATGCACAAACAGGCTTAATTGCCAAATTCCCTAACTCTTGAGTGATATATTTTGCAACTTGCCTATCACTCAAAGAGCAGAAGACTTGAGTGGAAGATATTAAAATCAATTATAAATAAAATATCTGTGTAGACCTCTCTCTACATATATGTGTCTCTGAATTTATGATATGGTAGCTGTATTGTAAGACATGACTAAGTAAAAAGGGCATTGTCTCACTGTGCGGATGCCTTCCACGTCCATCAGGTTTATTGACTCTTTTTTGGTCTTTACGTTGCCCCTTCCCACTCTGTCTGAAATGCAGCCGCATTCAACTCCAGATTATCTGAGAAAGCAGCAAGATGAGATAACACAGCCAAAGCAGAAACCCAGAAAGAGACAGACCTGCCCGGGAAGCTCAGACAAGGGAGTGTCATGCCATTGGGAAGGACTGGTGACTCCAGGGGCCGCGAGCGGCAGGGGGCCACAGCTCCTCAGAATACGCAATTCTGTGTGGCACGGTGCTGTGTGAGTGCAGCAGTGGGCCCACGAGCCCATGCTAGTTTGGCATCGGTCACCTCGGGGGTATCTGCACCCATGATATGCTTAATCCCAGATAATCTAGAGTTGACGAACACTATTTATTGTTAGGCCATGAAAACCCACTCTGAATCCCTGCACCAGCACTGACCTCTGTCCTCTCAGTCATCATTAACTCTCTTCTTGCATGCAAAGCCAGGCACAGCTCCACTCCTGGATTCCCCTTCCCCATCCCTCCTTCACAAGAGTTAGTTCACAGCTCCTCTTCCCACCCCTGTCCCTGTGCCTATACTGGGCTACTTTTCAGCACAGTAAAGTCAGGACAACATGCAATAAATACAAAGGATTCCAGTAGTTTAGTACTTCCCAAAGCTTACTACTTCTGCACTGCTCTCAAACATTGATATTCTTCTTACTACATCATTCTATAGGAGAAGATGCTGCTCAGCTGGTAGTCCCAAACTGGCAGCTCAAATATATGCCTAGTTAAACACTTAAAGAGAACTGAATTGCTTTTTAGGTGCTCCATCTACTCAAACCCCAGGGTCTTTATGTATGTAGTGGTGTGGAAGGACTTGGGGGCCAAATTTATGCAAATATTTTGAAAACCACAATCAGTACTTATATTTGAAGCACTTAACATCCTGAAATTATCATCATCACCTAGTTTTCCTAAGGCACCTTGGTTCCCCGCCTCTCCCCTGTAGTGACTTTTTAAATTGCGTGTTCCTTGGGGCAGGCTTTGCTTTATCACATCTCTCCTGCAAGGTGTCAAAATGACCATTAACACTTAAAAGAACCAAAAAGACATGGCGTCTACCGGTGGTGTACAGGAATGGACACTTTTTGGTGGACGTTGTTTGCCACAATGTCCGATTTCCGTGCATGTGGGAGGTCTACCTGTTGAGATGTCTACATGCCTGCCTCACAGCCTGGTAGTTGCTGTCATGCTCTATGGCTTATGCCCTCGGTTTACCACTCTGCGCTTCTATTTGCTTAGCACGTTAGTGACACACTGAAATGCTTTGTTACAAAAGTTGCTATTTCCTTTCAGTGGGTCCTCGAAAACTTACTTAGTGGTTTCATTTTCATCCACAGCTTTACAATTGCACTAAACTTTTTCCCCTCCAAGTTCCTCAAAACTGAAAGTGAGAGAACTCTGCTGAAGGCATCTGGAAAAGGGTATTTTGATGGAAACTAGATATTCCTAATTACTCGTGGTCCAACAATCTCCAGCTGAAAAAATTAGCGGGGTGACCAATGTTACAAAAAAATCATCCTGAATTAGGGGGCATTACGTTGTTTAACAAAAAGGGCAATGAGCCAAAAAAGAGCTTCTTTTACCTGATAATGGAGCTGCAATTGCTCCTAGGATACTTCATACTGCTGGCTTAGAAATGAGTAACTGTTCCCTGGACCTTTTGCATCTTGGCACGCAATTTCTAGCTCATTGTGATTCTAAACAGTGTACGGGATCCGTAAGCGTGCTTAGTCAGCCTGGCCAGCCACCTGAGAGCCATGAGCAATGTCCCCTTTATGACTGCTCACATCTTCTTAAAGAGGAAAAGACAAAAAAAGGGCAAGGAAACCCATTCCTCTTGATTCCCAGAGAGAGTGTCGCTGCTCAGATCTTCCTTCAATCTGGAAGCGGCCAGGCCACCAGACTCTCTGAAAGCAGATGCACCTCCAGAAGCACAGAGCAACGGCTTGTGAAGGATAAGATACACTCTGGCCTCCCCAAATTGCAGATCTGATACAGAATTACTGGTTGAAATACCCAGCATTTTGCTGGAGGTCAGATTAGATAAGGAGCCGCCAACCTTCCTGACTTCACATACCAAAACCTTAACATGACCGAAACCCTGAGAGGGGAGCCAGGGAAGAAGAGCTCTGGGATCTACTGGCAGGTACGAGATGATGGTGGGTTCTCACACATCCCGCCTGCTCTCTGGTGCAACAGGCCAGGCAACCCCCTCAGAGCTACGCTCCTGTACTTTCTGTATGAAATAGCTAGTATCTCCAGTAAGCAAAACAGTAAGTGAGCAGGAGAAGAGAAAGCCAGACGGAGTCACCCTTTCAAGGCTAACCTCGCAAGGACTCGCATCCCCAGTGAAATCCCACTACAGGCGCAATGCTGTGCTGTGCTGACAGACCCTCCCTGGCTCTGCTGCTGGGGGCAGCCCGGACAACATGCATTTCGCAAAAGGAACAACAGGGCAGCCCCAAGGCTGAATTACCTTTCCTGGAATATCGATCCCAGGCAATGCCCTCCTATGACTGCTTTTAGCTCGCCCAGCCAATGCCGCCTCCCAGGCAGAGCATGGGAAGAGCAAGATCTGTGGCTGCACCACTCCTGGCTGGACCGACCGACAGCTGCCGAGCGAGCAAGTCCTTTTGGATGGGCCAGGGTAGGCAGGGGTCTGCTTCACTGGCCGCTGGAATTAACAGCTCCCATGTAAGGCAATAATCCATGGTCGAAGTCGGAGGTGGTTGTATTAAGCAACGCAGTTTGTACTTAGGCTTATGTCCTTAACAGCGAGTGTCTCGTATGCGTCATGTCTCTAGGCTCTGGCCCCAACTGGTGGTCTAAACTGTCTGCTTAATTTTCCTTATCGTCTGGAAGTGAGTGATGCCCTGTCCTTCCCTGACCCTGGGAAGAGGAAGGTATTTGCTTGTAGAAGGAGCTCTTCGCCTGGATCCTGCTGGAGAGATAACCCTGTGCTCAAACACCGATGAGAAAAACAGGCAGGTTCCCAGCTGTTTTCTTAGGGTATGTCTTGCCTGAAATGGTCTTGTGGCTTTCTCTTCCAAGCACGGCTGCACAGGCTACATCCCCTCTTATTTGCAGCCATCTAGCAGCCCTGCCAAAAGCACAGTGAAAAACAGCAATAGGCAAGTAACTCACTCGTAGTTTATTTTTTTAAGGTAATTTAGTTGCTGAAAAAACAGGGGGAGAGAAAGTGCTATGTGGCGACTCCGCTGCCAACTTAATCTGTGACCTGTAGCTTAGGAACCTTTGCACTTGCTGCTAATTCCTTTTAACACGAGTTGCTTGCTACGAGACCAATTTCTGCACGTTAACTAATGTCGTCTTGGATTTTGCTCTAAGTATGCTCAGCAAACAGCACTGTAAGATGGGCTGGATACAGCAAAGCTAGCACATTATGATGTAACTTGTTATTTTGAATGCTGATCACAATAATTGTCAGTAATATGACAATCGATTACTCTTGAGACGCCTCTGCATTAATACTTTACATGGACTCTGCTGCTTTCTCTGAAATTCACCCAAACTGGTGAAATAACATTCACTGAGAAACACCATCATTGAGCAGCTGCTTACAAATTCTCATCGAAGGCCCATTGAGTTTTGTGAATTTTCCACTAACTTTGGAAAGGCTTCAGATTTGCCTTGTACATATTAGAAGTGCTTTTTGGAAACAAACTCTGAGAAGGGGGCTGGGTGAGTATCCAGGGTGATGCGATCAAGCAGAAAGTGGAAAATCTGGACAAACCAAACTATGACTTCTGATGAGCAGCACGAACACCACGTTTGGAGGCAGAGATGCGGAGGGCAACTTTGTGGACGAACACTCAGAAAGAAAAGGAGGGAATTTTTTTCCTAGGCAAGATTTCCTTTCTCTGCAGGGAGAGCATGCTAGGTATCCCTGTATGAAGCCAACAAACAAAATCAGCCAGTTTATTCAAGCATTTAGCTCTGCAACTGATGGTGCCATTGCTTCCAGTTTTGTACATTAAACCATTTCTGATGTTACTAGAAGGTGAATGCTTCCTCCATACATCTATGGAGGACCTTTTTGCTGAGACAGAAGTGAAGACGAGTAGCACAGAGCCCGGGACCACTCCTCTTCATCGTTGCGAGTCTGAACAAAGCAGGGGTGTGTGCGTGCTGTTTTTTAAAGGAAAAACTTTCAGCAGGTCTGTGATAATCAGAATGTGTGGCTTAAACAGCTTAGTTCAGGGTAGAAAATGGTCTAAGCCACTCTACCCACCTGTGATCTGAAGATTACTCTGGGTAGCGTGCACCAAATATAACCAGGTATTGTGAGATACCCATGATGGTCCAAGTTCTAAGACAAACCATGTAAAATTTCTCTGCACATCTACCGTAACAACTAATGATTTTTTTTTCTTTGAACTTTGTCCAAAGTTCATCTCTAAAACAAACTTTAGCCAAACTGCCCGTATTGACTCCTCAGCAGAATAAACATGTGGAATCTCTAATAATGCTTCATAACTTGTTCTAGCTTTTTGTAACTTGCTTGTTAACCAGAAAGATAAAAACCAGTGAAATAAACAGTATTTATTTTTCTGGTGCCCCTATCAAAAACTCTGAAGGACAAAAGCAACTCGGGTCTGATTGTTTTCTGAGTCAACTGCCTCCTCATCTTGCTTCAAACCCTAACTGAACATAAAATTAAAATCCAGGCTGTTGTCTGGGTTGTAACACTCGGCCTCCACAACTTGAACTGCTGGTAGTAAAAGTTTACATGAAGAGGGGGGAAAAAACCTGAGTATTGCGGCTGGGATTTTCAGAGGGGTTTAAAAATTGGCTATGGACTCGAGACGGGATGGGTGAGAGGACGGACGGGGCCAGACCCCAGCCCCAAGAGAAATCTCAGTAAACTAAGGTGCAGACATGACAGTAATCAACCCGATCCCTCTATGACTTTGTCTATGGAGCGGCTGTAGAAATAAAGTAGAAAGACGTCTAAAAAGCAAATATACATTTATTAAAAATTGTGTAATATTTTTATTATGCTGGCCATAGCACTTCTTGTCACAGCTGGACACACATTAGAAAACCTCCTGCCATGGCTGTGAGATATTTTGGTATTTTAATGCCATGCATGTGACCTTACCTGTTAACCCATGAACTGTGCACCTATCAGTAACTACTTGATGAGCACCCTGATAGTTTCTGTGGGTTTATTTTTTTAGTACTCCATCAACCCTGCTGTTCAGAATCATACCCATCCTGGAGAAAAAAAATAAAAAAAAAGGAGGAAAAAAAAAAAGGGGGATGGGGTAGGAGAGAAGGAGAGATTGCCTCAAAAAGAAAACGCCAAACAACGCAACATTAAAAAAAAAAAAAAAGAGGCATTTTTGGATGACTCTATTTGCTTCATACCTTTTCCTTTTTGTGCCTTTAGGGTTTGTGTCTTCCAGCTCATATCTACAAACCCACAGGCTAGAAACTTAATTAAAAAAAAATAAACCCGAGTTTCTTGCATAATGGTATGAGTCCAGGAGCTACAGCTTTAAGAAAGGCACCAAATGTAAAGTTCACAATTAAATCACACACAACTTGGCAACCAACTGATGGAAAAAGAAGTGGAAAATTAACGGTAATTAAATAAACAATGGCTTGGTAGCCTGATTTTTTGACAGTGGAAAGGGAACCTTGCTGTAAATCCCCGCTCACGTTGAGCACACCAGAATCCTCCAGATGATAAAACCGTGCATTACTGCCCAATTACGACGAGTCCCTGAGTTACTCATCATGACTGCTTTATGGATTTAGTTTCACAACATAATAATGAGTTCATCGTCGTTTCCTGAAGCATCTGCAGAGATAATGCAAACACTTAACTTTTTCTTCCCAACTTGTGAACATTTTGAGCAAATAAAGTGATGCGAGAGGCTATTAAAAAAAATAAAATAAAAAATCGGTTTTGCATTGCATCAAACCCCATCTTTCTCTGAGAGCTCACGCAAATCCCGCAGCGCCCAGGACACGTCCCACGGCTTTAGCAATGGTGCCCGCGATGTGAAGGCGAGCTTTTAAGTGTTTCTGAGACTCGGGAGACCTCCAGAAGCCGGAGGCGCGCGGGGGGATCGTGCCATGCCTGTAACTCAAGCTCGCTTATCGCAGATAAGGACCGATCCGCACGGGCCGCCTGCTTGGCCACCGTCCTGTGGCTGGGAACGGGGAGGCGGGGG